>PVKB01002929.1:137500-239084 GCA_004027205.1 Ctenodactylus gundi
GAGAGGGTTTCAATTTGTGCTGCGTGTGGGTAGGTAGTGAACAGAATTTCTTGGTCCAGAGCTTCTCTGGAATTCAGGAGCCCTTCTTGCCCTGTGGGCAGAAGGTGTCAAGCCCGTAAGAGAGAGGCACTTGTCTCCTGCCACCTGGGAGTTACCTGGTTAGTGTCCAACCCTGGGATGCCCTGATGCTTGGGCTTGCCACTGTCCAGTACAAAAATGTCCTTTGCCATCTTCATCATATCACAGCTCCATTGTGCATGACTGGACAGAACTTCACTTGGCTGTCATGGACTTCAAAAGAAATGGGAGCCAGAGCAGAGCTCCATCTGCCGAGCACCTGAAGGTCCTGGAATGGAGAAGTGACTTTCAGAGGGTATAAAATCCAGCCAGTGGTGATGAGGAGGAGCCTAAGCATTAGAGGTAATGGTGTCATCAGGAAGGACCTGGGGACTGTGTACTACATATTTTTAGCACTGGAGTCACCAGCCACTGTTTCATTGTGAGCTCACAGTCCTCCTAGGGAGCATCTTGGACACTGAGTCATTACATTCCTTTGGAGTGATTCAACTCAGCAGCTTGACACCTTCATTAATATTACAACACGAAGCCCTGGTGCTTCCTCTTTAACAGTGCAGGGAATTTAAAAGAATATTGAAAATATAAAACCAAGGGAAACAGCAAGAAGGAACAGCCAAGAAGCTATTGAAAGACACTGCTAGGAAATTGAGCTCCTTGCCTTTTCTTGGTGCTCCTGGGATTGAGCACCCAACTCCTGCCACTTGACTCTGGCACATAAACCTTTTCTGTTCCTGGCATGCTGGCCGAACCTCCGGCTCGCAGCCAGCTCGTTTGCCTTCTCTGCTGAGGTCACTGCTACCGTGATCCGTGTATAATGGCATTTTCCTCCTCTTTTCAGTATGGAGGCTATTACAGTTTCTTCTATAAACAGGACTTCAAACAATTTGCTGCCAGTTGGATTTCAAAGCCACGGAAAAGGCAAATGTCATCCTTTTTGTCTCTTCTCTTTCGGTAACGGCTTTGTTGGTTGCATCAAAAATTAGAGGGGCGGCTGTCTAAATCCAGGTGGGGCTGCGTGGGGACAAGGCATTTAAATTTGCTTTTCTTTCTTTCTCCTCGAAGGAGAAAATCTTTTTCCTTCTCAGCCTTTCCCAAAGAGGAACTTTGATCTTCTCAACCCCAAACCAGGCATTTTCATTCCTTCTGCAGTGTGCGTGTGTTCCCAGCTCCTTCTGCAGAGGAGTTCAGTGGAGGGCAGTGCCTGCGGCTCTGCCTCCAGCTTTGCAGCTCCCTTTGGTGTGGAAGTCGTTGGCTGGATGGGAAAACCTCTCTAAAGTCCCCCACTGCCCCTACGATTGCCATCACTTGGCAGTAAATAGTACACGTGGTTTAAGGTGCTTTCTATTTTCACGAATGTTTCTGGAAGAACTACTTCAGTAAAACAACAAAACAACGACATTCTGGCAAGCCAGTAAGGTGATATTTTTAAGTAGGGCCAAGAAAAAAATTTCAGATGACAGAGGTAATTCACTTTGAAAGATAGTTTTTGTACATGTGAGGATAACGCTGTTGTAAGACAGAGTCAGGGCAATAATGCATCTTTTGAATTCCTTGAATACAGATTTACACCGTGGACCCTAAGACATATTATCTTCTGTCATGTCAACTCTCATGCATTTCTACCAGAGGTATTTTGCTTCTTTAATGTGAAAAACAGAAGGACAGAAGAAAGTAAGACAAAGGAAATTAAGGCCCAGAAGCTTAATGAGTACACGGTTATAAGCCATATCAACAATGGGAAGGACACAGTGACCAAAACCAGGAAATTCCAATGGACAGAGAGGCCCTTTCCTTTAACTCCTGAGTGCCCGGCACCCTCTGGCCCACCCCTCCCCAGGTGCATGCTTGGCTCTGTGCCGTTCATTCTCCTTATTTGTCAACTTTTGGGTTTGTGGCTGTCCCACCTCCTTCCCCGGTGATATAAATGAGCATACTATTGTGTGCGTGTGCATACTCACTTGCGTGGACATCCACCCACACGAACACACACACACACACACACACACACACACACACACACACACACACACACACACTCCTGTGTTAATTGTAGATAAAACAGGCTAAAAGGTACCTCTTGATTTTGTAACCCTCAGAGAGGGGAAAGAGTACAAAAAATCCTGTCACTGTCATCTGTTCATTTTTAATGAGCAATTTTAAAAAATTGAAAATAAAAGAGGAAAATGAATAGGTGTTGAACCAGCCCGTGATATGTAAATGCCAACTAGTAATTACCTAAAACCTCAATTTTCATTCTGTTTCATCTTGCAAAACATTTCATTTTCCCTGAGTGAAAACACTTAATTTGGGCCGTGTGAGTTAGCGGAGCGGCCCCTGTGGCCTGCGTCTCCGCCGGCTCCGGCTAGGGGGCACTTTGGCTCTGTGCTTCACTGCTGCAGCCGCGCGTCCACCTCAAGGTCACTCCCCTCTTGCCATTCCAGTGGTTTTGCTCCAAGTGTGCTGTGCCCCCTCCTGCCACCCCACTCCCACTAGTCTGGTTTCGGGGAGCCGATTCCTCCTTGTCCTTGCAGAGGACCGTATTGAATTCTGGCTGACCGAGCCTTCTCCTGCATATTAACTTTCTCTTCTTACCTGGCTCTGAGACCCTTGCCTTCTCTGAGTTGAATTTCACGCTCCAAGAGCCGCTTTCTGGAACCTCCATTGCTCCCTTTGAGATCTCAGACACAGTCGCCTCTGTTTTTTTGTTTGTTTGTTTGTTTGTTTAGTGCTGCTCCTCTTTATCCTTTCTTTCAGTTTGGCCCGGGGGCCGTAGGGGCAGCGCGCCTCTATTGAAGCTTACATACATTTGACCTCCTGCCACACTTCGTGTGATTTTAATGCTTCTTTTCTTTTGCAAGCTCATAGATTTTCCTTCTGCTCTGGTTTGGGACCGGTCACCTTTTGGATGTGTTCATGCAGCGTCTTGGAAGCGGGCTGTGGTGGCTGCTGCTCCCCTCCCTCCCCACACCGTACCTTACCTAGAGAGCCTGTAGAATTAAGACGGAGTGCCCTGGCTCGGGAATTGTAGATCAGAGCGGAGTCAGGGTGCGCAAAACCAGAATTATGTTGTCCTAGGACCCTGGATCTGGGAGTGCTCTGCCTGGAATCTCAAGGAACGTGGCCTCTTTAGTGAGATATATAGCTTCATAATTAGCCCGTTGCATTTTTTCACGAGTGCTAGCATCAGCGTTCTACAATGTGTTTCTCTGATTAACAGCTGCTTTGCAACTATCTCCTCGTGCCACCGATGACCATATTTGTCAAGGAACTCCTGACAGAGTACTGATTTCTTGCTAAAACGCAGCATTTCTGCTTCAAGACAGTTCTCTCCTTCTCGGCGCTGCCTAGCTTTTAAAATCAGCCCCTGTTAAAGCTCGAGTTGGCTTTGGTCTAGCTCTTGTTAACAGGATTCTGGGTATCTACTTCAGAGCAGCAGCAGAGGAACCTTCTGTAGGCAATTCAGTCTCCCGAGCAGTGCGGCAGCAGGAGCAGCCCTGCAGCGGGGTTTCGGGCCGTGTGTTGGTCATTTTCCCCTACCGTCTAGCTGTGATCTCTCTGGACTTGGCTTTGGTTGTTAGTGTCATTAATTTTTGAATATTTTTAATATTTTAAAATGGCTAATGAATGCTCACAGTTTAGGAGATAGATGTGTATGTGGTACACAGGAGTGCTGGAATTGGTGGCATTCCAAATAAGTGTCACCAGAGACAATGCATCAGGTTTACATGTCAGGTGCAAAGTGCTACAGCTCCCTCAAACCCCAGGTTCGTTGTTAGGCAAGCTCTGTTCTCCTGCCCCCCTTGTGCAGAAAAGAAAGTGTGTGCCCTGAAGATGATAACGTGCAGGTCTTTTGTAGGAGAATGGAAAACACACAGGAAGCGTCTCCGCAGTGAAGACTGTCAGGAACCTGGATTCTTCCCACCAGGGATTACTTACCACACACAATGCATTTAATAGCACGTAGCTCATAGCAGATAACCCCTGAGTATACTGTACTCTATTGATTTATACAGTTACAAATCCTGGTCTCTCAAACACAAACCTCTCTCAGTTGGCCAATCATGTTGGATCTAAAGGTATTTTTCAACCTGAAGTCCCCCCACCCCCGTTTTTCCCAAGTTGCTGGCAGTCTCCAGCATAACTGCAGTCATGTTCCGAATAGGCAGAGATAAGAATTTATTCCTGTCTCTTACAACTCAGCTTTCCTTCTACCTCTAAGGTGATAAACAGTTAAAATTATCAAATTTTCTTAAAATTGGGGGGCTGGTGATAACAGAGTTGCTTTATTTTCTTGGGGAGGTGGGGAGATAGATGATAGACTGAGGGAAAGAGAAACTTTGCTTCTGTTTTCTTCTCATTTTGTCCTTATTTTTATTAAAGTAGCTACTGGTAATTCGAGGTGTGCTCATTAAGAACTCAATCAGTGCAGGAGGAGTGGAGAGGAAAGCTGATTCTGTAGTTATCATGGACTCCACAGCAAGTGGCTGCACAGCGGCAGCGGGAGCTTCGCGCCAGGATTTTCCCTGGCTTGCTGCACTCCCACAACATGTGCAATAAAGTTCCTGTCTTCGTTTTACATCTTTGACATTGAGGCGGAAGATTTGGCCTGAATTTATGTAATTTAGTTGGGCACAAATATAACCCATGAATAGTCACATTCATCTTCTAATTAGAAAATCAAACGATAATACAGGACAGGCTGCAGGCACCCCATCATTGAATCCAACAAAAGCATGTTGTGTGTATTGGACCTCTGCAGAGGAAAGTCAGTTGAATTGCTTCATGAAGTTAATGAAAAGTGTTCAACAATAGGCGGGTGAAAGGCTCAAACCGGGTGCCCTGTCAGTTACGCAGGGGGTGAAGATCTTTGCATTATGGGTAAGGAGTTTTGGGAACTCTTTCACCGTCGATGAATGAATCATAGGCTATAAAATTGTAGGTTGGGCAGGCCCTTCCCCATCTCCCCATTGCAGTGCCATTGTCTTTGGGGAGGGAGGGGAGTGAAGAGTCCTCCGGGAGATAATCAGGGAGAGGGGCAGAGAGGGTCCGTGTGCTCACCCTGATGGTGGCTACTACCTGGGTATCTTTCTTATTCAGCACATTATGTTGAGGCTATTAGTTTAGGTGCTTTATATTTTTGCATCTAGCATCGTGATACCGGTGCTGTTAAATATGTGATTTGCCTGTCGCCTGCATTTTCAGACAAAGATCAAGAGGAACATAAACAAGCCCCAAATACACTTTATGTAGGTGTTTGGCAGTATTATTTTATATGACTTGAAATTAGTGAATGGAAACTTTAAAAGAAATTGTTCATATTTTTGCAAGTTTGAAGTGTGCCGGGACTTTGTCAAATTCCCGTTAAAATAAATACGTCAATTTCATCTCCCTTCCAAATTCATTTATCTTGCTTTTTTAAAAGGTGTTTTCTACTTTACCTGATGTTTAAATTGGATTCGCTCGTTTATGCTGTTCTTTGCTATATCCCCCACGTTTTTCTTAAATGAATTACTAATGACAGAGCACTCCATCATTCCCTCTCTGCAGCCACTTTAAGGAAAGCATGGTGATCTAAACCTTTTAACCTATTAAAGATGATTTTTCCCAATTGAATCAGACCCACCACAGGTGTAATAACTAATCATTTAAACTACACCTGCTATTATGTATTTTTAAGCCATTATGCGTGTTGGATAGATGATAATTCATGTTTATTGCATTGTCCGATGGATCCGTTTTGCCTACACTAGGCTGATTAA
Organism: Ctenodactylus gundi; assembly: GCA_004027205.1. Lineage (NCBI taxonomy): Eukaryota > Metazoa > Chordata > Mammalia > Rodentia > Ctenodactylidae > Ctenodactylus > Ctenodactylus gundi. The sequence goes on from PVKB01002929.1 coordinate 143,338, forward strand.
TGTATTTAAAGAAATAAGAGATGCAATTTTTAAAAAAAAAATTGATGGAATGCGCCAAGCACTGCATTGAGTGCACCATTAAACCCATCAGAACTTTGCTCTCTGACCAGAAATGCATATACCAAGGACTATATTAAAAAAGCAAGGTGAAACCTGTGCGTTTTAGTGGTGGGATTCTGTTTTCTTTCTCTGTCATGGGAGATTTTGGAAGGATGCAGGAGGTCTCTGTTTTCTGTGGGTGAACGATGGGAGCCGTGCTGTTTGCGTCTCCTGCCTGCCTAAGACCCGTTCATCCTCATTGCCTCTGACACCTCGTGCACGTTGCACGGCCATAGAGGCTGCTGCATGATACCAGCATTGTCATTTTCATGTATGTTGAAGGTGCATTTTTCCTCCAGGTGAAGAACAATTACCTCAGAGCTATGTGAGCAGTACAGATGGGTGGTGACCCTGTGGGGCCAGGATATGTCCCTGTCTCTTCTCTTTTTGGAGCAGGGTCATCCCTTCTTTTTCTTCTTTTTCTCCTTGCCTCCTCTTCTTTCCTTTAAAAAATTTTTCCCCTTCTATATTGTCTTCTTTTGGCTTCTCTCTCCTCTTTCCCTCCTGTACTCATTTCTTTTTCCTCCTCCTGTCCATTCCTCCATCTCTTCATTAAAATGTATCAGTATTGTAAATGCTTGTTATTTTCTTGATTTTTGCCATAACCTGATGTGATCTGGTTGAGGTGCTGATGGGGGAGAATATGCAATTTGAAGGTTCTAGAAACTCCAGCATTGACTTTTCTTTGATTCAGGACTGGTTAGCTGTCCCTGCAGTTTGTGGTGGTCAAATCTGTTTGCAGTTTTGGAGGACAGAGCATAACTCAGGGGGAGCTGGGCATGGCTCCAGGGGAGCACGAATGTGCTTTACAGGTGACAGACTGAGATCTGGAAGGTCAAGACCCTGAGCTTATTCTTCTGGGGAGAAGTCTGTAGGGTAAGCCTCCCACAAAGAGGCTAAAAGGAAAATAAGGGGGTTCTCCTGGCTTCTTTCTTTCTCTCTCTCATTCGTTTGTTCTTTCTTTTCTTTCTTATTTATCTTTAAGGCTTTTGTTAATCAGAAGTCTGTCTGTTCTCAGGATTAAATTCATATAAAATATGGGGAAGAAGATAATTTGAAACTTGTGTTTTATTTATAGTTGTAGCACTTTCTGTTTGCATCTTTTTAAAACTGCTTCTCAGTTTAAGGGTCATAGAACACTTGTTTACATCTGGCTCCTGGGAGGTTCTTTCTTTCAGCAACTTACAAGTGAATTGTGGGGCCTGTTGGCCTTACTTGTAATTGGAGACCATGCTATTCTTTTGGTTTTGATGAGGCAAATAGTGCCAGTCATTCAAAATAGCCCCTTTCCAACCTGGGACAGGTCAGCTCTTCCCCCATGTAGGACCAGTGTCTGTGACGGAGATCAGACAGACAAGCAGCATGTGAGCACATGACTTGCGTGTGCTGAGTGACATGGAGGTTAATGCCTTCAGCAGTTCCCCGTCCATCTGTGACTTGGCTTATTTGTAGATATGAAAGTTTCATTAAATAATATTCATTACTAGAGGTAGGTAGATAATCTGTCAATCTGTCAGTTTAGATCCAGAGAACCCCACCTTTGCCCTTAAACGGATTTTCGTAGTTCACCACTAGGATATGGGAGGGACCATTGTTTCTGGTCATGGGTGTTGTCTCTCACACATTCTCCGGAGGCCCTGAGGCGCTCAGCACTCTGCCAGGCTCTGTATGGGGGCAGAGTGTCTTCCCCTCGGTGGCTTGCAGTGTCATTGGGGAGGCAGCCTGAACATTACAAGAAAGTATAATTATGTCTTCAATTATATGGTACATGCTACAGCATTGAAGAGTTTAAGAGAATGGGGAGATCAGAGATGGCTTGCTTATTTAAGGAAGGTTCTGAGGAGTCAGAGCAGGCTACAAAGAGGCTGTGCTGATGTGTATAACCGGTAGATAGCTAGAGGCGGGAAAGGGAGGTCTTCAGGAAGAAAGGATATATGGCTCAGGGTAGTGACCGGTGAGTGAGGCTGAGGAAGCCACTTGCAAAAGGAAACAGGAGAAGCTCCTTGCAGGTCTGAAAAGCAAGGGTTGGGCATTAGGTTTAAGGCCTCACATACAAGAGTCAAACCTAAAAGCCAGTGAAGACAGGGAAATGATCTGGTCTCTCGTTGAGGTAGATTTTAAATTTAAAAAATGGCTACTTATACATTTGACCACAGTATATGCTCATGTTTATAGCCCTGGGAACTCAGAGTTTTTCATCTTGAAATTCAGACTGTTGAATTTTACTCCTCTGTTTTATCTCCCCTACCAGATTGCCACCGCAGTGAAGTTTCTCCAGAATTCCAGGGTCCGCCAGAGTCCACTCACGACCAGGAGAGCGTTCCTTAAGAAGAAAGGTATAGACTCTTAACGGTTGCACAGAGCAGCCTGTGGAGCGGGGAGTGGCAAGTAGAAGCCACGGAGTAGAAGGCAGGTGCCAAGTGCGTCCCAGGTCGTCTGTGGCTGCCTACTTTGTAGAGTTGGGGAACGGGAATATAGTTTCTTTCCCAACAATAGAGTAGAGAAGTTACACGATTCGGATAATTAAGCACCAGATATAAGGCCAAGAGCGTCACAGTGCAATGTGCAATAGTGTAATTGGCCCATGGGATGAGACTGTGGAGGACTTTTGCTTCCTGGTTTCTTCTGTCACCGACCCTGGCCACAGAATGACTGACTCTAGGGTAGGCCAGCTGCTTCAGTAAGGAATGAGGAGTAAAGAAACGAAGGACAAGGGAAACAAGATGACTAAACAAGGTCAGGCTAAGGGTAAGCTTGGGATCCATCTGATTTACAAGATTGTGGTAAATTACTAGTTTTATGGTATTTCTGTAAGCAGGGGCAAAATGGACCCTGACAAATTTAATATTGTCTGAAGCAGAAAGAATCTGTTCTAGTCCTGTTGGAACTTAGGACATTTTTCTTCTTTCATGAATTTAAAGCAACCAGAAAAGAAACTGGATTTTTTATCCTTGGGAACATTTAATTTTCTAGAAATCTAGGAACTTGCTCTAAGGCCTTTACATTACATAAAGGAGGAAAAGTGAGTTTTCTTTCTCTCAGAACAAAATTCTTTTTTCTTTAAAGACTGGAATGTTGGTCTCAAAGTTCTAATGTTTCAGTCATTTTTGGTTGGAATAGGTGGTGGTTGTTTTGGTAGCGTTTTCTAGGTTTCTAGAGTGGTGCTGCCAAACTGTGCTGGTCCCTTTACCCGGTCTCCTCTCAGGGCTGCACCCACAGGGTTTGGGCATCAAAAGCCCAAATATTTCATTCACTGGCAGCTGCTTAGTGGCAGCCCCAAGGCCGGTCCCCATGACAGAGTTGGTGAGGGGCGCTGCGTGCTTGCTGGCTGCATCACATTCACTCCCCATCATTAGAAGATTATTAAAATTTGGAGTGTGTTGGCTGGCCTCTCCATTCCGCAAGCATCATGCCATAAAAGAGTTTTTCCTTGAAATATGTGTACCTATGGGGAGTAATTAATCATAAAAGCTTAGGGATTTCAGCTCTCTCATCAAAGCATTGAAGCGGGGGAAAGCTGAGCCTAAAAGCTGAGCTGATTACCCGGGGTAACCTGAGACAAAATCTATGGTTGCCGAGAGATCCTTAGCCCAGTATATTGTGCAATATTATAACTGTCTGATCTTCTCTTCCACCGACAATGACCAGTTAGTCCTCATTTTCTCTCAAACGCAGCTGGGTTAGAATTTCATTTGCAGAAGGTATTTAGAGCAATTTAGAGACAAATGTCTCTGGTGTTTGCTCGGCACTTCCCCACCGCAGGCTTTGCTGAGCAGTTTTAGTATCAGGAGCTCCATCTAATCTGTTTAATTTTAATAAATCCCTGACTGGGAGAGGAAGAGAAAAAAGGAGAGTGCGGGAAAGAAAAACTCTGGACCAAATGATACTTCTTTTGAGTCACTTGGCTCATAATTACTGTAGAGAGAAAACTGTTTTGTGCAATTATTATTTGTTCCTCTTTTTCAAAAAAGAAAAGAACCTGACTAATTAATCAGTTCACCCAAGAGTGAATGTCCACCCTGTGCCACATCCTCTTCTCCCATTGGGGATTTGCTGAAAACACAAAAGACAAAATTCCTGTCCTGAGGAGGGCAGGTTCTAGTGTGGTGGGTGGGAGGGGGCACTTAGCAAATGGGGATGGTTGGATGGCAAGTGCCAGGACCGCTGAGGCAGGAATGAAGGGTTGCAGAACGCCTGCCGTGGTGGTGTGGGATGGATTTGACTGTAGAGGGACAGATGGGCATCAGATGCCTTTCGGGGCCATGTGTGAGCAGGCCCTGAAGGAGACAAGTGTCTTTTGGTAGAGCGGCTCCCTAACTTGGGTTGCATTTTTAGAACTTTGGGTGTTCAAAACCATCAGAGGCTTAATCTACCCTTCTTGCTGAAAAGAACCACACGAATTTACCCCTGTACTTAAACCCAGAATTGTTGAAGCTAATCACCCATCTCCATTATCCTCTAAAATGCCGCTTCAATCAGTAATTATCCATTTCCGAGCTGAATCCCAATAGGGTAAGTTCTGGCAGGACCTTTTCTTGGCAGAAAATTTCAAGGTTTGATGGGCACCTGGGGAAGAAAAACCCCTTGGTGGGTTTAAACTTCACTTTTTTAATTTCCGCTCTTCCTTGGGTCAGGCTCACATGATGAACGTAGCTTGGCACCATCTGTGATGGTGAGTGAGGAAGGAGCGTCTGCCCTGTCCCTAGCAGTAGCTGGGAAGCGAGGAGAATTGGCTCGCTGGCCGGGAGGGAGGGACTGAGTTTCTGGCTCCCGCCCGCTCAGCCTCCCTGCAGGATCGTTGCAGTGTGGGCTGGGGCACTGGCTTTGGGAGAGCTCTCAGCTACTGTAGTCTTGGCTTTTCCTAGCAAATGTCACTTCAGGGAATTGCAGTGGAGCACTGACTTGAATTATAATCTTGACTTTCTTTTTTTTAATAAACATCTCTTTCCTGAAAAGGCAAATCCAATTTTGTATTTCTTTTAATATTATTTAATATTTAATATAGAAATTGAGGTCCCTGTAGTGCATGTCAGTTCAGTGGAAAATGAAGGTTACTTTAGGCACATCAGCTGAGTTTGTTTTATTGTGAAACCGCAACCCAGGGCAGGGTCTGCATCCTGCCTCCGTTACTGACAGGTTAAGTGTTGTGCTCTCTCATTGTGGGGCGGGGCAGGATGGGTCCGGTTCGCTGGTGTGAGTCGCTAGGGAGTGAGGGGCTTAGGGATAGAAAGGCATGGGTTTGCAAAGGTCTGTCCTGTTAAATTTTTTTTGAGATTTTTTTTTTGGATGCTTTAAAGTCTGAATATGGAGTCATTAATGAGAAACATGAAGTTATTAGAATCATTGATCATTTTCTTTGAAGGTTGTATTGCCATTTTGTGTAATTTGCATTGTTTCGTGCTTTTTAATCAGGATTTTTTGATGAAAAATAAAAGCAGCTATTTACCTCCAGAACGTTAGAATGAATGTTTTTGTTTTTCTGCCAACCTTTCAATTCTGCAGGTGACGTGTCACAGAGTCAGCCACACATGACAATACCGGCACCATATGTGGGGTTTAAGCCCTCACAGAAATGATCTATATATAGAGGCAGTTCTTGCCAGACAGGCATTGTATCTGGACTTTCATCAGGCTGCAGTCCAAGAGGTCAGAGGAACTTAGAAAAAAAGCAATAGAATTATAAAATTGAGAACGTTAGAGGCTTGGAAACTATTGTCAGACCGCTGGGGTTGGTTTCATACCCTACCCAGTCACAACCCTGTAGGTGTCAGGCTGTTTGCAAACACTTGGAGCAGGTCGCACAAGGTGGATATAAGCGATGCCTCTTTGCCTGGCCTATGGAAGAGGAGATAGAGGGGACAGATGTATCTGCTCACCACTCTTACCGTATCTGTTGCAAAGTGAGCTTGCACAAGGAGTGTGGTCCGCTCTTCTGCCTTATCCTGGGTGGGTGGGGGGCTGGGTGGCGCCGGCTGGTACTTTCGCTTGTTGTGCAATTCTGAGGCATCTAAGGAAAGGACCTTTTTCTTTGATCTAATAAGTAGTCCTGGGGTGAGAGATGGGAGTGGGAAGGAAGAAAAAATAAACCCCACACCATGGTCCTTTCTTGTCCTAAAAGGTGAAGCCAGATCTTATCTTTCTTCTGTTCCTGTAAGTGGAACCTCCAGTAGCAAAATTGCCTCCTTGAGGAAGAAACCCTATGGTCTCACCCTTGGTATTGGGGTAGAGGTGAAGGGCTTCTCTCACTGGAGTATTTTAAGGGGGAGTAAATTCTTACACGGATTTCAATTTAACTCTCTCTTATTATTTTTCTTTTTTTTTTTATCATTTACGTCCATTTCATGAGGTAGTTTGCATGTCCTTGAATGGAATCTCGTTACCATGAAAGCTTTTTTAGCATTGATTTCATAACAGTCTTAATTTAATAGCTCCGTCATTACTGAGAAGCTCTGGGAGTGGGGCCCTGGCTTTCCAGGTCACTGACCTTTTAATTACAAACCTTGTTCTGATGGCCAGGTTATCGACTGGACAGCTCCCAGCTTGTGCCCCCAGGATGAGAACGAAAATAACTGTTTCCTCCCCCATGTCCAGGAAAAAAAAAAGTAACCTCTTGTGTTTCTAAAATTAATTTTCTCCTTCAGCTTTACTTTATAATTAATTCTTTAATGTGTCTTACTGAAGCCAGAAGTCTTTTTTTAAAGCTTTTGTTCCTAGAACTGGGGTCTAGCAGTTTGAGGGCATTAGGCGCACGCTTGCCTGGGCCACCCCTGGCTTGACTGTGGCATTTTCCTCTTCCGTGGATCTGCTGTAGCTGAGCTGGAAGGAGTAATGTTGGCTCTGTGAGGGGCCGGCTGGCCCTTCCGGGTCTGTGTTAATGAGACATGGATTGTGCATCAAGATTTAGATTCATTCCTATATTTGCTATAGTAAATGAACCTGATGTGTCATGGATGTTTATTTATTTAATAGTACTAGGTGTTGAAACTAGGGCCTTTGCGCCAAGCTACATCCCAGAACTTTTTGTTTTTTCTTTTTAAAAATTCACTAGATTGTCCAGACTGAGCTTGAACTTGCAATCCTCCTTCCTCAGCCTACCAGAGTGCTTAGATTATAGGCATGTGTCACTGCTCGCAGTTGCCACCTCTGTTTTGAGAAGAGACAGGAATTAAGGTTTTTTCTTTTCCTTGTTGTCTTTACCTCTCTGTTAGTCTTAAATGCCTGGAGGAAATAAGTACCCTTATCCACAGAGTTCTTGTCATTCGTGAATGTGACCCATATATGTTAGTGTAAGATTTTTGTCACCAGCTGCTGAAAAGGAAGAGCAAACAGAGAGGCTGTTGGGCAGGAAGTGAGGGGCCAGTGATTCTGATGTGCTCAGAGCCATTTAGTTTCAATGCTGAATTCCCTGTGTTATCCCTCCATCCTGGTCCAACAGGTCACACTAAAAGTAAAGTAAAAGCCTTCCTCAGAAGTGAGAGCCATCGGGAGACAAAATGGGCTGCCTTTCAGAGCTTGAGAAAGAGCGCCAAGTGAGAACAGCCCACTAGCACTTAGCCCTGAGTCCAGCTTGCAGTAGGGTGAGGGTGGTTTCTTCCTCCTCCCCACCTCTCCTTCCTACCCTGGACCTCGCCCTGTGTTGGGCTGGTGCCGATAGCACCAGGGTGGGGCTGCTTCCTGCAGGTGACGGAGGAGCCAGGCGGGGGCAGCCAGGGCTGTGTGGCAGCCGCGTGCTTGTTCCTGAGGATGATTGAACATCCCTGTCCATCTGTTGTGCATGGACCACCTTCCTTCCCTGCCAGTCTTGCATCTGCATACCCGTCACCTGCTGCTCTGGACCAGCCTATCCATCACTCTGACTGGATCCCCCCTATCAATTTTCCTGCTCCCCTTGTTATCCAAACTTGTCTTGAACTTAACAGATTTTTTTCAGCATCCAGGATGAGACCCACAGCAGCAAGATCAGCTGAGTGCCGGGAGAAGCTGCCCCACGGCTTCCCTATTCAGAAGGGAGCAGGGAGCCCTGGCTGCCCCAGGCTCAAGTTTCCATACTTCACCTGTGGGGGACACGCCACAGTGGAGCCTGAGACAGGGGAATCCCATGTGGATTTACCCAGCTACTTTGCTGTTTTCCGTGAAAATGAAGAGTGATTATTTTCTAATGCCATGTGCCGGCAGCAGTGCTGTAAGGCAGAGTGAAATTATCACGTATCTCAGTGTTAACTAAGTTTTTAAAAAGCTTTTACTTTCTGGAAAGATATGATGTAGTTTTAAAAAATCAGTCAAAAAGGATATACAATAAAAAAAATCTTCTTCATTTCTCTTTTCTGTTCCCCACCCCATTTCTTTCCCAGAGGATGCTGCTGTTAACAGTTTCTTATGTATCATTCCAGAGATAATCTAACCATATAAAAGCATATTAATGTTTATTACTCCCTCCACGGAAATACACTTCTTAAATACAGTGGTAGCATTTTCCCCACCTCTCCTGGCGGTACTGGGGATGGATTTTACCACAGAGCTATACCCCTTGCACTTGAAAATTTTTTTTGACTTTATTTTGAGACAGAGTCTTGCTGAGTTGCCCAGGCTGGTCTTGAATTTATGAACCCTCCTGCCTCAGCCTCCTAACTAGGATTGCAAGTACACCACCATGTTTAGTTCGTATTCTGCTCTTTACCTTTAAATTTGGCTTTTTTTTTTTTACTTTTTTATTTGAATATGTATGTGCTTCAGATTCATTTACATGTTAATTGCATGCAAGTTAGGGAGTTTGTCCCCATACATATTTTTTGACAATTTTTTCTCCCCTCTCTTCCTTTTCTTCCCCTTTCCTCTCTCCTGTTCTCAGTGTCTCTTCCCTTTTCCAAGCAGTCCATCTCCCTGCTTTCTACCTCTCTCCTACATTAAGATCTTTTTATACGTGTATTTTTGGCAGTCTCATATGAGAGATTATACAATACTTAATCTTTTGTGTCTGTTTTATTGACTCAAGGTGCCCCAGTTTTCTTGTAAATCCTTCATATCTGTTTCTTTACGGCCGCATAATATTCCATTGTGTATGAGTACCACATTCTCTTTATCTGTTCATCTACCGATAGGCATGTAGATTGTTTCAGGGATTTAGCTGTTATGAGTTGTGCTGCTGTAAACATGGAGATACATGTGTCTATAATATGATGACTTTAGTTCTTTTGAAGGTTGCCCAAGAGAGTTACAGCAGGATCAGGTGGGATTTCTGCATTCAGCTGTGGAATCTCCAAAATGCTTTTTGTAATAGTTGTACCAGTTTACAGTCCTACCAGCAGTGGAGAAGTGTTCTTTCCACCCACGCCTTCACGAACATTTTTTGTTTTTTGAGACAGGGTCTCGCTCTATCATGCTGGCTGGTCATGAACTCCTTATGTAGCCCTGTCTAGCCTTGGACCTGGTAATCCTCCTGCCTCAGCCTCCCAAGTGGGAGGAATTGAACCCAGTGCCTTACACTTGCTAGGCCAGCACTTTAACCACCGTGTCATTTCTCCAGCCCAACGTTTGCTGTTCTTTATGTCCTTTGTGAAAGCCATTCTCACTGGGGTGAAGTGGAATCTCAGTGTTGCATTTCTCTGATGGCCAGAGATGTTGAACATTTTTTCATGTGTTTTTTGGCCTTTTGTACTTCTTGAGAAGTGTCTGTTCATTTCAGTTACCCATTTTTGAATGGGGATATTTATTTTGGGGGATTTTTTGAGTTATTTATATACTCTAGTTATTAATCCTCTGTCTGAAGAGTAGCTGGCAAAAATCTTCTCCCCTTGTGTGAGTTGCCTCTTCACTCTGTTGGTTGTTTCCTTTTGCTGTGCCAGGGCTTTTTAGTTTGATGTAGTTTCATTTGTTGATTTTTGAAGCTATTTCTTGTTTATTGTATAGTTGATGTTCTGTTCATGAAGTCTAGTCCTGTCCCTGTGTCTTCCAGTGTTTTATCAATTTTAAATTTTCTTTTTTTGAGACACGGTCTTGCTCTGTGGCCAAGGCTGGTTCTGAACTTACTGTGTAGCCCAGGCTGGCCTTGGACTCAGGGCAACCCTCCTGCCTCAGCTTCCCCATTGTTGGGGCCTGCATGGCCACCATGCCCAGCTTTATCTACTTTTTGTCATTGTATCTCAACAGTTATTCCACATTGGTACATATGTATTTGCATCATTCTTTTTATTGGCTGCATAGTATTCTTTTTTTTTTTAAAGGGTCTCACTCTATAGTCCAGGCTGATTCTGAACTTAACTGTGTAGCCCATGCTTGCGTCAAATTCATGGCAATTCTCCTGGCTTAGCCTTTCAAGTGCTACAATTACAGGTGAATGCTACCTCTCCCAGCTTATGTGGTACTGTGGAACCAGTTCAGGTACTTAGTACTTGCAAGTGCTTTAACTACTGAGTGCTGTTCAAGATGGCTGCCAAATAGCAGAGTTACACAGTGTCTCCTCGTGGAACCACTAAAAGAGTTGAGAATATAGTCAAAAACCGCCTGTTCAATGTAGCTAGAAGAGGGAGGAGTGCCCCAACAACTCAAAGGAGGCCAGGGGATGATCAGAAATCTCAAAGGAACATTGGAAGTCGGGGGAAAAATGGCAGCCCAGGAAGCCGCCCTAGGCCAACTGCGAATAGTTGGGAGCTGCCGGCAGCCGCACACGGGAAAGCGGCTTGGAGTCGGGAACTTCTGACTGAGCTAGGAGAGGAAGCAGCGCCCAACAACTGAAAGGAGGCCACAGGGAGGTTAGAAATCCTGAGCACATATTGGAAGTGGAGGAAAACAGCAGTGCACTAAGTGTGGCCCTGAGCTGCCAGCATCCACGGGTGGAGGAAAGTATTGAGGCCAGAACCTCAGAAGCGTGGATCCGGGAGAGGTGGGAATTGACAGCAGCTGGTGCCCCAGCCTCCAAGAACAAGATTGTGGATAGTGCATGCTACAAATGAACTGCAAACTTCCCCTAAAAAAGGCCTCCTAAAGCCAAGATTAGAAGTAGCACTCGGCAGCCATTAATAGGCAATGACATGAGCAGGAGCCATTTTTTAAAAAAGAGCTTGGGACTGAACTGATTAGTATAAAAGAAAGCTCAGAAGAGCACATCAGGGTTTTGAGGTCACTCTTAAACACTGCCTAGACAAAAGTATCACAAGAGGTTGTGAGGAGGAGAGAAAGACCACTGACATCCTGAATTGTTGGTTGTAGTGGAAGCACCTCAGAGGGTGGAGAGCCCCACCTTCAGGGGAGGGAAGCCAGGACAAGTGGGATAGCTTTGCTGAGGGCGATAGGGGTGATAAAGACACCTCAGAAGCCATCAGGCTGTTAGGTCCTTCCTCACTGCCTCCTCACAGAATAAAACTTGGAGGAATTTATGCTTCCCCCACGCACCCTCATACTCATTTAAAGAAACCTCTCAGCTAGGCCTTTCAAGTGAGGTCCCTCAACAACAGAAACATGGGAAGAAGACAAGGCAACAGGACACCCACAGAGATGACTGAGACCCCAGAAACTAATGTGATGGGCCCAGAAATAGTGGTACTCACAGGGAAGGAAGTCCAAAAAGCAAATAAATGAGTCGAACAGCCAGTTCAAATGAGATATCCTCGAAGAAATGCAAGCATTGATCAGTGGGCCTAAAGAGGAACTCAACTACTAACCAAATATTGGTCCTAATGGAGACAAAGCTCACTGAACATATATAGAAGCCACAAATAAAAATTGGCTGAAGTAAACAAAGGAAATGCAAAATATGAAGAAACATTTTAATAGAAAAGTGGAAATTTTGAAAAGAAATCTAGCTGAAATTGAGTATATGAAACACTCATTTGAAAACAGAGGAAGTTGACTTGAGCAGTGTGAAGACAGAATTTAGACCTTGAAGACAAGGCTGAGGAAACAAATGATATATTTAGGCATGACTCCAAAATTAGAAATGAACATAGTAGCTGGATACAACAGGTGATGGATGATTTAAAGAGAACAATCTCAGAATCATGGGTGTGGGAGAAAGAGCAGAAGACAGCACCAAAGGTATAAAGAATTTATTCACTGAAATCATGCAAGAAAATTTCTCAAATCTAGAAAAAATTAATTTTCAGGTACAGAGTGCTTATAGAACACCAAATAACCTCAACCAGCAATGAGACTCACCACAACGTATCATAATCAAAACCTTAAAAGTGCAATATAAATAAAAAATACTAAAAGCAGCCAAGAGAAAACAGGCATATTCTCCCAAGGCAAACCCATTCAAATTACCACAGATTTCTCAGTGCAAACTTTAAAAGGCCAGGAGAGCATGGAGCAAAATATTTCCAGCTGTAAAGCAGCAGATGTCAATGCAGGCTGTTGTATCCAGCAAAATTGTTCCTGAAAATTGAAGAAGTAAAAAAAAATTTTGACCAAGAATCCCTAAAGAAATTTGCAACTGCTAGCCCAGCATTGCAGAAAGTTCTTGAAGAAATCTTTGAGAGAGGCAGAGAGACAAGCAGCACCAAAGAACATGGAAGAAAGGAAACATCCTGCCTCAAAAAAAATCATGTGTTTAGTTTTTCATAGAAAAGGATATAAAAATCTAATATGTAATTTGTAGAAATTATTAAGAGAAAAATGACACAGTGACAATTACTGTTAGTACTTGATACAGATTTTGTTTCATGTAGTAGGGACAGACATTTTGATCATTGGGTATATGAAAAACATTTCCTTCTAAAAGAATTTCCTCAATCCTTTGGTTTTGGATCGGTATAGGTTTAGAAATTTAATTTTCTTTTTTGGGACAAGATTTTGCTTCATTTCACAGGCTGGTCTGGCACTCCAGGCCTCATGTGATTTGCCTCAGCCTCCTGAGTAGCTTGGAATACGGGTGTGTGCCGGTGCCACTGCTCCTGGCTCATAAATTTGATTTTTGATTCAAAGTAGACATTCAAATAAGTAGAATGTTGCAGAAACTTGAATAACAGGATCTGTTTTCAAATGTTATGTTTGTTTTGGCAGTGCTGGGAATTGAGTCCAAGAGTCTTGTGTGTAGAAGGCAAGGGCTGTACCATTGATAGACATCCCCAGACCCTTTTTTTTTTTTCCAGGTATGGTCTCACTGATTTTACCAGGCTAGTCTTGACATGTGATCCTCCTGCCTCAGCTACCTGAGTATCAGGGATAAGGAGCTTGTGCCACCCACCATTCCTGGTGTTCGCCTTCTTATCTTTGTTGTGATTGGATGTTTTATGGGTCCACTGGTGGTGGGATGATCAGCCTTTATTTAGTACTGCTTCCTGTGTGCAGTATTATTACAGTAAGCATATAATTAAAAAACGATGACGTACCAGTCTTTTTTAGTATAAGATGCTCATTTGAAGAAGTTGGAGTGCCGGGGTCATAGGTCAGTGGTTAGGGCGCATTGCCTGGCAAGCGCAAGGCCTTGGGTTTAAGTCCCCAATGCCACATAAGCCAGGTGTGGTGTCATATTCTTATATTAATCCTAAAAGTTAGGAGGCTGAGGCAGAAGGATTGCTGTGAGTTCGAGGACAGCATGGGCTATGTAGAAGTAAGTTCAGGACTAGCTTGAACTATAGAGCAAGACCCTCTCTCAAAAAAAAATGTGGAAAAGGTGCTGAGTGCTTGTCAGTGTCCATCTCTCTCCATGAAACCTACCATCGCCTCAGGTGGAAGTCAGCAAAATGGGACCAGAGAGAGGCTGGAAGATAAGGCTTCCTACACTGTGCGCTCCTCAAGGCCAGCGAAGTTGTCGCATTGTTTTGAGCATCTTGAGTGCCCAGGTAGTCCTGCCCTCCATCAGAGCCCAAGCAATGAGTGCAGGATGAAAGCAATGGATGGCTGGGGTAGAACACACCAAAAATTTCAAAAACTCTGTGGTTTTTTTTCCTAAGCCTATAGTTTATTTGTTCAACTCTAGGTTCCATATAGTTTCAGAATTGCTAACCTTTATGCCGATGCCAGCTAGTGTACAGTTTTTGTATAGAGTTTGCCGTTAGCCTTATTAGATTCAGTGAGAACATTCTTTTCCAAAGTCCCTGGAGTCATCACAGCTCAGTTCTGGCCTTGGCATCGAGGGAGACAAGAGGCACAGATAAGAAGAGGTGGAAGGGCTTCGTTGTGAGGGGGGCTCATGTGGGGCATGTTTGTGCAGTTGGCAGGGCTTGCCTGTGGGGTCTGCAAGCAAGAGGAGAACTGAGGGTGGTGGGTGAGGCAGCGCAGAAGAGCCCGCGTCGGAGCCAGGGGTGTAAGTCCTGTCGACAGCAATTGTTGAGTCAGTCAGAACTCTGTAAAATTGTTAGAGGAAGTTGTTCCAGGCCATGTATTTAAACTGTCTTGTCCTGGCAACAACCAGCCAATTACAAAGCAGGGCCTGCCAAGTCCATTGTCAGGTGTGGCAGGCCTGGGCCAGGGTGGTGGCAGCAGAAGTGGAAATGGAAATGCAGGCTGTTTATGAGGGGGTTTTATAGTTCATGAGGCACACTCGTGTGTCCTAGTTTCTTCTCTATAGTGTCAGCATGTAGTAAGGGGGTTAGTAAATATTTGCCAGGCGAACGAGTACATTGATTTAATGGATCTCAGAGCAGTTCTTTTCTCCCATTTTACAGATGAGGAAACTTGAGACCTAAGAGACGTTAAATAGAGCTAATAAGTGGCAGAAGTAGAATCAGACCTCTGTCTTCTGACCAGGATTCTTTGTACTGTAGAAAGGAAGAGAAAGGACTGGAGGAATGGCACAGAGGTTAAAACCCCTGCCTAGCAAGTGCAGGGCTCTGGGTTCGATTCCCCAACACTGCATAAGCTGAGAGTGGGGGTACACGCCTGTAATTCCAGCACTCGAGAGGCTGAGGCAGGAGGACAGGAGGATTGTCATGAATCTAAGGCCAGCCTGGGCTCCATAGTGAGTTCAGGACAAGCCTGGGCTACAGAGCGAGAGCCTGACTCAAAAAAAAAAAAAAAAGGTAGAACCTCAGACCTAAAGCAAAAGTAAGACCACTCAGCAGTGGCTAGGATGTGAGAGCCGAAGGGACAGGCTGACCATGGCTCCGTGGCTCGGGGGTGGAGTGGAGGGGTGTGTGTGTGTGTGTGTGGGGGGGCAGCCTCAGTGGATATAGACTTTTTTTTTTTAAAGTAACGGACCAGGGACACATATAACAACTTGCAAACCTTAGTGGATATAGATACCACCTTCTGCCTTCTGTCACTAGAGAGTAGCTGGCATTTTCTAGACTTCTATATAAATGGAATCATACAGCATATACTTTTAAGGAACGGGCCAGGAATGAAGAATACAGTTGGTGATCTTTGTGTTTTTTTCCATCCAGTTTTGGGATGCTGATAGTAAAATTGTTATAAATATCTTTGGGTAAGTCTTTGTAAGGTGGTGTGTTTTCTTGGCTAGGTACTTAAGTGTGGAGTGGCTGCATCATGTGGTAGGACAATGTTCAGCTTGTAAAGAAGCTTCTGAACTACTTTTGAAAGTGACTATATCATTTTAGATTCTCAGCCGTCATGTATGAGTGTACCAGCATTTTGAGCCTGGAAAAATTAAGATACACAAGTATTGGATTTTCCAGTAGTAAAAACACTAGTTCATGTGTCAACTTGGGAGGTAATACATGCGTAGACTTCCTGTACCCAAATGCCAGCTTTGCCACTTATGGCCATGCAGTTCTGCCTGAAATGCTTAGCCTCGTTCTGTCTGGTTTCTTTGTCTGTAAAATGGGATTAATGACAGTATTTCTGCAAAAGAGTTTTGCCAGAATTAAACAAAACTAACATGAGAGGTGCTTAGCAGAGTGTGTAGCACTGAAGTGGAGACCTAACTGAAGATGACAATGATCAATTTTTCCGCCTCCTCCTGGAAGACATATTAACGGGCCGTACCGTAGTCCCCGCTTACCTGCAGCTTAGCTCTCTGCAGTTTCGGTTATGTATAGCCAAACTCCGTGTGAAAATGTTAAATGGAAAATTCCCAGAAATAAATAATGTGTAAGTTTTAAATTGCATGCCATTCTGAATAATGAGATAAAATCTTGAGGTGTTCCTTTCTCTCTATGCTTTTTGGGATGCGAGTCATCCCTTTTGCAGTGGGTCCGCTCTGTGCATCCTGGCCATTGGTTCGTTACTTAGCTGCTGTCTTGGGTATCAGATAGGCTGTGGTGGTGTCTCAGTGCTTGTGTTATGGTAGCTCTTCTGTGGTAGCTGGTGCCACATCTCCATGCCCAAGTCATTTGCCTCACTTTGTCTCTTCGCAGGGGCTTTGTACCATCTTAGGTCATCACAAGAAGAGGGAGTGTAGTACAGTAAGGTATTTAGAGAGAAACCACATTTGTGTAACTTTTACTACGGAGTAACTGTTATGACTTATTAGTAGTTATTAAACTCTCCCTTTTTGTTTTTGAGATAAGGTCTTGCTTTGTAGCCCAGGCTGGTCCTGAACTCACTGGTGTAGCCAAGGCTGGCCTTGGACTCAGGATAGTCTGCCTGCCTCAGCCTCCCGAGTGCTGGAATTACAGATGTGAGCTGTCACGCCCAGATTTATGTGGTGCTGGGGAATCTAACTCAGAGCCTTGCGCTTGTAAGGCAAACACTTTTACTGCTGTGCCATTTCTCCAGCCCTAGTTATTAATCTGTTACTATGCTTGATTTATAAATAAGGGTCTTACTCTGTAATCCAGGCTGATTTCAAACTCCTATCTAATCTTGCCTCAGTTTCCTAAGTGCTGAGATTACAGGCATGCACTACCATGCCAGGCTTATAAGTGGTGCTAGAGAATCAAACTCAGGGCCTAGAGCTTGCTAAGCATTCATTCTAATGGTTATGCTGTTTCTCCAGCCCTATAAATTAAGTTTTATCACAGGTACATATGTAGAGGAGAAAACCACAGTATAATGCGTATGTACGGCTCAGTGCTGTCTGCTGGAGGCCTCGGAACATGCTCCTCACAGACAGGGGAGGGTTTATTGGAGTCTGTTTGCTGTAATGTTAAAAAGATAAATTCGTTGGTGTCATAAATAAAAATGCATGCAACAAAAACATCTGGGAATTTTGAGCAGAAAGGATTTAGTCTGGGCAGAGAGCACTTATGTACTTATTCAAAGGACAGGAAGAGCAGACTTCAGGCCAGGGCTGCAGGAATGAAAAGCTTCCAGAACAGGGAAGAATTAACCAGCCATGGGAGCTGCCACTGCTGTCCCAGGTCAGCAGTGGGGTCAGGAGGCTGCTGCGGGAGCAGGTGGGTCTGAGAGCGCCCGTCTTCTGCATATGCCCACCACCTTGTGGCATGTGCCTTGTCGTCCTAATCTTGCCATATCTTCTCACAAGACTTTCAGAATCAAGTGATTCCTAAGAAACAAAAGCAAAATCATCTTATTCCTCATGAGGAATTACTCTGTGTAATTACTGTGTATGAAGGTTGCAAGATTTGGTTTGGTTGCAAGATTTATTCTGTATTAGAGTAAAGACTATCTTACCATATCAGGCTAAAAGTGTCATCACTGTCTGGACAGTTGAACGTGTTGAATAGGAAATCTTGGCCTTTTTTTTTCTGTCACCAGCATTACTAAGTCAGCAATAAATGCATGAAACTTAAAAGAAAAAAAATGAACTACCTTTGTGTCTGTACTCCAGGGATCAGGAAGTTGATCTTCTGCCACTCTAGGTGTCTTCCTGTAGACACCATTATAACCAGCGACAGAAACTTGCAATATGAAGTTGGCTCCATTTGTTAAAATTGCTAGTTGAAGCAGGCTGTGGTGACACATATCTGTAATCTCAGCACTCTAGGAGGCTGAGGCAGGAAGGTCACAAATTTGAGTAAACGTGGGCAATAAAACAACTTATTTTGGAGACCTTGTCTCCGAAAATAAGTAAGAGAGAAAAAAGAAAAGAAAGAAGAAGAAGAAGAAGAAGAAGAAGACGACGACGACGACGACCACCACCACCAAGACCTGAGGGTGTACGCGACGACGACCACCACCACCAAGACCTGAGGGTGTACCTTAGTGCAAGACCCTGGGTGCAATCTTTAGTACCAATACAAAAATTCCACTTGGACCCCATGAAGCCGGAGGCTGGAACAAAGGCTGCTACAGTAGGACCTCAGCACGTCTCAGAGCTGGCTTGCCCATCTGCTTTTGTTCACCAATGGTCAAAAGCAGCAAACACAGATCCTTTGCCTCATTTCCACCTTCCAAATCACCTGTGAAGGCACCTGAGTGGTAAGCCTAATGCCTCTTATCCAGAACGCTAGCTACCCGTCAAGGAGTTTGAAAAATGTTGCTTTAGCGTTGCAGCCTCTGTGATAAGAGGAAGGTACCCAAAGGAGAAGTGGGAACAGACACCTAGGTGAGCAGAGTAGTCTGCAGGAGCAAAAAGGCTCACAGATACAGTAAATCTGCTCCAAAACAGCACAATACATGTGCACTACCAGCCTCGTTCTTAGCCAGGGCTTAGCTTGGGATTTTCAAAGCCTTTTATATAAACAGCGTGCAAAGTGAGGGCACCATTTCATCTGATGCAGAGCCAGTTGTGTGGACTTGTGAGGGAAGGGTACCTTATTAGCTGTGTTTTGAGAGTAGCTCGGCTGTTAGTATTTAACAAAAGATAGAAATGTAGATTTATGTCTTCAGCTTGTTTGAGAAAGAAATATTGATGTATTCTGTATCACTGTGGGCTTTCAGAGACAACGGTAAGATGAAAACTTACCATTCATATCTGGCCTCGCTTCAGGAGAGGAGTCCCTCAAGGGTTATCTGCCAATAGTAAACAGGAGTTTTAACTGAAGGGATTATATGATGTGTGAATTTATTGAAACTCTTGAAAAATGTTGGAAGCAAGGATTTTTGAAAGTTAACATAAGGTATGCCATAAGGCATTCTCTACTGAAAAATATTTTATGAAGATAGGACTGTAATTACAAAGATTTAAAATAACTTTGGATAGTATTCATTAATCTACCAATCCATTGTTATAGCCAACAGTTTTGAGCCTGTATCTTATAAAAATAAATTTAGTTAGTGTGGTGTATATGGTGTATGTGTGTGTGGCTTAATATTTGTTTTATGAAGCATAAGATACTGTGCTTTTATGGTTTTTTTTACCATTTTATTATTTTTATTTTTATTTACTTTTTTTTGGTGACACTGGGGATTGAACCTAGGACCTTCACACTGAGCTACCACCCAGATTTTCTTAGTTTTGATTTGGAGACAGGCTTTCTCTAAGTTGCTAAGGTGCCCAGGCTGGCCTTGAACTTGTGATTTTCCTGCCTCAGCTGCCCAGAGTGCTGGGGTGACTGATCTGCACTGTGCTTTTATTTTAAATTTGTTTTTCACCGTAGGCTTTCTGGGTTGATCAGCCTTTCACCAGCTTTATCTTCATTCCATTTTAGAGGTAACATAATTCAGTAGGGGTCCTCAGTAAACAGAATGATGGGACAGGTAGACTTATGTTTAAATTGTGCCAGAAATTAAATCCCTCTAGTAATTTTTCCCTCCCAACTTTGAGTGGATCTATATGTGGTTTCTAAATCATTGTGGTAGGAGCCCATCTTTTTGGAGCTCTTGCTTATGAGCAGACGCTGGACTTGGGAATGTTCTTCTCTCTTACTGTTAATTATTCTTTTTAGTTTTAAAACCCTTTAAAGTAATCTTTCTGTAATTAGATTGTTGAATAGATTGTCTTTAGTAAGATGGTAGTCCTTAAATTTTGTGTAGTTTCAGTTTGTTAAATGACTGCAAAGCCTTTTTCATTCATAAAGCTGAGGTTTACCATATCATGATATTTCAGGGAAAAAACAACATGGCCCTCTGTGATAAATTAAATATCACAACCACAGAAATGTCATCTTTTCAGTGAGACCTAACGTGCATAGAAATGGGGCCCTCTTGCACTCTGTTTTTGGCTTCAAGCTATATCACTACTCTTGACTGACAAGAAAAATATTTTATCACTGACAGTATAAAAGACACTGAAGAAGAACAAAGCTGTACCCTCTCCGGCTTTGTGAGTCACAAACAGGATTGTGAATTAAATTATTCTAATTGCAAAATTTGGGGTCTTGGCTAAAAGAATACAGGTTGAGTTTGAAGAAGAGGTAGTTAGGAAATCAGTTTAACTTACAAATGGAGATAATTTGCACAGAATTTAATTGAAAGAGAATAAATATGGAGCTCCATGATTTCTGATATTTGCTTACTTTTTTTTTTCCAATCAAAGCTTCTCCTTTAAGCAGTGCTGAGGAGAAGAGACTAAGTGATAAAAAAGAATTAACAGAAAAGAGCACTGTTCTTTGGAAGATCTTAGTATCTGATTTTTACTGCATAGGCCATCCATCCATCCATCTATCCATCCATCCATCCATCCATCCATCCACCCACCTACGCACCCATCCACCTGTCCACCCCTCTCACAAGGCATTGCATTAGTCCTGGAATTGAGGATATAGTGGTGAATGGAACGAACAGAGGCCTGACGTAGAGTCTTCTCCAGAAATGGGGGCCAATAAGCAAAATAAATGCCCAAAATGCAGGTGCTGTGGTAGAGAATATTGTGGGGTAAGGTAGGCTTGCACTGGGAAGGTTGCTGGAGCCAGAAGAATGCAGAGTCTGTATAAGAGCACACAGACAGGACTGGAGAAATGGCTCAGCGGTTAAAGCACTTGCCTAGCAAGTGCTATGTCAAGTACTAAGTACCCGAGTTCGACTCCCCAGCACCACATAAGCTGGGTGTGGTGGCACACGCCTGTAATCCCAGCACTCGGGAGGCTGAGGCAGGAGGATTGCCCTGAATCCAAGACCAGCCTGGGCTCCATAGTGAGTTCAGGACCAGGCTGGGCTACAGAGCGAGACCCTGTCTCAAAAAAAGAAAAAAAGAGCACGCGGACAGAGGAGACAGTGGACTCATACTCCAAGGCAGGAAAAGAGACTGATTTGATCCTAGAACCTGTGGTAAGACTGTAATGGGGAGTGTGAAAATGAGAGTGACATTTTATAGCTTTCATCCAGAGATGCCACTGAAAACAGAAGCCCTGTTGAGGTTTCATGTCCCCCAATCTGGAATTTTGCTGTCAGCCCTGATCAAATTCCCTTCTATCCACCAAGCATTCCCAGCCTCCTGTCCACTGAGCACCGTGCTGAGTCTACAGTGGACATACTTGGTGGGGTAGGAATCTGAGCAAGCCTGATACAGAGTCTAAAACCACCACCAGTGTATGTATTTTCTGTTACAGCTTAAAAGCATTCTTAGATACATTGCGCACCTAAATCTCCCCAGAATCCCAAGTTATGTCCTCAAAAAGTACATGGGCACAGAGATTTACGGAGCCCACCAAACGTGAGGAGCAGAGCTCACCCGTTGCCGAGGTGTCACATTTCGGTTGCAGTCTGCCCATGTGGGCGAGAGCCATCTCCTTGAGGAGTCACCTTTGTAGGAATGAAATCTGGAATGATCAGCAATAGAGGGTATTTATTTCATCCATACCTTTTCTTAAACATTTCACCACGTACTCCTGTGAGTAGAGTTGGATTTAATTGTGGTTGTTTTCTGTCCTGGAATTTTTGCAGCTTTCCAAGAGGGCTCTGACACAGAGCTCCATCCGCAGGCTTAAGAAGAGGAAGTCTTGGACTTCAAGAGTGTGGCTGTTCAGTAAATGCTGTTGACTTTGTTCTTCTGTGTGGATGCTTTTATCAGGACAAGGAAGGGTGAATAGAGTGATCTCTGCTCTTGCGGAGAGGTCGAATGGTTACATTACACAATCTTCTAGAGCGTCTTGCAGCAAATACATGGGTTATATTAAAAATTGCAATCATATCATTTTTTATACTAAATTGCTGACCTTATGCAGTAGAATCAGCTTTATTGAATTTCGCCAAAAATGCGTTTATAATTCTGCCATACACACATGATATTCATGTCCTTGCTGTCCATGTGGAAATGTCCCTTTTTATGATGTTAAACAAATTAAATCTACTTTCTCCTGAGCTGCTGTGCCTCACCTTTAAGATCCATTCTCAGGAGTCGAACCTCCACAAAGCTCATCTCCATTAGTGGGATGTCATTACCGGAGTACTGAGGCCGGTGCATTAGGAAGCCTTGCCCAGCAGTGCAGATCGGGCTGCAGATTAGTCAGAGGTGGTTCCGGGGCAGCGAATGTATATCACGTATACCGCCTGAACACTAACAGGGCTTTACTGTAATTACTGTTTGTTTTGGGGAATGGTACAGTATTTGTTTAAAAGGATTTCATGGTGAACCAAGAGAACACGGGTGTAGTCTGTTTTCAGCTATTTACTTGTGAATGATTCATTGCAAAACTTTCATCTTAAGCCCGTTTTTCTTTCATTCTCTAGCTCTGCTGCCCTCTGAACCAATGTGATACCAGAGATGCAAACTAATTTTTATGTTAGTCCAATAAAAACACAATTAGAAAGTTATTCTGTATATGTAAATGAAAAAGATGTAAGAATTATCTGCTTATAGATCATTTGCTCTGTGTCTGTTCTCTTTCTCATATGTCTGTTATCTGTGTATGTATTTGTGTAATTTGCTGGTTCCCAGGTAGTTTAGCACGTACAGACAGTGTGATTCAGAGGGGAAGTCATCTTTGCATTCATTGATTAATGGTTTATCAGCTCTCCATTGCTTCCGTGTCCCGATGTTTGTGCTAAGCATAAGAATGTAAAAACAAGATTTTTTTTTTTTTCCTTTTGGTCCTGGGGATTTGGCGCAAGGCCTTTGCACTGTGTTATAATCTCAGCCCTTTTTATTTTTTATTTTGAGACAGGCTGGCCCCAAACTGTGATCCTCCTCCCTTATCCTCCCAGAGCGTTAGGATGACAGGCATATAAGAGACCATGCTGAACTCAAAAATAAGGTTTGGTGTTTTAAGTTGAGTGGCATTCCACAGTATCACGGGCATATGTGTGCAAGCCCAGAAGAGTGGCCTGTTTTGTGGTGAGGGAGGAGAAGTAGCGGGAAAATTCAGAAAGACGATGCCTTTGTAGCGTCGGTTGCCCTTATTGAAGTCCTCCAAGAGGCTAGCGAGTTGTCTTCAATGTTTTGGGTGGGGTGGTGACTCTGATCTATGCAGAGGATGTGATGGGAACAAAGTCTCTGAGGCAAGTGATTCAGAAACAGGTCACTAAATGGGAGAGTTGCGCAGGGGTCAGATTGTGGAAGACCTTGTGTATTATGAGTGGATTTTGTTATGTGGACAGCAGGGAACCCAGGGAAGAGTTTTATGTGGCATAGTAACGTGTCATATTAGTGTTTCAGGACTATGTGTACATCGAGGGACATTAGGAGTGGAGATTGGTGGATGAATGGGACAGTTGTGGGGAAGCAGAAGGTAGGTTAGAGAGTGGGGAGGGAGAATCTCAAGGAACCATGGCTAGACAGATGTCAGGAGGGAAGGAGGAGGAGTCCAGTTCGAGACTGTATAAGGGGAAGAGAAGGCACGAGGGAAGTCTTGAGGCGCTGCCGATCGCTGAGTGCTTTTTACAGAGGCCGTGGCACCACCAGCCCGGCAGTGTCACTGGCTTCTGCCTCTGCGATGCTTGCACAGGGTGTCTGGTAGGCGTGCTCTCTTCACCCGGATATTGTTAAGCGGTTTCAGTGAAACCTGAGGCTCTCTGAAGGAAGAGCAGGTGGCATTTGTGAAGTAGATGTTACTGTATCTGGGAGTGATTTCTCCACAATTAGACCTGTCACTCTGCCTGCTGGTGAGACCTATGTCTCCTGCCAACCATGGAGGTCCCACTGTGTCGGACTCTGATCACACAGGGTTGCTATTCCCCCTTCCAAGGAAAACCCAGCCTGCATGACGCCCCCGTTCCCTGTCATGTGCTCCCTGTTTGTCCCCTGGTCTGTCTCCTCTGTCATAGGCATGTATGTTTCTGCTGATTTTCTTGTGACAGTCAATCAGTTTGCCGGTCTGGCCTTAGTAGTTTTCAGGTCCTCTGCGTGATGTGTGATATGTTACCTGACCTTGGATGTGCCTTGGGTTTTTGGAAGCAGGTGGGTTTTCTGGTACCTTTATTCTTAATCCAATGGAGTCAGAGTTTTTTAAATTTGTGGTGCTGAGGCACTGAGCTTAAAGGCCAGAAGCTCCAAAAGGAGCAGAGATGAGAAAGATGATCAGTCTGTTATCTGACTTCCTGGGAGATCCCAGGGCACAGTGCAGTCAGTGAATTTCATGATACTAATTCCAGGTCACTTTACAGAGGCACACAGGGGAGCATTTGTCATTCTTTTAAGCTTCTCCTTTTTTGCTGTTCCAACTCAGTCGTGGAATGCTCTCAGCATGGGAGGGACTAAGTTTACCTTTCTAGCGCTGCTGCCCTGATAGACTTGTGCAGCTCCATCTACATCTAAATGCTGGGCCAGATGTTGGTGAATTATGATCTGTACTTAAGCATACACGCTGTATGAAGTATATCTGAAAGCAAGGCACCTTGCTTGGTACACTGGGCCCAGCCTTTTCATGGAAAACAGTGTTCTTAACCCCAGGCTGCTTTAAAGCATGTGATACTCATCTGTGGGCCCCTCTCCCCTCCCCCTGACCACCTGTAGGACTGGCTTCCTCCAGTCGCCATGGCAGCTCTGTGACCTTTGTGACTCGGAGTCACTTGGCAGCTGCTTTCATGGTCTTTCCCCTCTCCCTTCTGCTTGCTCAATTGCTTTCTTTTTTTTTATGGGGTGATGGAGTGGGTGCCGCGGATGGAGCCTGGGGTCTTCCCACTGAGCCACATCCTCAGCCCAGTTTGGTTTTTGATTTTTGAGACAGTTCTTATTAAGTAGCTAAGTTGCCTATGCTGGGCTTGAATTTGTGATCCTCCTGTCTCAGTTTCCCGGAAAGTTGGAATTATAGGCCTGTACCATCAGGCAAAGCTTGGTTTTTTATAAAAAAAAAACAAATTTAAACTTAATATTTTTTTAAAAATTAAATGAGTGGCTTGGCCATTTAACGGTGTTATCCCTCTACCCCTGATGACACTTCAGAACACTGGCCTGAAGAGCCTTCCTCCTTCACTGCATACAGCGTCGGGGATAGACAGGAAAATTATGGAGAAGCACATGTTAAAAATGATTTTCGGTGTAAAATAAGAGAGGGGAAAAATTAATGTTTGCGGAAACCCAAAAAAAGCACCTCTCATTACAGTAATTAAATGGCAGCGTTTAACCTATCAGAGTGTTCTGCATATGTGAGAGACAAGCCAAGGAGCTGCATCTTTGAAATTAGAGCTCTAATCCTCGGGGAAGAGAATGGTTAAATAATTTGTTTTTGAGGTGTGAGGGCAGAGCTGGCAAGGTGTGTGTGAGGAGTGTGTATCTGTATGTGCGTGTGCATGCGCGTGCTTGTGCCTGTGCCCATCAGGGTGAGCAGCCTGGTACCTGTGTTTACGAGGAACACCCTAGGGGGTGGGGATATTTACCAGCACCTGTGTGCTGTCAAGAAGCACACAAGCTGTTGCCCGTTCATTAGGTTTTCAGGAGTCCGGGCCTCACCTGTGGCCGGGCGTTGCATCATTTCGGTAGAACTTGCTTCAGTCTGGCCCCCTGGGATGCACAGGAATAGATTTGAGAGACAGGGTGACACATAGGGAGGAAGACGCAGGAACCAAGGGAGGAGGAAAACAGTGACTGTGATGAAGGAGGTGCGTGGCTCAGCTGCACAGGACGAAGCTTTGCGTCTTGCCCGTGGCACTCGGGAGCCAGAGCAGGCACTCCGCAGAGCCCCGGTCGGAAGGGACAGTGAGGGATCGCTGTCGGGATCTTCCCTGTGCAGGGTGCCTGGCAGCCTTGAGAGCCGTTGGCAGTTCCTCTCCTGCCGTGACGCAGTGTTGGGACCCGCGCGGAATGACAGGGATTAGCAACGTCCTGTGTGCCCTTCAGCGGAATCACTTCTGTCTTCCTGTGCTCCTGGCCCGAGTCTGCGGTTTTGCTCCTGTGCTGCCCTTGTAAGAGGATCCACGGAGCTTCCCCTGCGTATCGCAGAGCTGGGCAGCTGCAGCAGCATTCCACGGGATGGGCTGGCGTGTGTCAAAGGGGAGCCCGCACATCTGTTCCTGTGGCCCTCATGTGGGAACCTGGAGTGGGGGAGGACAGCACATATGTTCGTTTTAGCTTCCCGGTCTCGTCAGTCTCCATACGGGCTCCAAGGCTTTCTATTATACTAATAAGGAGCCCTGGGGATGCTGGTGACAACAGTGTGATAATCGTCCCCTTGGAGGGCTGGAGGCGGCTGGTGCTGTGACCTCATCCTGGGGGAGCGCTGATGAAACTGTGGCTCAGCCTCGCTGCCCAGCGCTGCGCCTGCACGGAGGGTCAGGGGAGAAGATTGCTGGGTGCTTCTCTTAAAGCTTCGTTATTACCAGGCTTTCTTGTCTTTGGGGCATTTCATCAAAAGTCTTTAGTTTTGCTTAAGAACTCTCGGAGCTGATGAGCCTCATGGAAAGTTTTCTGTAATAACTCAGCACAGCAGCACAATTTACCAGTACCAGCTAATTGGTCCTTGGAGCACCCTCGGGAGAGGAGGGTTGTGATAATGGCACTGAGGTTTTTTATCCCCATTTTATAGACTGTGAGACTGAGGTGCCTGGAAGAGCCTGTGACTTGGGCCCACTGGGAGGGTGCAAATCTGACTAATGGCTAGAACTCTCAACCTTTCGCCTCCCTAGGAACGGTTGGGTCTTACCTTAAAGTTGCTTGGTATGTCACCTTGGAATATTTTGTGTGTGATTCCGATGTATTGACATTGGATATTATAAACTTAGATAATGGAAAAGTATTTATGTTATATACAACTCTTTAATATTGTTTTTACTTTCTTTCATATGTGAATTCCAATCCCCACATTCTATGTATTTCAGTGAAATTGAAGCTTTTAAAGCTCCCTGAATAAGTACTAATTTTCCATTTTTTGAAATTTCTAATAATTTTGTCAATCATCAATTCCATCTTTTGTTTCTCTGAAATAGTAATGTTACTGCCCCACTTATTAAGAAGACTGTTACCCCCTTAAAATGTAAACTCTGTCACTTTATATCACATGTTCCTGTGCATATTATTTTAAAATTAATTTATTAGTACCTATTAGCAGTATAGACTGATGAGGTAGTTTGATGCATGCGTTTAACACATCTTGATCTTTTCTCTTCTTCCACCATCCTTCTGTCCCTTTCTTCTGCCTGCTTGCTGGTCCCCTACCCCAGGTTTTGCCTTTTCTTTTTTTCTGCTCAGTACTATGACTTGGACATCACTGTGTCTGTAGGTATAGACCTGTGTCATCAATTTTAATAACTGCTTGGTGTTCTGCTGAAAATATACACCATAATTTGTTTTAACCAGCTCCCTTGATGAGCGTCTAGATTGTTCTCATTTTTCACCATTACAACAGCCCGTCTTTAAATATTCTTGAGAAATAGGTATTACTTTTGTGTTTACCTTTTTAGGAAAAAGTCTTAGAGTTGCTAATCCTGGGTTAAGGAAAAGGTATTTTTTGTATTTTAACGTGTTACTAAACTGCCTTTAAAAAGTTACACCAGTGCAAACCCTGCACACCAGTAGGCCGAGTGTCTCAGCTAGAGTACCCGTTTTAAACTTGCAGATTGTCAGGTTCATGGCTTCTTCTTTTGGTGGGATGTAGAAAATCCTTCTCACACCACAAAAGCAGAGAAATACTTACCTGCCTTTTTCCTTTATGGTTTTAGTTTTCTTTTATGGAATTTGTTTTGTTGTTAGCTGAACTACAGGGAATATAACTTTATTTTTCTTGGCGACCAGCCTGATTGTTCAACAGTGTGTGTCTTCTCTTGCTCATCTGACACTTCACCTTTTCATATACCAAATTCTTAAATACGCTGATGTGTGACCGGGAACATTCTGTTCTTGTTCATTGATAACGCCCGTCTGTTGTTATGAGGACCCTGCAGTGTTTTTATTGCTATCGATTTATTGTTTCTTGTATTTGTGACTGTAAGTTGTGCCCTCTGTCTCACTATCATTGTCTCTAGAAATTCCTGGCTTTCCTGGCCCTTGTGCCCTTCTAAGGGCATCTTCGAGTCGCTTTGTCACGTCTCCTCCTTTCCTTCTTTTTTCTACCCTACCCCCCAGCCGCTGCCAATCAAAGAATAAAATCTCTTTGGAATTTTGATTATAATTACATTCAACATAGAAATTACCTTGGAAAGAGTTGACATCTTTGCTGCAGACAGTCTTCCTGTCCGTGAGTGTGATGTATCTTTCAAGTGAAATATGTTCCTCGTTGATGATTTGACACCACTCCTGCTTAATTCCCGCATGTGTCCTCCAGTCCTAAGTATTTTTACATTTATTATTGTTTCTTTGAGATCTTTATTTCTACCAATTTTTAAAATTAATCTCTGCTAACATTTAGGAAAGCTGTTGCTTTCTGTGGTTTTTAAAATTGCCTTATTGTGTTTTTCATAGTCCTAATTTTAAAAATTGGTTTTCTTATGTTTTCTTAGTAGTGTATCACGTGGAAATAATATTTTTTCCTTTCCACTGTTACATGACTTTATTATAATTATTGTAATTTTTTTGAGACAGTGTCTCTCTTTGCTGTCCAGGCTGGTCCTGACTTGACTATGAAGCCCAGGCTGGCCTTGAACTCGCAATAGTACTCCTGCCTTAGCATCACAAGTGCTGGGATTACTGGTGTGCACTACCACTCCTGGCTTATGTGGTGCTGGGGAAATTGAACCCAGGGCCTTACGCTTGCTAGGCAAGTGCTCTAACCACCAAGCTATGCTTTTAACACTATTTATTATTATTCTTACTAGACTTTCCAGAACAGTAGTTAAGGAAATGTGAATGCTCCGGGAGGTGCTGATAGGCGTAATCATGCTACCTCCTTCTCTTCGCAGGGTTGATTTAAGGATGAAAGGCATAGGAATGTCAAAAAAAAAAAAATAGTTGTACTGATCCCCAGGCTTGTCAGCCCTTGGTTTCCAAGGAACTCTGTATTTTATTCATTTTAGTGGGTGGTTTAGTCTTTGGCCAGAATTGCTTGATATTAGCAGAGCAAGTCAATATTATTTCAGTTTTCTCAAGCAGAAAAACTGAAGGTCAATGGAAAGTCACTTGACAAATATGTCCGTGACTTGGACTCCTGTGTGAAAAAAAAGCCACTACCACCCAGAGGACCTTTGGGTTCGTGATCAGCTGCCGCGGTTCACTAGCACTACCCTTCTAAGAAAGTGTAGGGGCTGGGGGAATAGCACAGTGGTTAAAGCACTTGCCTAACAAGTGCAAGGCCCTGGGTTTAATTCCCATTACCACATAAGCTGGGTGTTGTGATGCACACCTGTAAACTCAACACTCAGGAGGCCAGGACAAGGAAGATGCTGTGAGTTCAAGGCCAGCCTGGACTACAGAGTGAGAGCCTGTCTCAAAAAAAAAAAAAAAAAAAATCTCATATCTGAGTAGAAAAGGGCAAACTTTTGGCTGAGTCAATAATATAAGAAATTAGTAGATCAGAAGCGTTTATTTATTCCACACATCCAGCCACCAACCTCTTCTCTCTGAAAGGATGCCTAACAGCAGTGGCTTCTGTATCATCAGGCTCCTGTTGCCCTCACCTGGGTCAGACAATGGCAGCAGAGGGATGATGGGTCATCTACTTCACCAGGCTCCTGTAGCTGCAGGGTAGCATCTTTCCTTCCACTGTCACCGCCTTTTGGCCTGCACAGAAGCTTGGGTAGCTTCCCTTGCCTCGTGGGTCAGTTCCTGCTCTGCTTGTATTCTTTCTAATCTGATTTTCTCTTGATCTTTTTTGTGTTGAATGGTTTCACATTTATGGAAAAACTGAATGACACACAGCTACCAGATACTCCTTATCCACTTTCTTAGCTGTTAACCTTTTGCCACATTTACTTTTTGTGTCTTTCTCTGTCCACATACCTAGGCCTTTGTGCAGTCATGAACACACATGCACACACTTCTCCGGTCACTTAGAGGGAAGTTAGATGTCATGATGCTTCAACTCGAATTACTTCAGCGTGTGTATCTCAAATAAGGACATTCTCCTACGCAACCACCCCCCATTATCACTCAGGAGGAGATTAAAACTCATTCTGTAAGATTGCCTGATATATTGATTAGGCTGGACTTCAGCTTATGATCCCTTTTGGGGTTGGGGGGACAGGGTCGTGTTTTGTAGCACAGATTGGTCCTGAACTCACTGGTATAGCCCAGGTTGGCCTTGGACTCAGTACAGTTCTCCTGCCTCAGCCTCGTGCATGCTGGTATTATAAGAGTGCACTACCGCACCCTGCTTATGTGGTGCTGGGAAATCAAACCCAGGGCCTTGCTCTTGTAAGGGAAGCCTTTTTACCACCGTGCCATTCCTCTGGCCCTTCAGCTTATGATTCTCCTGCTTCAGCCTCCAAAGTAGCTGGCAGTGATCATGTTTTTTATGTTTTATTATGTAAGAAATTTGTCAACATTTGGAAGATCTGCAGTGGCTGAGGCATGATTTACAAAATTGCATGAGTAAAATACTCAAAGTGCAGGAGAGACACATGGGTGTGAATACAGCAGGATGTGAAAGGTCATTGATACAGCTCCAGGATCCACATTATAATCAATCCTTAGGAAACTTGTTGAGGTTTTGGCAAATATCACAGAAGAATGTCCTCAACTCTCTGGAAAAAAAAAACTGTGAAAATACTCTTCCCTTCTTTCACTTCATGTTGTTCTAGTCTGTATTTTCTTCATTTATTTGAGCCAAAGAAAGATATCACAGTAGATTGAATACAGAAGCAGATATGAGAATCCAGTTGCCTTTAGTCTGTATGTGTGCATGTGTATGTGTGCACGCATGGGGCCTGGTGCATGCTAGACAAGGGCTTCATCATTTGGCTGCGTCCCCAGCCCTTCTAATTGGATTTTGAGATGGCCTTGCTATGTTACCAGCCTCGAGCTTGCCATCCTCAGGCCTTGGCTTCTGAAGTAGCTGAGATTACAGGTGTGCACAGGACCTGGCTTCTGCTGTCTTCTGTTAAGCTAGACATAAAAGAGATTTGCAGAGAAGTTAAATAGTACCACAGTTCTTAGTAATTACTCTTTGTTTTAGAAATGTTACTTTTGTGGCAGTGTTATTTATATTAATATGTAATGCATAATAAAATATATTAGTTGCTATTTTTAAAGGAGTTGGATTTTTAAAATTTCTTTGTTTTGATCCGGATACAATGTACTAACAAAATTTCAAAACTTTCTTAAGGCACGAAGGGGTCTTCTAGACCAAAATGCTGGTGAACCACTTCCCTTCAGACAACACACTTGAATTTCCTATCCCCTTGTATAGAAGACCGTCACCGTGTGCAGACAGGGCCTGTTTCTGTTTACTCTCTTCCTGCCATTTTATTTTTTTTTTTTATTGTGGAAAGTTTTGTACTTTAGTACCACGTAGATTTTAAGCCATAGAAGACATTTCCTGTAAATCAGTATTTATTTCTGTTTGCCCTTGTACTTTGCTGCACTTTACACTCCATCTAGGGTCATTTTCCTTCTGTTCAAAGAACCCCCTTAGTGTTTCATTTCCTGCAATGATGAGTTCTGGTTTTGTCTAAAAATGAAATTTTCAGGGTTTTTTTTTTTTTTTTTTGGTAGTACTAGGTATTGAACCCAGGGCCACATGAATCAAGTGCTTTATCACTCAACTATATATCCTCAACCCTTTTTGAAAGTTTTATTTTTGAGACAAAGTTTAAGTGAGGTGCTTAGGCTATCCTTGAACTTGAGATCCTCCTGCTTCAGTCTCCTTAGTATCTGGGATTTACAGGCATGAGCTGTCTTGCCTGGCTCTCTTCTCTTTTTCAAAAGCTTTTTATTTTGAAATGGCCTCTCAGTGTTTAGTAATAGTTTAAAATAAACTGCTGGCACAAGGAATCCCCATTTATCTTTCACTCAGACACCTGACATGTTTACTTCATCCTATACTCTCTCCTTTTCTCCGCAACCTGCACGTGAACATACGTCTGTGAGCTCACACATGTGAAAATGAGGGAAATAGCTTGATTAAGTCCTGTTATTTGATCAATAGGCCTATTCAAATTTATTCAGCTGTCCTAATAATGTTCTTTATAGCAAAAGAAAAAAGCATCTAGCCCACAATCCTATCCATGTTCATACATTGCTCATAAGTCGCATGTGGTTGTTACATCTCATTAGCCTTTTTTTTTTTTTTTTTTTGACAGAGTCTCACTGTTTAAGTCCAGGCTGGTCCTGAACTCACTGTGTAGTCTAGACTGGCTTTGAACTCTTGGCAGTCCTGCCTCAGCCTCCCAAGTGCTGGGATTAATAGGCATGCACTACCGTGCCTGATGACATATGTGGTGCTGGGGAGTGGCCTGTGCTTGCTAGGCAAGTGCTATCTGTAACCATTTTACTATTCCTCCAGCCCTCTTTAGCCTTCTTTAACTTAGAACTGTGTCTCAGTTACTTTTCCGTTGCTGTGACTCAATACCCAACATCCACAAATTTAGGGGAGGAAAGGTTTATTTTAGCTCACAGTTTCAGAAGGTCACCATCCATTCAGGGGAGGCCGGCAGCAGTGGAGGCACATGGCAGAGTCGAACGTGGAGGCAGCTCCTCATGACATCACACACAGGAAGCCAAGTCAAGGCAAGGTGAGACTCGTCCTCCAGAGAAGGCAGGAAGCAGCTTATATGTCCTTCCAGGTCTCAGCCCAGTGATCAGCCCCTCCTGGATCCAGGTGTGGAAGGTGCGGTAAGCCCCCACTAAACGCCTGTCATCCAACTTACACACCTGTAATTCACCCCTCCAGACTAGGTAGGCCCCAGTCTCCCAACAGCGCATGGTTCCATAGACAATCTGTAACATTTAAATACATGAGACTTTTGGGGGACATTCAGGTCCAAATCACAATGAACTGTGTACTCAGATTTTATCTTTTATGACCTAGTCCTTTTTTTTTTTTGTAGGATATAGGCTGGTTTGTGCACTATAGCTCAGAGCTCAGGGTAAATTTGCATGATGTTTCCTCGTGACTAGATTTGGTCTTCTCTGATTTATGTAATGCTTTAGAAGCAGTACTATATCTTTGTTTTTTAAAATGTGTAAACAAAGGCATTCATTGATTTTTTTTTTTTCCCCCTCCACTGATGGTGATTTTGGTTTGGTCTATTGGTTGAAGTGGTGTTTTGCCAACTTTCTCCATTGTAAAGTTTTATTTTTCTGCCTTTGTAATTAATAAGTATCTTTTGAGGATTGTTATGACTTAGATCTAAAAAGGCTTCCTAAAATATTATGTGTTCAGAGATAGGGCATTTGGAAGGTGATTGGACCGTGGGTGCTGTGCTCCTGGGTGGCCTGACCCCTGTGAGGTCACGGCTGACTGCGCTGTGAGAGGTGGGCCCGGGTAGATGACGTGTCCTTGGGGGTGTATTTCCCTCCCCAGCCCCAACCCCCTCTGCTGCCAGGTTACCAGAGCATGAGCCACTTTCTTCTGCGTTGCTTTCTGCTGTGCCTTTTTTACGTTGGAACCATCCTGCCACAGACTGAGCCGTCTGAAATCATGAGCCAGAATAAGCCTCTCCTCTAAGTTGCTGGTGTCAGGTATTTATCGGAGTGATGGCACAGGGATTAGTGTGAGCTCTACCTCGAGGCCATGTGAATGTTCTCTTTTGTATTAGTTTTTGCTCAGTTTTCAGTATCCACTAATGATTAACCAGGCCAGTTATTATAAATTGTGAAGATTGCTGAATCTTCAGACCAGTTAATGGTGAGGGCTGCTGAATAGTGACTTTGAACCTTTCACTTTTGCAGTGTATTCCTGCTGGCACAGAATTCTGGCAGCTATTTCCCTTTTGTTAAAGGTGCTGTTTTATTATTTTCTGGTGTCCATTGTCATCTGTCAGTCTCGTCATTGCTCCTTTGAAGAAAATGTGTTTTAATTTTCTCTGGCTGCTTTTAAGATTTTTCTCAGTCTTTTTATTGTTGTTGTTATTGAGGCAGGGTCTCATCTGTGGTCTAGCCTGGTCCTGAACTCACTGTAGAGCCCAGGCTGGCCTCAAACCCTGGCAATTCTCTTCCCTCAGTCTCCTGAGTGCTGGGATTATAGGTGTGCACCACCACGCCCAGCTTATGTGGAGCTGGGGAATTGAGCTCAGGGCTGTGCACTTGCTAGGCAAGTGTCTATTCCTCCAGCCCCTTTCTCTTAGTCTTTTAGGATGATTTTACTATGTTATACATTGGATAAGAAGTAATAATCCTCTGTGTTTCAGGGAGCTTCTGAATATCTGGGTTGTCTTTTTAAAATTTTAAATCTTTATTTCCTTCCTTCCTTTCTTTTCTTTTCTTTCCTTCCTTTCTTTCTTTCTTTCTTTCTTTCAATATGTGGTCCTGGGGAATTGAGCCCAAGCCTTATTCTTGTTTGGCAAGTACCTTAACTACTGAGCCATTCCTCTAGCTCCCCTTTTTAAAATTTTATAAAATTATCAGTCATCATGTCCTTTTTTTTTTTTTTTTTTGGAGACAGGGTCTTGCTTTGTGGTCCCAGCTGGTCCTGAACTCACTATGTAGTCCAGGCTGGCCTTGAACTCATGTCAGTCCTCCTGCCTCAGCCTCCAGAGTGCTGGGATTAAAGGTGTGTGCTACTACTCCCAGTTTATGTGGTGCTGGGGAATTGAACCTTGTACTGCTAGGTAAGCACTTTAACTGCTGAGCTATTCCTGTAGCCCCCATCATGTCT
The DNA here is from genome assembly GCA_004027205.1 of Ctenodactylus gundi. Lineage (NCBI taxonomy): Eukaryota > Metazoa > Chordata > Mammalia > Rodentia > Ctenodactylidae > Ctenodactylus > Ctenodactylus gundi. The sequence goes on from PVKB01002929.1 coordinate 178,176, forward strand.
TTAAATATTGTTTTGTCTTGCTTTTAGACCTCTTTGCTTTCTTGGACTCCATTTATAACTGTGTTAGACCTTTTTCCATGTCCCACATCTTTTACACTCTATTCTATATTGCCCATCCATATGTATTTATTTATTTATTTATTTGAGACAGGGTCTGTCTCTATAGCCCAGGCTAGTCCTGAACCCACTATGGAGCCCAGGGCTGACCTTGAACTCACGGCAATCCTCCTGCCTCAGCTTCCCAAGTGCTTACAGGCGTGTGCCACCACACCCTGCTTATGTGATGCTGCTGGGGAATCTCGGGTACTTAGCGCTTGATTGAGTGCTTGCTAGGCCAGCGCTCTAACCACTGAGCCATTGTTCCAGCCCTCCCCATCCTCTTTTTTTTTCCCTCTCTTTACTGACCTGTCTTCCAGCTTACTACTCCTTTCTTCTGCTATGTCGGTTTGTTGTTAAGACTATGGGTTGGGTTCTTGCTGCCAATTGTTGCATTTTTACGTTTACAGAGTTTGCATTTGATTTTTTTACCCCTTTTGTTTCTTCTCTTTTCTTTCTCTTGATGAGACAGGGTCTTAGTGTTCTGTAGTCCAAGGTGGTCCTGAGCTCACTATGTATCCAGGCTGGCCTTGAGCTCACAGTAATCCTCCTGCCTCAGCCTTCTAGTGCTGGGATTAAAAGTGTGTGCCACCATGCCCAGTTTATGTGGTTCTGGGAATGGAATTCAGGGCCTTGCACTTGCTAGACACTTAAGCACTATAACCGCTGTGCTACCCCTCCAGCCCTTGATTCCTTTTAAAATTTAGTTTTCTAGTAACTCTTTTGCCATTTTTTTCTTGATCATATTAATCAGTTATTGTAAAAGTCAAGCTGGAGGAATGACAATGATTAAAGCCCTGGTCTAGCAAGCGCAAAGGCCCTGAGTTTGATTTCCCCAGCACTGCATAAGCTGGCTGTGTGGCGTATGCCTGTATTCCCAGCACTTGGGAGGCTGAGGCATAACGATTGCAATGAGTCCAAGGCCAGCCTGGACTATAGAGCGATACCCTGTCTCACAAAAAAGTCTTTGATAGATTTAACAGCTAGGTTTTCTGTGAGTTTGTTTTTATTACCATGTCCCCCTTTTCATCCTATGTCTTTGTATATTTCATGAATGGCAGACTTCTGTATGAACAACTGGGAATCTGTGAGAAGTATTTTCCTCTGTTGTTTACTTTATGCTTGTATAAAGTGGGATATTACCTTGATCCAGTCAAGGTCTGGGCTGAGAGTGCAGAATTTTATTTTATTTTATTTTTATTTTCTCATTTTATTAGTGTTTATATGGAATACATGATCGTTGCATTGAGCCTGGATATTTTGTGCACATATATATCACGTTAACGTTACAACCCTTCCCCTTCCCTTCTTGGCCCTGCAGCTCCATTTTTATCCTACCATTTTATTTATTATTATTTTTAAATTTATATATAGATGAATTACAAATTCTGTAACACATTAGAGACATGAGGTTTGGGGAATCAATGACTGTCTAAGGCCTCCCCCCTTTCAGAGGTTCACCCCTTTCCTAGCTGACCACTGCCCTTCTTTTCTACCCTGTCACTCATGTTGGAGCCTTGTTATGCCATTACTTTTGTGAATTTCATAAGAGGGACACCCATCTAAAGTCATTCTTTTGTGTTTGGTTCATTTCACTGAGCATTATTGACTCGAAGTGGCCCCCTTTTCCTTCAAAAGCTTCATATCTGTTTTTATGGCTGTGTAGTATTCCTTTGTATATAGGTACAACATCTTCTTTAACATTCGTCTATGGATGGGCATGTAGGTTGTTTACAGGACTCGGCTATTATGAATTGTGCTGTGATAAACATGGATATGCATGTGTCTTTTTGGTGTCTTGACTTTATTTCTTTTGGGAACATGCCCAGTAGAGCAATAGCTGAACAATGGAATTTCTAATCTTTGCTTTCTAAGGGATTTCTAGATTGCTGTCCATAATGGTTGTATCAGATTGCATTCCCACCAGCAATGGAGTAGAGTTCCTTTTCTTCCATATTCTTTTTAACAATTCCTATGTTTTGAGTTCTTGATGTAGGCCATTCTCACTGGCGTGAGGTGAAACCTCAGTGTTGTTTTTATTTGCATTTCTCTGATGGCCAGTTATGAAGAACGTTTTTTCATGTGCTTACTGGCCATTTGTAGTTTTTCTGACAAGCTTCTTTTCATTTCAGCTGCCCACTTCTTGATGGGGTTGTTTATTTGAGAGGGTTTTATGTTTTTGAGTTCTTTGTGTGTTCTAGGTATTAATCCTTTGTCTGAAGTATTACTGGTGAAGATCCCACTCTGTGGTTTATCACTTCACCTTGTTCTGCTATTGAGGGCGTAGCTTGGTGGTTAAAGCACTTACCTAGCAAGCACAAGGCCCTAGGTTCGACTTAAACTGAGCAGAGTGCCACAGCTCTTGGGCAGCTTAGGCAGTGGGAGGGACGTGAGTTTGAGGCCACCCTGGGCTACAGGGGAGTTCAGGACCAGCCTGGACTACAGTGTGAGACCCTGTCTCAATACAAAAGCAAAGAAATAATTCTGCTGTTGCCGGCAAGGGAAAGTCCGTTCTGTGCTGTGTCACTTTTTGTCTTACTTTCTCCTGAGGATCTTGACCCCTACTCCTGTGAGCCTGTGAAATCGTGTTTGCTTATGTCTGTTAGTTTCTTTATTTGCTTATTATATAGGTTGAGGACCCCTCCATCATAATGCTTGAGACCAAGTGTGTTACAGATTTTAGATTTTTTTTTTTTAAAATTAAAATGTCTGCACATACATACTGAGACATCTTGGGGATGGGAGCCAAAACGAACCAGAACATTTATTTGTGTTGCATGTACACCTTGTCCACATAGCTGAGTGTAATCACATGTGATATTTTCAGTGGCCCTATGTATTGAGAGTGACCCATCATGTGAGCTGAAGTGTGGGATGTTCTGCCTGTGGCACTGAGTTGGAGTTCAGAAAAATTTTGGAGCACTCTGGAGTTGGCTTCTAAGAGCAGGGATGCTCACCCTGGATGCTGCTGTCTCTGTCCTTCCTCTGTGGGGACAGCCCCCGCCTTGCAGCCCTCCAGAGCGTGATTGCTCACTGTACTGCAGCTTGCTTCTCCTAGTCTTGATGCCTTTGCACATGCTATATACCTTAAATGGGCTTATTTTTTAGTGATTTTTCAGCACTTTTTCTATCTTAGTTAGAAGTAGAAATTCTCTTGTTTTATTTTTATTTTAGTTTCCCTTTTGAACTGAAGAGCCAATTTTATTTCCATTTCTACCTCTTGGCTATTTGTATACTTTACATTGTCTCATGATGAGGTGATTTGTGCTTAAAAGTGATTTGTAACTTTGTAGGCTGTGGAAGTTAGCTCCGTGTCTGGGATATGTGTTACAGATACACGCTGTTATTTTGAAATTTATCTTAACTTTGTTTATTTTTGCCAGACAGAGTTTTTAATTTATGCATCATTTCTAAGTTTTGTACTCTAGTTAAACTTCAGTAGTCAGGAGTTTGGTGTGTAGAGTATAAGGATTCACCTTTATTTTTCTGGCTAATAAAATCATTTCGATGTCAATTATTGCAAGGGCTGACACTCGTCTCATGAAGAGCTAGACAGTAAATATGTTGGGCTTTGCAGTCATACCAGCTCTCTGCACACCATTCAGTGCTGCCAGCCCCAGCACAAATCCCCAGACAGTACAGAAACTGATGACAAGGAAAACTTTGTGGACACTGGTACTTATTTGATTTTCGTACAATTTTCATGTGTCACAAAATTATTTCTTCTCTTTCTTCCTTAAATATTTAAAAATGTAGGAACTATTCTTTGAGTATAGGTTGTGCCAAAATAGACCACAGGACTGACACTGTTCCCTGCTATGGTTTCTTTCCATCTGCTCACAGGGTACTGTGCTCGTTCCTGTTATCATCTAACTCTCTGTTTGCTCCTGTGTCTGCCTGTGTTCCAGCATCACACTGTCTTATATGGTAGCATTATGTGTTAAAATTAATCTTCTCTCATGCTGGAAGAATGGCTCAGCGGTTAAAGAGCTTTTCTAGCAAGTGCTAAGTCAGGCACTAAGTATCCGAGTTCAATTCCCTAACACCACAGAAGCAGGGCATGGTAGTGCACGCATATAATCCCAGCACTTGGGAGGCTGAGGCAGGAGGATTGCAGTGAGTCCAAGGCCAGCCTGGGCTCCATAGTCAGATCAGGAATGACCTGGGCTACAGAGGGAGATGTCTCAAAAAAAAAAAAAAAAAGATTTCATCTTCTTTCATCATATTTTCAATCATTCAGGATTTTCTTGGCTCTTCATTTTTATTACTTTCTCCATAATTTTCAAAATTAGTTTGTCAAGTTGAAAAAAGAAAAATAAAGACTGTATATGTATTAAAAATTGGAAGTCATTAAATTTAGGACAGATGATACATTGACAATATTGACATTTCCTACAGAAGAGAAAGGTAATTATTTCCACTTACTCAGTTTTCTTTCCTGTCTTTTGGCATCTTAACCTCCATCCTTTGTAACAGTTACAGATTTATGTCTTGATCATGTGTCTTTTTTGTTGCTACTTTGAATGAGATCTGGTTTTCATAATGTTTTCCCGAGTGGCTTTCTAATTTGAAGGCAATTTTTGCATACTAATTTTGAGTGAAGACCCCTAGCCAAAGGCTTGTGTTGCCCACAGCAGGCTGCTCCTGCGGCTACCCCCGCAGCATTCCAGCTCCTGTGCAGCCCTAGCACTCCTGGGCCCCTTCCATTGTTGTATCGTCCCCCCTTTTCTTGTCTGATTGTACCAGCCAGCACCTCCAGAACAGGGACAAAGAAAACTGATAGTTGTGAACATACTTTTCTTGTTCTGGGTTTTGAATAATGTCCGTTTGCAGTGTTAAAGCGAAAATAATGCCAGCTTTGTATAGCAACATCAGCACGTGCTCACGGGTACCCGTTCCCCCACCTCAAGCAGGAGTTGTTCATATTACTCATTTTAGTAGGGTTCTTACTAAGAATGGATATCAGATTATGTGAAATGCTCTTCGTAACTTGCAGAACTGATCATATCATTGTTGTCCTTTGATCTCTTAATAGGATAAAATATAATAGTAGTGAATTGTTATTCTTAGTATGGATTCTAGTCAATTCGGTATTTTTTAAACATACTAGATTTCCATATACTGTTATTTTATGTAGCAGACAGGAGAAAATCCCAGTGGTTTTCTTTGTGTTCATGTCCTCAGCTGACATAAATTTGAGAGTATTTGGAAATATTGAAGCAAAGCATGAAAACCCGGTTTATTTTATGGGGAAGAAATGCATTAAATACTAAACATTTCTAACTCACTGAGTATCAAATTCTAAACATTACAGTACTAAAATTGTATTCATATCTTAGTAAGATCATAAATATTATGTATAGAAAACATGAAAGTATATAAATATTTTCACAAAATGAGCTATGTAGTATGTAATAATTGTACTTTTTCTTTTGAAATCTTAAATATTTCAGAGTTAATAGTGGGCTCTGGAAGTGGAGGCAGATTGCTTAGCTGTTTCCTTTCTTTCCTTCCTTTCTTCCTTCCTTTCTTTCTTTCTTTCTTTCTTTCTTTCTTTCTTTCTTTTGAGACAGGGTCTCGCTGTATAGCCCAGGGTAGTCCTAAACTCAATGGAGCCCAGGCTGACCTTGGACTCAAAGCAGTCCTCCTGTCTCAGCCTCCTGAGTGCTGGGATTACAGGCGTGCACCACCACGCCTGGCTTTTGTGGTGCTGGGGAATCCAACTTGGGTATTTAGCACTTGACTTAGTGCTTGCCCAAAGCTTTAACTGTTGAGCCATTCCTCCAGCCCCAGCTTAGCTGTGCCCTTTTTACTAATTCTCAGCTTCTCTGTCAGATGGAAAATTCTCCTTCGCCTCATCGCAGTCATCAGGTTCTTGGTGCCATTCCTGGAGCCCTGTGCTGTCTCCTGCTCCAGCTTGAGCTATTTGTTTTTTAGAGCCCATGTGTCACTGTCAGTGAGTCTCTGTGACACTTATCTCTCACCTGTGTTCATTTCCTGCTTTTTGCCTTCCATGTGTTCACATCTTTGGGGTGGTTTAACAGATTCTTCATTGAAAAAGTGTGCATGGGAGATACACCTTTTTAGATCCAGCATATCTGAAAATATCTGTAATTTGCCTTCATATTTCATTTTTGATTGACTGAATTTAGAATTCGAAATTGAAAATCATTTTTTAAAAACCCAAGAGGGCACAATCCACGTCTTCTATCTTCCAGTGTGGCTGCTGAGAAGTCTGAGGAACTTCTGATCCCTTCCTGCCTCTCTGAACTCTCACTTCTGAGAACTTGCTGTTTTCATTCTGCGCAGGCTGAGATTTCACCGCGACGGCTTTTGCCTGTGTGCCAACTGCACTGGGCATGTGGTGCGCATGTTCACGTGTTCACCTGGAGACCGGTTCACTCAGTTTTGTTGCAGGCTTCTGTGCTTATTCCTCGGTAGGATCCTCTCTTGTTTGTGTTCTGTGTTCAGTTTTCCTATGAGTTGGATAGGTATTTTGGGTTGGCCCTTAACTATGAGGGGAAAAAAAGCCCGCGTGACTTTTCTTTCCAGTTTCCATTGTTTGTCCCATTTTACTTATAATTTCTTCCTATTGTTTTACCTAGTAACTGTTTCCCAATATTTCTCCTGAAGAATTTTCTGCTCTTGATTTTTAATTTATAAGAGTGCTGCTTTTCTCTGAGTGTCTCTTTGTTCCTGCGTTCTGTTCTTGTTTTATGGTTGAAACATTTTTCCCCCTTCTGAACATGTTATTATTTTAAGCTTTCTTCTTCTCTTGATGTAATCTGTCTTGTCTGAGTTCTTTCTTGTTGTGTTGTTTGGGGGCTCTGTTTTTTTGTTTTTAAGGTTTTCCTGAACTATCTGGTGATGGTTGGCAGCCTGTTATTTACGATAGAGATCCTGGGAGGTATCCGGAAGAGGAGGGGCCTAGTGGGAGGAAGTTAGGCTATTGGGGTGTGTTCTTGGAGGGGTTGTTGAGACTCCTGCCCCTTCTTCCCACCACCCCCTGCCCCTGTCCCTGTCTGTTGCCTGGCTGCCACAAGGGGAACAGCTCCCTCTGCTATGCACTCCTCAGGAGTAGGTATCTGGGCCTAAGTCATCTGTTAGTCATTTTTCAGTAACTGTAACAAATACCTGAGGTAATCAACTCAAAGAGAGGAAAGGTTTATTTTGGCTCACAGTTTTGGAGGTTTCGGTCAATTATGCTTTTGGGCCTGAGGTAAGATGGCATAACATGGCAGGAGTGGTGGTGGGGGCACTTATCCAAGCTCAGACAAGTTTTTTTTTTTTATGATGTAAATGTAAATGAGGAAAATCCAGCAGCAGTATATGTTCAAGGTGCCACGTGTAACTGGAAGTCTCTAAAGGGGAAGTTTTCTCTGTGTGCAGCCTCAGAACCCAACCTTTAGCTAACACACGGTTCTATTTGATATTCCAGATATTAACACCAGTTTCTTCTGTATGGTGGGAATGTAGGTGGTTTTTCTCTTGTATCTCCTTTAAATTTTTCTGTTTTTTTCTGTTTTATAGCAACAGCTTTATTGAGAAATAATTTATCTTGTATAGTATACAATTCAGTGCTTTTTTTCTTTATCTTTGAACCAGTTAATTTCAAAGAGCAACTTAGTTATTGAATGAATTGACATTTATAAAAACATGGTTTATTCTGAAAGACTTTAAAAATGTTTTCTGTTGTCATAAGAACATGAAATATTTTTAGCCAGTAGGTAAACATTTACATTTGAAAGATGTAAGCTTGGCAAAAGAATAAAACTTAAATTTTGTTTTTCCCCCAGCATGCACACACACACACACACACACACACACACACACACACACACACACACACGCACGCGCACACACACACACACACACACACGATACATAGTATTTACAATGAACTTGAGGATTTTGTGCACATGTATATCACATCAACTTTATAATCCCTTCTCATTTTGCCCCCCTCATCCTCCCTAAAGTCTTTTTTTTTGTGTGTGTGTGGTACTGGAGAGTGAGCTCAGGGCCCTTACACTGAGCTACATACCCAGTCTTTTTTTTTTTTTTTTTTTTTTTTTTGGAGATAGGGCCTTGCTCTGAAGCCCAGACTGGTCCTGAACTCACTATGGGGCCCAGGATGGCCTTGGACTCAAGGCAGACCTCCTGTTTCAACCTCCAGAGTTTTTGTTTGTTTGTTTGATTTTTCCTTGAAACAGTCTTGCTAAGCCACTGAGTTGACCAGGTTGGGCTTGTATTCATGATCCTTCTGCCTCAGCCTCCCAGAGGGCTAGGATTACAGCACTGCAATATAGCTACTTTCTGGGCTTACACTGCAGTACCAGTGGCTACACTGCATGAGTGATATAGCTGTTTCCTGGAAGTGGGAGTGGAGTGGGGCTGGCTTTTGCCCCTGAAGAGTATTTAGAGAAAGTAGAATGGTATTTGCTAGGGCCTGGAGGGAAGAGGAATGGGAAGTTAATGATGAGTGGGTGCAGAGTTTCAGTTTTACACGATGAATAGCTCTTGATGGTGGTGACAGTTGTACAACAACGTGAGTGTGTTTAATACTACTAAACTATAGACAAAAATTATTAAAATGGTGTATTTATGTATTGTGTATTTTACTATAGTTTAAAAATCATATTTAGTTTCTGAATATTTGCAATCAGAAAAATGCAAAGAGAAGCAGTTTTAATGAAGCTGTTCTAAACCATCCTCAGTTTGTAGGGTGTCTGAAAGTAGAAGCAATCAGGTCAGGGATGGTGGCACACACCTGTAATCCCAGTACTCTGGGAGGCTGAGGCAGGAAGATCACAGGTTTGAGCATAGCCTGGGCAACTTAGTGAGACCCCATATCAAAAATAACAAAATTTAGAAAGGACTGGGGATGTAGCTTGGGGCAAAGGTCCTGAGTTCAATCCCCACAACTATCCACCCTTTTCTCCCTCCACATTCCAAGAAAAAAGTGGAAGCAGCATATGCTCTAAGTTAATTTAGTGCAGTCAGATGGCACATACTGGGCACAGCTTAGAACTGACTTGGCAGTTTCCTCAGGTTGAGAAATTTTCTGAAAATACGGGCTGACAGATTGAGCTTACTAACTGCTCACAAGCCCAGGTATGCAGAAATGATCTTTTCTCCTTACTCACCTATCTCCATTGCAGTGTGTGACTGAGTAAGCACTCCATTATGTTAATGAGTAACTAAATTAGCAGGATGTGTCACTGCTCTGAGAAATGGTATTGGAGTAATCGGGTTCCTGTACTTAAAAAAAAAAAAAAAGAACCTTGACCCTTACCTTACCACATGCTCAGATGAGGAAGTTTATAGAAGAACAAAAGCGAACATTTCTATGACCTGGGAGGCTGACTGGAAAACCCACCAGCCATTAAAGAATGGTCCATCAAAATAAGAAACTTTCATTTATGAGAAGATAACAGAAAGCAAAAGGATAAGCCACGCACTGGAAGAAGATAATATATTTGCCTGACAGAGGCGTCGTGTCTAGAATATGTGGAAAATCCCCACAAATCGTTAAGAAAAAACCAAAGAACTTAATTTTTTAAGGTATGTAGGTGACTTGACCAAGTGCTTTATTAAGGAGTATTTCTGAATGTCTGAAAGTGTACCAGAAGATGCCTAACTTCATCATCCCATAACAAGCACCACAGTTAGCTCCAGTAGGTCATCGTTCCACGCCCACCAGGATGACTGAAGGGAAAAAAGACTCAGAGGCCCCGGCACGGCAAGAGCATGGAGTAGCGTCCCGCTTGTCAGTGGGTGGCTGATAGGACACAGCTGCCTTGAAAAGCTGGTGCTTTCTACTAGTTAACTGCTTGTTCTGTGACTTACCCATTTCTTTATTAGATGTAAAACCAAGAGAAATGATGACATCAGTCCATAAAAAGACAGGTGCAAGAATGAGAGTAACAGCTTTATTTAAAATAGGCAAAACTGGGGGGTGCATGTTAGGGAGCAGATGGGGATTCTCATAAGCAAAAGAGTTGGTAACTTATGGAGCAGATGTAGGAGAGAATATTAGATAGTCAAGTAAAATACTGCACTTCTGACCTCCACAACTACATGACTGGATCTTAAGGAATTCTGTTAAAGAAGCCAGATTTAGAAGAGCATGCGTATTTTTATGAAGTTCAAGAACAGGCTGGCTTGGTATTGATGGCCACAGTTGCAGTGGACATCCTGGAGAAGGGTACAGATTAAAAAAGGCGGCCAGGTGGAGTCCTGGGGATGCCCTGGGTCTCTGCTTGAATGAGGGTCACCTGCACATACAGGTGTACAGGTTCTCAAGTGGTTGCTCAAGGCTTGTGTGCTCTGGACATTTCACTGTGAATATTTATAACATCAGTTTTTAAGAATGAGAGTGATTCCAGGCGTTGGACAGAGCTGGATGTGGAGAATAAGGTAAATGAGGACACATTAATGTTTTTACGAGCCCGCCTTTGGATGGCGGTCAGCAGCAGGACCCTCACGAAGTCGCCCTCCGGGGCTGCTTCCGAAGGTAGCATGGACAACGGGACACACTCAACGGGATGCGCCCAAGGAGATGGCCACGAAGAGCGGCATATCTTTTACTGTAATAAATTTTTTGTTGAGACGGTATCGGGCCTAGAGCCTTTCCCCTGAACTATATCTGCAGTTAATTTTTTCATTTTTGGTTTTGAGACAGGGTCTCAATAAATATTTTTAATTAAAAATGTTTTGTTAATTTTTTTATCAAAAAAAGAATCAGGGTGATTTATTACTAGATTATAAGAAAATGAGAGTTAGAATTTTTTAACATTAAGGTGGGAAACATAATTAGAGTAGCAGTGGTCTAGGAAAAAAAGAACAAGAGGCAGCAAAGGCAGCGTCTATTTATGGGATTTAAGAAATCCCCTATTAAAGGATAGATGTCAGACCTTTAAAACTTGAAGAGAAACCAGAAGCCAACTGTGTGCATCAAGGAGAGATGTACTGGAGATGAAACGATGAGACGGATTGGAGACGTGAGATGGGCAGGCTGTAGTGAGCGAATAAGTGAGGGAGCCCCCTGCCCCCCAACACCCAGAAAGGGTAAAACTTGTGTTCGGTGATTAGAAATCCAAAGTTAAGAGTACTGAAAAGAACAGAGAGACAGTTTATACTATTAGAAAGTTCAGTCCATTAGATAGAATAATCATGAAACTTTATGCTTTAAAAAATACCAGATTAAGCCAGGCAGGGTAGTACACACCTGTAATCCTAGCACTGTGGGAGGCTGAGACAGGAGGATGACATGACAGTTGTCAAAGTCAAGCCTACATGGACAACCTAGCAACTTAGCAAGACCCTGAAGTGAAAAATAAGGGCCGAGGTTGAAGCTCAGTGTGACATTACCACAAAAAAATGACGATATCAAAGCATGTAAAACCAAAGCTATTAGAAATATAAAAGAATTTAGTTGGGCTGGGAGTGTAGCTCAGTGCTTGCCTAGAAGTTGTGGGGTCCTGGCTTCAATCCTCCAGCACCACGTAAAAGCTGAGTATGATGGTGCACACCTGTAATCTCAGCACTTGGGAGACTGAGGCAGGAAGATTGCCATGAGTTCTAGGCCAGCCTTGTATATGTGGAGAGTTCAGAAACAGCCTGAACTACAAAGTGAGACCTTGTCTCAAAAAAAAAATGTTTTTTTGGTTTTTTGTTTGTTTGTTTGTTTTTAGTTTGTCATGGTGTGGCTCACACCTGTAATCCCAGCTACTGGGAGGCTGAGGCAGGAGGATTGCAAGGTTGAAAGGCCACCTTGGGCAATACCATGTATCTAAAAAGAAAGAGAGAGAAGAGGAAGGGGAAGATGCAGCAGGTAGTTCAGTGCTTCCATGACAAAAAAAACAAAGAAGTTAAAGAATACAGAAGAACTTCAAGCCATGAAGTTGATGATGGTATTGTACTTAAGGATCTACTAAACAGGAAAGATAATATGAAATAATTGGACAACATGTTTGTTGTATATATGTAGAATCCTATATACATAGAAGAGGGAATACTCAATTTGTCAGTACCCATGACACATTCACAACAGATGACACCAATTACCCACCACCACCACCAACAAAAATATCCAAAGTCTGAAATCATACTGCCCCCTTCTTTGACCATGAGGCAGTAAAGCCAAAACTTAAAATCAGAAGCCCTGTTGGAAAAATTTAGCCACTGGGGAAATTTAAAAGACTCTTGTACAGAATTCTTTTCTTCTTCTCTGTCTGGAATTTTCTGATGTTCTTCTAACGTCTTGAGATGAATCTTAGTTAATTTTTGTTCTTTCTTGTTTGTTTTGCTTGAAGGAATTAGAAGAAACTGGTGAATATCACTGTCTGAGATTCCCTCAAAATAGATTCCTGAAATGAGGAAGTCTTGACTCACGGTGTGTAATTGTTAAAACTCTGGATACACAGTGGTGGTTTTCCAAATAGGGCATGCCAGTTCTTTGACCAGGGAGGGCGGGCATGCCTGTGCTGCTTATGGCTCATGCATGGCCCGGAAACGCAGCGGGCAGCAGCAGCAGCGCTCCCTCAGTTTGTTTTCATTTGCATTTAGCTGATTAGAAACAGAGCTGAACTTTTAAATATGTTTATTTCTTCTGAGAAATGCTTATTCAGTCCTTCTCAGTCCCCATTTTCTATCAGGATATTGGTGCTCTACTTACTGATTTTTCAAGTGCCCTTTATTTATTAAGAACACTAATTCTTTGTCATGGTTGCAAAGTTTTCCCCCTTGTTCCTTGCTGTTTATGTTTTTAAACATAGAAAAAAAGTTATTTACACATAATTATGTCTTTCAATCTTAGGGTAGTTCCTCTATCTTATGGTAAGAGATTCCTTCTCCATATGTATTAAATAATAATAATTACAGTAACAGCTGTGTTTACTGAGGGCTGATTATGTGTTAGGCAAAATTAAGCCCTTATTTAATACCAAGCCCCTACAAGGTAGTTTTTTTTTCCATTTTTCTTTATTTCCTCACAATTGAGAAAGAAACTAAGGAGAATAAGTTGTTTGTCCATAAATGTTGAACTAGTGGTAAGTTAAGTGTTCTTTCATATCTTAGATTTCTATGGTTTATGTTTTTATATTTAACTCTTTAAACTTGGAAGTTATGAAGTGATATGAAGGGAAGCTCCCTTCAAACATTACTCTTTTCAAGACTGCCCTTCAATGAATAAATCATTTCCCCCATTTGTTTGTTATGCTTCCTTTATTATATATTAAATTTTAATGTACAACAAGGTCTCTTTCAGGGATATCTGTTCCATTTTTATTGACCTACTCAAGAGCCACTCCTACCTCCCCACCTGCACTTACTCCACTATTGGGCTTTGCCCTGAGCTACCTCCCTGGCCCTTTTTAAATTTTTTATTTTGATACAGCGTCTTGCTAAGTCACTAAATTGCTCAAGCTGAGGTTGAACTTTGGCCTTCCTGCCTCAGCCTCCCAGAGTGCTGGGATTACAGGTGTGCACTGTCTGTATCTTGCTGTATCTTTCTGTCATTTCTAATCTGTACAAGAGCAGATCCACTTTGTTCTTCTCTTTGGAAAACATGCAGTGTTAGAATTGTGGCTCCCAGTCATTGTGGAGTAGCTTGAATCAGAATAACATTCCCACCCATAACAGATACAAGTTTTGGGCAGAATCCTTGGCAACGTTATTTGGAGGCAGTGGGGGGCACCAGAGTGTATAGAAGTTGGAGTGGGTTTTATTCTTGAAAGAAATAGCCAGTACAGGATGGCTGCCTTTACGTGTCTTTTTTCTGAGGCTTGAAGTGCCCCTAGTCCATTAGGTGCTGGCAGATTGAAGTTGAGAGGGAAGTTGTGTGACATGGTTTGAGGAATCGAAGGGTGGCTGGACTTTGAGGATGGAAATTCTGAAAAGGAGATGCCAGTGAAAGAGATAGCCCCACTCTGCATATGAGCACCTGCAAATGCCAGCTGCCCCAGGACTGCCCATGCGTGCGCCTGGTGCCAGGGGGCAGCATCGCCACCCACTAGAAAGGACGCAGAGCTTTAGTGGCAGCACTGTGCACCCAGAGAGGGTGTGGTAGGCATCTTGGACTTTATTTTGAGACCAGGAAGGCCCATCTTGAAGGGGCAAATTTGGCTTCTCGAAATGGTGGAATTTTTTCCCCCAGGAATAAGAGCAAAGAAATAAAGCTAGAACTGATTGCATACCAGATGAAAGTGATCTGCCAGCGACTTAAGTGTCTGCTGGGCTAAAATTCAGTTCTTCAGAAGAAACCAATCCAGAGCTTCTACAAGTTGTCATCCATGATGTCTACTATAAAGAGTAAAAATTACTAGACATGAGAGACAACAGAAGCTGTGACCATAACTTCAGCTGAAGTCAATTAACATAAACAGACTCAGAGACCAATAAGAACTTCAGACTATGAAAAAATTTGCTAAAAGAATTTTCATGAAAAAAATGGATGATAAAGTGAAGAGGTGGGAGTTGTAGAGGAGACCAGTGGGGATCTCAGAGCTGACAGATAAAACCTAACACTGACATGTCCCCGTGGGAGTAACAGTAGATTGGGCCTAAGAGACAAACAGAGCTGGGGCAAGCCAAGAGATGTCATTCAAATTAGAGCACTGAGTGGGGAGAGGTTGAAGAACCAGAGCCAAGCTTCGGTGAGCTGTGGAACAGTTCAGGTTGACCACCAAGTGCGCTTACAGCCCCAGAAGGAGGGAGGAAAGGGCCAAAAGGAAAGTATTAGGACAAGTGTTGGCTAAAACATTTCCAGTTTTGATTAAAAGCAAAGCAAAACAAAAACACATAAATAGCAACCTCGGAAATGTGGCAACCTCAATCAAGATATCTATATCTAAATCTATGTCTATATGTCTTTAAAATATAAAAAAATCCACATCAGTAATATACATACATACTTTTAGGGGCAGTTCTGGGTTTAAACTCAGGGCCATGAGCTTCCTAGGTAGGTGCTGTCCCACCGAGCCAGCCCCTCATTGTCCATGGTAGGGTGACTAGAAACCAGACGCCCTCTGGGTGTGTTGTAGCCATGATGCTGAGTACTAAAGACAGAGAAGGGGCAGTGAGTAGAACTGTGGTTGAGTCATACTCAGAAACTGTGTAGCCTGCTAGACAGTGGCAGGTGTCTCCGAAATGCTGAAAGAGAAAGAAATACCATGCAAAATTCTGCACACTATGAAAAAGAGCCTGTCAAACATGAAGAAATAAAGACATTTTAAGGTAAAAGCTGAGCAAAGTTGTTGTCATGCAATCATGCATTTAATAAACACGTATGGTTCTTGTACTGAAGAAAAAATAACAGATGGAAACGTGGGTCCTTGGGAGAATAAAAAGCACTGGATGTTAATTAAATGCATAGGCAAATATAAAATACTATTTTAATTTTTTCTTACGTTCTGTAAAAGTCAGTTGACTAAAGCAATAACAACAATGTATTCTTAGATTTATAACACACAAACACATATTTATGTGCAATGAGTGTTATACCAGTAGTAAAAAGAGAAGAAGGGGGTATAAATAGAATTATTAAGGTTCTTGATATGTATTACTGATATGTACAATAATATAATATGGTACATATAATTATGTGTGGCATACTAGGATACTTAATATGCAACATGGTGTAATATTAATTCAGGATAGACTCGTAAGTTAAGGATGCATACTACAGTGTCCACAGGAACCATTTAAACAACAACAAGGACATGCGTGCACGTACCCGGTAGGGACTACCAAAGCGGCTACTGCACCTGTCCAGTTATTCTCACAGTGCGTTCTCCCAGAGAAACTGGAGAGAGACTTATGAAATTATGTTAAATAACTAGGACGTTTATTGGAATGTAGTAAGCCTAAAAATTAATTTGAAAGACTTTTCCTTTTATTTTAGGCTTTGTTTATTTCTCTTGGCAAGATTTCTTTATATAGAACTAACATTCTTTCTATGGTAATTTTGTATTTCTCATGGCTACCAAAAAAGGAATTGCCTTTCATTTTAAATTATTATTTTTCCCACATTTTTATTAATATATATGTGATACATAATGTTTACAATGAAACTGAGTATTTTGTGCACGTACATATCACATGGACTTTATAGTCCCTTCCCATTTTTGGCCCTCCCACACCCTCCCCATCACCCTGTACTTCCACTGTCACACCCATTTGGCTCTATAGAATGCCTGTATTCTGAGTTTCCCAAATCAGAGAAGCCATGTGATATTTAACATATTTAATTTTCTGCATATGACTCATTTCACTCAAATCACCCATCTTTAGCTCAGCTCACCACTAGAACGTGCTGCAATGGCCAAATCTTGATGCCTCTTTTCTGAGTCCAGCAGAGCCCTTTATTGGGATATTTGCCAAAAGTTCTTTTTTCCTATATCTTACTATATCTTTGTTGAGATTCTTTAACATGGCCTCACTCACCAGTCTACACAGGAACTATAACAGTGTAACTCATAAGGCTAGAAAATGTGAGAAAGAAAAAGAAGTTAAATTTCAAATGCCTTAGCTGAGTACTGAAAGGTAATGTTTGTACATTCAAAAGATATTCACGTAATTATTACATCACTCAGTTTTCGTAGGATAAACCTACACTAAGGACTGAATAAGTGAATTGCTACGATAAATGAACTTAAGTCTGTATCTAATTGCTACATTAAATGTACTTAAATCTATATCACATAATTATATTACACTTAAAGCAATAGATATAATGACATACTTATTTATTTTAGAATTTTTAACTTTCATAAATTATTTACTCACATTTCATCAATTACTAACATTTTGCCAGATTTAGTTTTGTCATTTTACCTACCTATCCATCCATAAATTCATGCACACATATTTTTAAACATTTTATACCAATTCATGTTGAATATAATTATTCTGTCTTGCAAACTCATACATTATTGCAAATAAGAATTATGTGGGGAAATTTCACAGATTTTATGAGAAATCTGGTACTGTTTTAGAAGTATACCAAAGAAATGATTGAAATACTAACCTTTTTTCTTTTGTTAAACTTTCTTTTTATATGTTTTCGTTACATTTTCTCTTCACATGTTTCCTTTCCTCCATGCTTTTTTGGTACTGCTTGTCTCTCAAAGATTCCGTCAAGTATTTTCTGCTATGCTGGGCTAGTGGTTGCCGATTTCTTTAGGGATTCTTGGCCAAAAAACATTTTTACTTCTTCAGTTTTCAGGGATAATTTTGATGGAGACAGCAATCTGGGTTGACATTTGCTGTCTTTCAAAACTTGAAATATTTTGCTCCAGACTCTTGTGGCCTTTAAAGTTTGCACTGAGAAATCTGTGGTAATTTGAATGGGTTTGCCTTGGGAGAATAATGTCTGTTTTTCTCTTGCTGCTTTTAGTATATTCTTTTTACGTTGTATTTCTGAGGTTTTGATTATGATATGTTGTGGTGAGTCTCATTGCTGGTTGAGGTTATTTGGTGTTCTATAAGCACTTTGTACCTGAAAATTAATTTCTTTTTTTAGATTTGTGAAATTTTCTTGCATGATTTCAGTGAATAAATTCTTTATACCTTTGGTGCTCTTTCTCCCACACCCATGATTTTGAGATTGTTCTCTTTAAATCATCCATCACCTGTTGTATCCAGCTACTGTGTTCATTTCTAATTTTAGAATCATGCCTAAATATATCATTTGTTTCTTCAACCTTGTCTTCAAGGTCTGAAATTCTGTCTTCACACTGCTCAAGTCGACTTCTGTTTCAAATGAGTTTTTTGTATCCTCGATTTCAGCTACTTTTTTTTCAAAATTTCCACTTCTCTATTAAAATGTTCCTTCATATCTTGCATTTCCTTGTTTACTTCAACCAACTTTTTATTTGTGGCTTCGATATGCTTAGAAAGCTCTGTCTCCATTAGGATCACTATTTGGTTAGTAAGTTCCTCTTTAAGCCCATTGATCAATACTTCTATATTTTTGAGAATATCTTATTTGAACTGGTTGTTCAACTCATTTATTTGCTTTTTGGACTTCCTTCCCTGTGAGTTCCACTATTTCTGGGCCCGTCACATTAGTTTCTGGGGTCAGGCATGTCTGTGGGTATTCCGTTGCCTTTTCGTCTTTCCATGTTTCTGTTGTTGAGGGACTTCACTTGAAAGGCCTAGCAGAGGAAAGTTTCTTTGAATGAGTATGAAGGTGTGGGGGGTGGAGGGGAGGAGGGGAGTATAAATTCCTCCAATTTTTATGCTGCGAGTAGGCAGTGAGGGAGGACCTTACAGCTTAATGGCCTCTGAGGTGTCTTGATGATCCCTAGCTCCCTCAGCAAAGCTCTACCACCTGCCCTAGGTTCCCTCCCCCGAGGGCAAGGCTCTCCACCCTCTGAGGTGCTCCCTCTACACCCAGCCTTTCAGGAGGTCCGTGGCCTTTCTCTCCTCTCCACACTGTCTCTTGTGCCACTCTTTTCCTGGCCACTGTTTAAGAGTGACCTCAAAACCCTGATGCACTCTCTTTTGAGTTTTCTTTTACTGTAATTCATTCAGTCTCAGACTTTTTTTTTTTTTAATGGCTCCTGCTTACATCATTGCCTATCATGGTTGCCAAGTGCTGCTTCTGATATAGGCTCCAGCAGTCCCTTTCTAAGGGAAGCTTGCAGTGTGTTGGTGGTATGCACTACCCACAGGCTTGTTTTCACCAGCTGCTGTCAGTTCCCACTTCTCTTGGATCCGCGCTTACCTCAGTCTTAGCTTCTGGTCTCCATGCTTCCCTCCTTCTGTGGATGCTGGCTGCTCACGGCCACAGTCAGCTGCTGTTTTCCTCCACTTCCAATATGTCTTCAGGATTTCTTACCTTCCTGTGGCCTTCTTTCAGTTGTTGGGTGCTCCTTCCTCTCCTAGCTCAGTCAGGTTCTGGACTCCAAACCAGCTTTCCTCTGTCTGCAGGTGCTGACAGCTCCCAACTCTTCTTAGTCAGCCTGGCGTGGATTCCTGTGCTGCTGTTTTTCCCCCCTACTTCCAGTGTTCTTTCGGGATTTCTTCCCCTGGCCTCCTTTCAGTTGTTGGGGCACTCCTTTCTGTCCTACCTGTCCTGGCTACATTAAACAGTCAGTTTTTGACTATATTCTCAACTTTTTAAGTGATTCCATGAGGAGACATTCATTGTACAGCTCTGTTTCTTAGCTGCCATCTTAACTGGAAGTACCCATTTTAAGTTATTTAAATTTAAATAAGTTTTGCATTTATTGCTGGTGCCTAAGTGTGCTCCTTTCTTTTTTTTTAAATACATGTCATCTCTCTGGCCATTTTGTTGAACTTTTTATGATTAATTGATTTTTTCTAGATACATAGTTATACAGTACGCTTGATCTTTGCCAAGAGACTGAGAAGTGTTCATTGTCTACAAGTAATGATTATTTTGTGACTTTTAATTCATAGACAGTTTTTTTTTATTTCCTGTCTTATTAGGCAGGCTGAAACCTCAAGAATAATATGAAATGTTAATTAGTGACAGTGATAATAACAGCAGTTTTATAACAACAGGTGTTATTGAAGAAGAAAAAGGAATTGTCACCAGATAGTAAAACACATCATACTGTTGTTAAACAACTATAAGTTGTTAAGCTGTATTCACACCACACACAGAGTGCAGGGAGTACCCACCACAAGTTGGTCGGTGTTTTAAGCCTTAGGCCATGATGCTGATGAAAAGAGTTGATAAAAATCCCAACAAATTAAAAGTCTTTAGGAAACCATATAAAATAAGGAAAGCTTAGAAAGCCATCTGTTTGATGGCCATGAAGCCGTTCTCTGGGTAGGAGAGCACTCCTGTCCACTAGGGCAGTGAGCAGGGGCTCTGGCGATGTAGGAAGTGACCTGAGACCCTCTGGGAGGGCTGGAAGGAAGATGCCCCTCTGGCGGGTGGAAAGAGCACCAAGGACAGAGACTGGGGTCGGACTGGCTCCAGAGTATGAGGTCCCACTGGAGCTGAGCAACAAACTTGTTTGCCTTAGTACACAGAGAATTGATGGTAGCAGTTTTTATTCCCACTTCTGGGACTCCATGGAGATGCTGAAGAGATGTCTTGGGGCAGAGGCATCAAGATGGAGCTGTGGATTTTCTCCATGTCCTCATTGGCACTCCCCAAACCTGACTGGCATGACTTCATATGTACTTAAGGTTTCCACTTGTTTACTATCCTCACATATTTTTATTAAACACCTACCAGCTATCAGTGGAATGGAGGTGTTCTGGGTAAGTGAGACATAGTGCATAAAGAGGCCCCGAGCCCCTGCGTCCAGTGAGTTTCCATTCTGGTGGCAGGGCGGGGCGAGGTGGTGACAAGTAGGATACAGTGTGTGCGATGGAAGGAGGTCCAGGAAGCAGGGCTATTGGGAGGCTGTGATCTTAACTGGAGTGATCTGGAAAGGCCCACAAAGGTGACATTTCAAGCAAAATCTTGAAAATGAGGAAGAAGCCATGCAGATTTCTGGCAAGAAAGAGTTCTCGGAAAAGTGAACAACTCATGCCTGAAGGAGAGTTGTATCTGGCAAATTCTGGGAACAGAGAGGTGGCCAGGAAGGGCAGGTAGGCAGAGTCAGAGGCGAGGCTGCCACCTGCTAGAAGGAAGCCGGGTGGCACAGGCCTTGTTGATCTCCCAGGGACTAGATTTACTCTGGAAGTAGTAGGAAATAGTGAGAACTCCAGGCAGTAGAGTGACACGACACGACTGCAGCCTTGGTAGGATCGTGTGGCTGCCGTGGTTGGTAAAGGCAGACAGTAGGAGCACTGGGTGGAAGTGGGGGCGGTCAGGTGCCAGGGAATCCTCAGAGCCCTGGGCGTTTTATGAAACTAAACCTAACAATGTATCCTGATGGTGTGGATCTGGAGTGCCTCCAAAGGCCGACTCCCAGGTTTTTGGTCTTTGAAGTTGTCACTAATTAAGAGTAGAGCAGCTTGGTAGGGCAAGTGTAGGAGCTCAGTGCTACATACACCAAGTTCACAGTGTCTGTGGTACTTTTCAGTGGATGGGTTGTGTAGAGAGGTAGCGTGAGTGGCAATCAGAGGTGTGTCAGCTCCAGGTGTATGTTGGACAGTTAACTTCTTGAGTTTGGTAATAATACTGTGGTTGTGTATGAGTGTGACCAACCAGCTCCACACACCCCAACTCAGGAAATGTGTACTAAACTAGAAAGAAAGGGATATTATAATTTAGTCTCTTAACAGTACAGGGAAAGTAATTATGTAGCAGATTGATTGAAAATAAAGCAAATATGATAAACTTAATATTTGAAGTAACTGAATGAGAGATATGTGGAAATTGTGTGTACTGTGTTTTCCAACTTTTCTGGAAGTCTAAAATTATTTCACAATAGAACATTTTTTAAAAGTGAAGGAAAATATGGACATCAGACAGAGACAGAAATCACCTGCACTGAAAGAAAAAAAGGATTTTTCTTGCAGAAAGCAAATGCTCTTACATGGAAACGCAGAAACACAGGAAAGGATGAAGGGAAGAGCACATGCAAACGAGCCCTGGCCAGAATGGGGTAAGAGTGTCTCTCCTGGGGGCTTCAGCGCACGTCGTAATTGAAGTGCAGGCCGGTATACAGCAGGAAAAATGGAGGGATTGTCACTAACGGAGGAAATGTGCTAGGATTGTTGGGATAGTGGACAATTTCTCAATTATATGAAACTGTAGTAAGTCAAGGGTAGACTGGGATAGCCAGGGAATTGGTTTTCAAACCTCTTTGTCTAGAATCTTGCACTCTTAAAAATTGAGGATTTCTCTCTAGGCAGACACTCAATAATTAGTATTACATGTTGCTTAACTTAGAGAGTTTGAAGAAATCAGACAGCACAGTATCTTCCCCAAGCTACTATATTAGAAAAGGAAAGATAGTGACTGTACAGTGGAAAAACCCATCAGAAATTACCTTAGGTTACAAGCTAATAAAGGGAAAAAATGAATTAAAAAGAAGAGAGTATTAGGTCAAAAGAACAACAGATTGTAAGATTTTAAAATCCTCCCAAATTTCTGTGTTTATATTAAATATAAATGGACTAAATACTTTTTTTGAGATGTGGTCTTACTCTGTAGTTCAGGCTGGTCCTGAACTCATGATGCAGCCCAAGCTGGCCTAGAACTGATGGCAGTCCCCCTGCCTCAGCCTCCTGTGTGCTGGAATTACAAGCATGTGCTACCACACTCAACTAATAAGTAATTAAAAGCAAAGTTTGTCAAAATTGTATTTAGAAAGACTAAATCCCAGGTGGTACTGCTTACAGACACTTTTAATGTAAAGACACATAAAGATTAAAATGATAGAAAAAGATATATCATGCAGACAGTAACCAGGAGGTCATATAAAGTGGACTTGTGGCACATGCCTGTAATCCCAGTACTCTGAGAGGCTGAGGTAGGAGAATCACAAGTTTGAGCCCAGTTAGGCAATTTAACAACTTAATGAGACCCTGTCTCAAAAGAAAGAGAGAGAGAAAAGAAAGAAAAAAGAAAGAAAGAAAGAAAGAAAGGCAAAAAGAAGGAAAGAAAACCTGAAGGGTTGGGGTTGTAGCTTAGTGCAAGGGCCCAGAGTCCAATCTCCAGTAATGAAAGAAAAAAAAAAGATAAACCAGAGATAAAGGAATTTCAGAAAGAAATGAAAAAATGGTTAAGCATCAGAAAGACTTAACATTTCTAAATTTATTCATACCTGACAACATAGCTTCAATATACATAAAGCAAGATTGGACAAGGTAGGAAGACTAGACAAGCATTACAATTTTAAACACCTTTCTTGGTAGTCGATAATCTAAACACAAACCAGTTCTGATTTTGGCAGCACAGTGAAGAACTAGCTACTGTATCTACACAGGACACGGTGTCCAGTAAAGGCGGTAAAGATGCTACCAAAAGATATTTGACTTTGTTAGTTTTCAGAGTAATGTAGATTAAAACCAGAATAACGGTTGGAGGAATGGCACAGCAGTTAAAGCACTTGCCTTGCAAGCACAAGGCCCTGAGTTGATTCCCTAGCATCATAAAGCCAGGTGTGGTGCTGCTCACCTATAATCCCAGTACTGGGGATGCTGAGGCAGGAGGATTGCCATGAGTCTAAGGCTAGCCTTGGGTACAGAGCAAGACTCTGTCTCAAAAAAAAAAAAAAAAAGAAATAAAAATAAAAATAAATTAACACCAGAATAAAGTGCCACCTAGCAGAAGGCTAAGATTTGAAATCCTGAGAATGTTCATGGTTGTATGGTACAGCTGTCACTCCCTTGTTGCTGGTAAGGACTAAACTGGTATAACCACTTTGGAAATTGTTAATCATTTATTTATTTATAACTTTAAATTTACATATCATATCCCTTTCAACTCCCTCAACCTCCTCCTTCCATCCTCCCTTTCCCTTTCCACAGAGTTTGTCTTCTTATGTTCTGCTATCTCTTACTTTTTTAATTGTTTGATTTTTCTCATATTAGAGAAACCATATGGTGTTTAACTTTCTGTGTCTGATTCACTTCACTAAACATAATGGTGTCAAATACATCCATTTTCCTACAAATGATTCAAATTTGTCTTTCTTTATCACAGTTTATCACAGAGTAATACTCCATTATGTATATATACTACTTTTTTTCTTTTTCTTTTCGTTTTTTTTTTTTTTTTTTTTTTTTTTTTTTTTTTTTTTTTTTTTTTTTTTTTTTTTTTTTTTTTTTTTTTTTTTTTTTTTTTTTTTTTTTTTTTTTTTGAGCCAGAGTCTTGCTCTATAGCCCATGCTGGTCATGAACCCACTGATGTAGCCCAGGCTGGCCTTGGACTCAGAACAGTTTGCCTGCCTCAGCCTCCTGAGTGCTGGGATGACAGGCATGCACCACCACACACCACTTGCTCAGGAATTGAACTCAGGGCCTGGTGCTTGCTAGGCAAGCACTTTAAACATTGTGCTATACCTCCAGCCCCTGTTCTCAGTTTTTTGAAGAATTTCCATACTGCTTTTCATAGTGCTTGTGCCAGTTTACAGTCCCACTGGCAACATTAGGAGGGTTCCTTTTCCTCTGGAATGCCAAGAGCATTTGTTGTTTTTTGAGTTCTTAATACCAGCCATTCTTACTGGACTTAGATGGAACCTCAGTGTTGTTGTGATTTGCATTTCTCTGAGCTAAGGATGCTGAACCACTTTGGAAACTGAACAGCAGCTGCCAGAGCTGCTCATCATGTGCTGCCACTACTGATAGATTGCTCAGGGCCCTCTAGGGTGAGTGTATAGGAATGTTGACAGTAGCACTGTTCGTATGTTGTCCACAGCTAGAAAACAACCAGATGAGTTGTGGTTCATGCACTGTATGGGAAGATTGGGTGGCAGTTGGGATGAAGAAACTGTGGCTTTGTCCAGTGACACGGGTGATTGTCACAAGCCTGACATGGGCAAAAGGAGCCTGGTAGAAAAGAACATTGTCTTATTATTTCTTCTCCACAACGCTCGAACAAACTCCTTTGGTATTAGTGAGTTGGTGACTGGGAGGAGACAGAAGGCACCCCTGGAAGCTGTTACTCTGTTATTCTGGGCAGTAGTGACATGGGTGTTCTCACTATGAGAAAGTTCATTAAGTAGCACACTTAAAAGTTGCTTATCTGTGTATGTGTATGTATGTATGTATGTATGTATGTATGTATGTGGGCATATGTATAAATCAAACGCCAATAAAGGTTTACTCACAAGTACAATGGAGCTAGGTACAGGCCTATAATCCCAGCACTCTGGGAGGCTGAGGCAAGAGGATCCCAAGTTTGAGCCCAGCCTGGACACCTTTATGAGTTTGTATGACTCTGTCTGGAAAAAAAGAAAATAAAAGGTCTAAGGACTGAGGATATATCTCAGTGTGGAGGCTCTGAATTCATTCCCCATGATTGTGTGCCCACACATACCCAAACACATGCTCACACATGCACACACACATGCTTCCACATGCATGTGCCTGTGAAAGGAAACATGGTGGGGAGAGGCTGCAGCGGGTTGCACAGACTGTGAGGGCGGTGGGGTGAGGTGACGGGGGACCTGCAAATTCCAGCCTGACACTGCATGTTTACTCGCAGATGTGATGCTTGCGGAATGAAATGGTGCGCCCCTCCCCATCCTCTACTGTAATTTCCCCCCATCTCTTTGATTTTGTTTTTATTTTAAATTTGTACACACATGCTCTTTCCACTGAGCGACTTTCTTGGTCCTCTCTTTCCTCTTGAGCGTGTATATGTTCAATTCAGATTCGGTTTGAAGTGATGTGACTTGATTGTTTCCCTTTGTTCTTTTTTAAAATGTAACTGAATTTGTGCTATGGATATGGCATCTGCTTTTTATGTCTTAATGTATCAAGAGCGTTTTCCCCTATCTGAAACCGTTCACATGAATGTGAACATGTGAATATTACATTATCGAGATGGATAATAATTGCCTAATCATTCCTCCTTAGGCATTTCCGTCATTTAATTTTTTTGCTAGTACAATATGGTGATGAACCATCTTTGCCCATAAGTCTTATGCTATATATCATTTTATTAGTCTTAAAAGCAAAATTGTTGACTCAGAGAATGT
Source organism: Ctenodactylus gundi (assembly GCA_004027205.1). Taxonomy (NCBI): domain Eukaryota; kingdom Metazoa; phylum Chordata; class Mammalia; order Rodentia; family Ctenodactylidae; genus Ctenodactylus; species Ctenodactylus gundi. The sequence goes on from PVKB01002929.1 coordinate 203,855, forward strand.
GAGCAGTTTTTAAACTCTTGAGATTCAGGACCACATTGTCTTCTGGAACTATCTCACATTGCCCTCTTACTTTACCCTCACAATCAGTGGTCATACTCATGTTAAAAAGCTGTCTTTAAATTGAAAAAGATTCCGTCCTAATAAGGTCAGCATCTAAATGATACACTGGAAGTCAGAGATGTCAGCATTCTCTTTCAACTTGAGCAAGATTCACGGTATTTTTCCCCTGCAGTGCAGAGAGCCTTGGTAAGGAACTGGGCTTGGATTCCAGCCCTGTCCCTCCCCACTGGCAGTGGGCCTCACTCAGGGAAGTCCTGTGAGCCTCAGTTCCTTACCTGTAAATAGGGAGGATCAAGTGGCCACTTCACGAGTGCTGCTCCCTGCTATGTAGGTACTGCATAGCCCTGTGAGGTGCCACAGCTGAACACGGAGCCCTAAGTTGAGCACTTTTACTGGTGGGATTCAGAGTTAAAACACTACTGACACTTGATTTTAATACATTTAGTAGATAAAAAGTGCTGATAAAAGTGGTCTTTTTTCTTTGCTTTAAATTTTTTTCTGTGTTTCCTACAGTTGACATGAGGATTTTTAATTAATAATAAATAGGCATATCTGTGGAAACAGGTATATTTTAAATATTTTTCAGTATTGGGAATCAAAACTAAGCCTGGCACATACTAGGCCAGTGTTCTAACTCCTAGCCACTTCCTTAGCTGTATTTTATTTTGTTTTATTTGTTTACAGATAGGGTTGACCAGGCTAGCCTCATGCTCCTGGACTCAAGGAAGCCTCTGGCCTCAGCATCCGGAGTAGCTGGGAGTGCAGGCACATGCCTGGCTCCTGGCTGTCTTTTAGAGAATATATCTTTATATTGTACTGTATAGATAGATAAACTACTTATCCAGCATAAGAAATTGGGACCTGCAGAGACTCCTGCCTAGTGGGTGGTGAGGACAAGGTCTCAGCTAGTATACTTTGTCTGGCAGAATAAGCAGGCAAATGTTTATGAGTCTGGTTGAGTACTGTAGATTTATACTAATAATGTTGACGGTTGTAGCCAGTACTACATGCATGTGAGCTACACAAATAGGTGGTGACAAAATAATTTATGTATTGACCTATTAGGACAGGACATGTTTTAATGTGTTAATATTGAATTAATGCGAGGACTTTTAAAAAACTTAATAGCTGTATGGCAGTTTAAAACTTGAAGAAGTAAGTTGAATGCCAAATAATAAACCTTCTGATCATGGATTTAAGGTTCAAGATATAAAAGAAAACCCCGAAGGAACATTTGTGGCATTCAGCGAGTGACTGAAGAGTGCACGCTGGTCTTGTGACAGGATTTTCTTTAAGAAATAGAAATCTCCACTTTGATTTGTGTCCCACAGAGGAGTTGTTTCCCAAACCAGGCTGTGTCGGGGAACATATGAAACTGCGTATGGCCATCCCTCCCGTCCCAAAGCAAATGTTTGTTTTGTTGCAACGATAGAAACATTTCCATTGGTGAAGCAAATATTTAGAGCTGAAAGAAACATTTGGGCAGCCAGGATGTGTCAAAATAGAACAGATGCCTGCCTTTTAAAAACACATTAAGAAAAAAAAGCCCCCTTGCACTTGCAGCCACCATGGGTTAAGCAAGAAGAAATGGGGACAGTGGCTCCCTGACAGAGCTTCTGTACCTTTTGTTTTCCAGAATAAGTTTAACCGTCGAAGAGATTTTGTTCAAGATGAGGTTTTTTTGTGGTTTATTTCACCTAATATTTTTCTGTTCTTAAACACAGTTTGTCCCTTTGAATCAAATTTATCCTGACAGAACAAAACTCACTAGGTCAGACAGTGAAAAATGTGCCTTTGATCCCTGTCTGTGGCCACGGTTTATTCTCCAGACATAACCATCCTACCGTTTTCTTATCTGTTCTCCTTTAACCTTACACGTATGCACATGCACAACTGAATATGTGTGTGCGCGGACATATGCTCTTTTTAAAATAGTTTATACTAATCACGTTTCTTTTTCAGCTAATATGTAAAAAATGTACATATTCTTGTAACTTCATATTTATAGAGTACCATGTAATGTTTCAATATGTACTTACATTGTGTTGTGTTGAAATCATGATTAGCATTGAGCGCTTCAAGCATTTATCATTTCTTCCTGGTCAGAGCCCTTTCTTTGAGTTTGTTGAGATACATGGTACGTCATCATTACCCGTGGTCATCTACTAGGCAGAGACCCCACAGGCTTTATTATCCCTCTCTACCTGTGACTCTACCTGTTGGTCATTGTAGCGGCTTCATGTACCCATTACCTGGTCTCCCTCATGCTCTGCCTATTCTCCTTGGTGTCCTCTCTCTGGAAGATTTATTTTATGACTTTTCATATCAAAAATGTGCTAGCTGTGTCTGGTGGCAGAGGGCACAGGCTTGCCAGGCTGTCCTGGTACGGTTCGGGGAGAGCTCTGTGCAGTGTATAAATACAGTAATTCTCAAGCAGTTGTTATTATCAGATATCTCCAGTACATCCTAATAGAAGAATAAAAAATAAAATAAAGTCATCGTTTTTTAAAAAAGACACTTCATATAGGGCATCAGATTTTGCCCTTGGGGCTCTGGGAGGATGGGACACTACCTTGCTCTGTCTTTTTTTTTTTTTTTCCTTGATTTGTAAAACAAGAGAAAGTAAAAAGTGATAGGCCATGTGAACTCCAGCTTTTCTTCCAGTTCTGAATTTTTTTGGTTTTGGAAGCTGAATTGCTTAAAAACAATCTTCATTGTCTCTCTGAAGCCAGGAGCAAGAGGGCTTGTCATTGGGATGCTCCACATGAGCATAAAAGTGTGTTGGCTCACCAGGCTTTCCGGGTGTTAGCAGCAGCATTTCCCAGTTGCCACCTCCTGACCTTTGAGGGCACATTTGATTCCCTTGCTGCGTCCTGTGGGAAGGCCAGACTTCTCAGCCTGTTGCTGGAGATCTGCTGGGTTAGAGACGGCTGTCTGTGACAAGCAGCAGGATTTAATCCTCTGGAATTGATGACCATATATCTGAAGTAGCCCCTTTTTGGTTTTGTTTCTAATTTAGCAGAGAGGGATTAAAAGGAAAGAAAAAAAAACTTTAGACTGTATAGATCCAAAAATAGACATCATGAATGCTTATTGGAACCCCTCCCAGTCTTTCATAAGAGAGATCTCAATTTGTGTTCCACAGAGGGGCAGCTCACTTCTGTCTTGTTCACCAGTTATACTACTCCCTAGAGAAGCTCAATAAATTTTATAGAAAAGTTTCCTCCTTATGTGGAAGGAGCTAACTCAGTGCCTGGTGTGGCTGATATAATTTAGGGCTCCAAGGGAGTACGTCTGCCTTGTGAAATAACCTGTCAGGAGCAAATGTCCAGGAACTTTTGATCTTGGTTGATATGACTGTCGTTGGTACTGCCGGGCAGCAGGTGCTGTGATTCCAGCTTGTCTGCTGTGGAATTAAGTTGCTCCCTGAAACTTGCACTTAGTTGACTGCTAAATGGTCCTTCTGTGTGCTTCATTAGTAGTGACTTGGGCACCTGCCTGCAAGTATTGCGGTTTTCCCCACGAGCCCATGAAGAGCTTCAAATCGGACATGGCTGCTGTCACACTCCCTTCTGTCTCAGCGAGCAGACGCTCCGTTGATGCGAGGAAAGCGGGTCTGCCTTCTCTGTAGACGTTGAGTGCAACAAGCCTGCCAGCTCCCTCCATCTTTAAGCTGGCAGTGAGATACATTGTGTGGAGGCTTTTTGCTCAGTGATTTATTCTAGGAGACGTAGCTGGGTGATACCCAGTGTCCTTTTGTCTTTGTGTTTTTCTTCTACATTTAATGTATTTAAAGGATATATTGTCTTCATGGTTCACTGGGATAAGGAGGGGTTTGGTGCAAGTTTTAATGAGAGGTCCCCCAGCTAGCCCTCTGTGCTAAGATGAGAATTATATTCTTGCCTAGATATCTTTCTTTCTTCCCTTAGGTGGCAGGAGGCAGTGTTTTGCTGCTTTTTGAAATAGCATTTCTACCTAACGATTTTTAAAGGATACTGAGAGGACATTGAGTTTTAGGGCATCATCAGCAACTTTTTCTCTGTCATTTGAACTTCCTGTTTTTAAGGAGAGGGGAAGTCTCCTGTCCTGTTCATGAATTTACCTATCAGTATCAGGATGGTGGAGGCAGCCCCCCATCGCATCAGTTTGTACAAAAACTTCTGTTCAGGCTAATAATACTTGGAACTAGTTCTCACAAAAACTGTTTTCATTGCTTTGGAATAGTTAATCAGCGGAGAAGAAAAGGTTTGGCTTATTTGCTTAATATTTTAAACAAGTGAATTAGACAGGTTGGGGGGCTGAGGGAGGGGGATAAGAAAGTGGGTGGGGGCAGCCCCATAAACAAGGTGATATATAATATTTTTTTTGTTCTCCTTTTAAATAAATACCGATCAGCTTTATGTTCAGAGACAATAGGAGCCGTTGGCTTAAATTTGCAGTTTACTGTATTTATGGCTGTAATATCAAGGTGCTGCCGTCGTAATTTCATGCCCCAATGAGAAGAGCAAGGTCGAAGCAAATGCTTCCATCGGCATCTGCTAGCACACTAACTCATAAACAAGGCCCGGCTGGATCAGGTGGCACGGAATAATACAGGCTAATGAAATACAGCACAGCTTTCCATTACTGTTAGTTTTTACAGTGTCGTCATTACGTGTAATTTATGTTTAAAAAATTCAATTTTATACAAGGCACTGGGAAATAGGGGTCTACAGGTCATCCAACGACTTTTAGAGGCTCTGAGAGTCCTTATTGTACTCTACTGTTCTAACAAAATGTTAATAAAATAAAATAAAAATACTTTTTCCTCTTCCTCTCCCCGAGCCTCTTCTGAGAGAGTTGATTTTTCTTTTAATTTGTTATTTTTAGCCAGCTGTCATCTTCCTCATCTTTTCCCAGAATGTGCCAGGGCAGACACATAGTGTTCAGAGAGAGGTGACCCCGCTCAATCTCCATGAGTCCCAGACAGATCACCCAGTCCCACTAACAGAGGGATCATGGATGGGAGGAAGATGGCCTGAGTACCAAGCTTCTAGCTGTTGTTCTTTCACTGGGGCCCAGAGCCTGTGTCTTCCTCCCTGTCAGTCTCTACGGTTTTATTATAAAGCTCGGCCTGAGCTGGGGAGGTGCTGTCAGGCCTTCAGACCATTCCTGACCTTTCAGTCCTGCTTCTTGTTTGCCCTGAATGATGCAGAGAACACTGGTGTCTTCTGTCATCCGCCTGTCTGCTTCACCTGCATAGGGCCAGCTCCTGGACAGTGCCCGGTGGTCACTGGGACTAGTGTTGAGGTTACTTTTTCTGAGAAGTGCTTGCACAGTCAGGCCCACAGTAAAAGCATAATCTTTCCCTGAGCCTGGTTTGGCCTGAGTCATGGGAAAGGACCCTGGGGCAGGGCATTCATGCCAGTAAGGTGCAGATGAGTCAGTTTGGTTTTGTTTGCATTTTAACATAAACCTGTAGAAAGAGAAAACAGATTTGTTTATCTGCCAGGGGATAAAAATAGGCAGGTGTGGCCACCCTGAGGCATTCAATTCAGATGGCAGTAAAAGCAGCTTTATTGATCAGTGGGATGTCATTGACTTGTTCTGTTCTTTTAAAAGCAGCCCACCCTGGAGAAAGTGTTGGAGAAACCCTTGGCCCAGGTCTGCGCGAGGCAGCAGCCGTGTGGTGGAGGGAACTGAGCGTTCCGCGGCAGGCTTTGGAAGCAGGTCGCAGCGAACTGAGCGCGCAAGAACTGCTGGGTGCGCCAGGACTTCATTCACATGGGGCGTTTGAGTCTGGAGCTCTCAGTTTTGCAGATTAGGCAGTTGTGACAGGGCAGGTGAGGTGGCCCTCGCAGGGTCCAGCCCCTGCTCACCTGGACAAGTTCATCTCTTCCTCCTCTTAGCGAAGGCTAGTGAGTGGTGAGCGGAGTGGCTGAGCAGGACCTCCTCACTGCCGTTCTGTGCCGGTAATGTGTCCTGATTGTCACTGCCATGGAGTGGAAATGGTGCAGGGGGGTGGTAGCACTTAAGTAAAAGTCACCGAGTGGCAGAGGGAAGTTACCGGAAAACCATTTAATATAATGCTAGTGATATCAGGTAATGCAAAATGATACCCCAAGTAAGAGAAAATTTTAGGCTTTATTAAGATGGACTAATTCTTCAAAGGTAGGAGCCAGAGGAAGTCTTCTAGCAGATGAGGAGAAGAGGTTTGCATGCTACAGGACAGTAAAGCCCTTTGCTTTGTGTACTCTGCCCTGCTCCTCAGCCACTGCTCAGACCCTCTGCGGTTAGATTATTCCTTGCAGATAGCAATCAACTGGAAGGAAGTGTGTGTGTCTAATTTGCATGAGATTATTTAAAACAACAACAAAAAAAAAGGTCTGCATTAGTCAGGGTGATGGTAAACAACGCAGAGATGCCTTTTATAATATAGCCTGTGCCTCAGCTTTCAGAGCCAAATATAATTCATTTACAATTGGCAGTTTCCTTTATTATTCCTTTTAACCTTTTGGATTCTGCAAGGTCTCAATCAAAGATCTGCACTGTTTATCTCAGTTGGAGTGAGTGGCACAGATGGGACTAGGGCACCTTGATGTCGTTTGTGTGGGTCCTGTGGCAGCCTTGTATCCCAAGACTCAGGGTCCCATCTGCCCAGAAGCCAAAGCCTGGGCAGACAACTAGCTGTGCTCTGGGGAGAGGAGAGTGACCCTGCTCCATCTCTCACTCTTATAAAACTTCTGAAATGGGTCAGCCCTTCTGAGCTATAGGTACTCGGCACGCAGGGGATCCCGGGCACCACTCTGTCGGTGCCATTTGGATTTGACTTGGAGGTAGGATGTTAGGACAAGATGAGGGCTGAGCCCAGTGGCTCAGGCCTATAATCCTAGCATTCTGGGATGCTGAGGCAGAAGGAGATCACAAGTTCAAGCCCAGCCTGGGCCATTTAGTGACTTAGTAAGACCCTGTCTCAAGAATAAAAATGGCCTAGGGATGTAAGACCCTGTCTCAAGAATAAAAATGGCCTAGGGATGTAGCTCAGTTTGAAGCCCTGGGCTTGATTCCTGGTGCTGAAAAAGAAAAAAAAGAAAAATGTGAGGACAAAGACCTTCTACTTTGTCACTCTGCTTGTTTATTTGCGTGTGTGCGTGCGTGCGTGTGTGTGTGTGTAGTTGAAACAGGCTGGTCCTGAACTCACTGTGTATTCCAGGCTGGTCTTGAACTCACAGCAATCCTCCTGCCTCAGCCTCCCTAGTGCTGGGGTTATAGGCGTGTGCCAACATACCCGGCTTCTGTGGTGCTAGGGAATTAAACCCAGGGCCTTGTGCTGACTAGACAAGTGCTCTAACCACCATGCTGTCCCTCCAACCATCCTGGTGTAGTTGAATGAGTTGTTTAGGTATCATTTGCAGATGGGACCCAGGGGTTAAATTGCTATGTTATTTTGATATTACCCCCAAACAATATGTATTATTTTTTACCTCTACATGGGAGGTTTCTGAGATGGTGACTGATGGGAAAAGGAAATATAAGGCTTTTCTAAAGCTCTTTAACAAAATTGAAGACTTACAATGTAGTGGGTACATGCCTAGCTACTTGGGTGGGTGCTAAGGCAAGAAGACCACAAATTTGAGGTCAGCCTGAACAACTTAGTGAGACCCTTTTTCATAATAAGATTAGATAAAATAAAATGAAATGGGTGGTGTGTGCGTACACATTTGGGATGTAGCTCAGTGGTAGAGCATCTGCCTAGCATATACAATGTCCTGGATTCAGGTCGCAGTATAGCAAATTGAAAAAAAAAAAAAGATTTAAGTTCTGCATCTGTCACCTGATGTTTTGTACTCTGTGATATGGTGGCCAGTCATCAGGCCGGACGTGGAGAACCTTCGATTGTCACCATATTGCCATCCTCCAGAACAAGTATGACTTGGGGCAGAGCTTTCACCCTCCTTGGACTTCTAGGTTTTATATGCTGAATGATGGCAGTGACTAGAACAGTGCTCCTGCTCTGAAATGTCATTATCAGTGAGATTGTCAAAGTGCTTATTTAAAAAAAAAGAATGACTCATTTATTATAATTGAATCAAACCCTTATTCTCCCAGAGACCTAGGGATATCAGACTTCTAACCAGTGTAAATTTAGAGCATCAGACGATAAAGTCTCTGAAAAGCAAGAGCTTGCAAGGAAGTGCCTGTGCCCTTTAAACCACGGCCTCGCTGGTGGGCTCGGCAGCAGTAACACAAGGAACATGTTTTATTAGGAAAATCGGCTTTGTAAACGCCAAGGGCCAGAGGGCAGGAACACGGGCAGGGATCCTGTTCCTTTAACCAGCTTCAGCTCTCAGGGCTGCAGCCCAGCCTGTAACTTACTGTATATTTCCCCAGTGTTAAACATTATCGTACTTGTTTATATTTGAAAGAGCCAAAAGGGAAAATGAGAATGCAACTGAATGCTCCTTTTGGGAAAATTATCCTCATTTGCAGCCAGCGGCTGACAAGGCACACAAACCACCAGGTTTCCAGAATCCCATGGTGTACCAGTGACCAGCAGCCTGTGCTGACGTCGCAGATGCTGCTCTCTTCTCTAGTGGCTGATTACGAACTGGTTAAAACAATGTCTTCCCTCCCAGCACTCAGAGAGGGGTGTCCCTTCCTATTTAGGAAGAACGATATGCAGTCACGGCATGGGCGAGCCCAGGAGGCACACGCTCCAGGGAAGTGCGTCCTCCGTTTCTGCCTGGCTTGTCTGTCTTTCTGTCCCCATAGAGATGATGGTAAGAGCAGCTCCTGTGCAGCGAGCTGGGGAGGCAGGGAGGGGGAACCGCAGCTTTGTGTTTGGAAGCCGGTAAGCACTGACCAGTGATGCTCTTGGAACTTTTCATTTCCCCCGGTGAGAGTAAGTGGATGTGGGGTCTGGCGGTACTTGGGACATGCAGAGATGTGGCCTTGTCTGCTGCTGGCTAGCCCCAGTATGTGTGTGAAGATGGGGAAGAGCTACAGTTTTAAGTGGGGATAGATCTCATCTGCTTAGCACGGAGAGGAGGCAAAAGGGTTCAAGGCCATTTCAGATCATTTAGGTGCTCCCTTGCTGGGCCGTGGTAGGGCATGGGAGCTTTGAGGGATGGCTGTAGTCAACTCGCGCCAGTATGGTGTAGGGCAGAGCTGCACTCGAAAGCATTAATGTGTACCATCTATTAGCCCCTGGGCACGGAGTATGAGGCACCACGCTTTGAAGATGCTGATCCTCAGAACCGCCTCATACTTCATCCACCCCCAGGGGCAAGTATACCATGCTGTGGGCCTCTAATGGAGAGCTGCCGACCAGATGTGGAAAAGCTCTCGGCTCTAGTTTAAAAGCTCTGTGTTGCGGCTCGACTGGAAATTGGGATTCCCGGAACCGCATGGACCTGGCGAGTGGTCCTCTGCAGACCTGTGGTGACCTCCCACCTGCCTTTCCCACTTACTGCGGTAGAGCACTTTTGTGCGCACTGTTACTTCCTGAGTGGGCCCTGTGGGAAAGTTCTTCTCATACCTCAGCATCACACTTTGTTCTATTCTGTGGGTTGGCCGGTGGCATCAGCCTCCACCCAGGCATCAGCATCCCCACCGAGCTTCAGACCAGTTGAAAATTCCCCAGCTGGGCACCTGCAGGAAACGGGGTCTTCATGCGCTCTCACGTGCCTTCCATTCCTTCATGGGCAAGTCCTTGCCACATGGTATAGCCACTGCAGATGGCGCCCTGCTATTTCTTGATGTCCCACATGCCGTGTGGTTTGCAATGTCGAAAGGATTGAAAAAAAGAGGAAAAGCAAAAGTAGCCAAAGGCGATCCAGGCATCCTGTGATAGGCTAGAGCAATAATCATCTGAAAGTTTGGGCCTGGCCTTGTTTTGATCTGTTTTCTTGTTTTATTTTCTTCTTTACATTCTATATCCCATTCATACTAATCACAGTCAGTCCTGATTTTTCGTTTTATTTCTGCATTTGTCATAAAATAAAGCAAATTATTCCCGTCTTCGGAAACGATCTAGACTAATTAGTCGTCTCACCCAATAATTAGTTTTTTTGTTTCCCTGTCTGTTTTCATGCATTATTGTTAGTTTTTTCCCCTCTTTTTTTTTTAACACCATTACAGATTAAAATGAGCCACATTTGCAGTTGATGGTATCTGTTTTCGGGGAAGAATGGAGAATTGCAGTATGGAGCGACTTCAAAAGCAGCAATAAACTCAAGGATAAATTAAGGAAATTGAATGAGCCACATTTGGAAGCAGTGTTGAGGCTAATATTCTGTCGCTTAAGGTTAAATTGCAACTGAGAGAGGTTCCAGAGAATCCGAAATTGGGGAGGCAGCTTACTAGGATGCCAGGCACTCTGGGGCCATGGGGACCTTTTCTGCAGGCAGATTCTGTTACAGCCATGGACATGGCAAAAAGTACTCACCTGCCATCTTGTGCTCTTCTCCCCAGGACTGACTGATGAAGAGATTGATCTGGCTTTCCAGCAGTCGGGCACTGCTGCCGATGAGCCTACGTCCATGGGCCCGGCCACACAGGTGGTTCCTGTCCAGCCTTCTCATCTCATTTCGCAGCCATGTAGTAAGTCACCCACTCCAGCTCCTGCTTCAACTGTGCCTGAGGTTCAGAATCTTGGCCAAAGGGCATAGTTTGTGCCTCCCAGACTCAGCAGCCTAGGGGAGGCTGAGTCTTGTTTTGAGTAGAAGACTCAGGTTTTTTCAAAAGAATGTAACGCACCCAGATCTCACTCTAGACAGACTCGGAAGTGTTGGACACAGGATAAGGACCAGATAAGGGACCAGAATATATGAGATAGTTGTTTTAAGTATTTTAGTTATATGTAAGAAACTGAAAAACTAATATTGGTTCTATTTCTTCTTCTACCAATGCTTTTGAATATTACTGTTCCCAAATAACATTCTCCTTTGCTTACTGAAGTAACTTGTCTTCCTAGTTTTATTTGTTAAAGTTAATATTCATAGGTCTAAGCCAGCCTTCCCTCTGCTTCCTTATTTTTTTTTTTTCTTCCCTAAATTACTGAGTTGCCCAGGCTGGGCTCAATTTACAATCCTCCTGCCTCAGCCTCCCAGAGTCCTGGGATTACAGGCCTGTGCTCCTGTGCCAGGCTTGCTCCTTCCTTTGTCCTGGCTGTGCTGTGTGTATTCATGAACTAACAGTCTGCTAGGGATTTTCAGATTTAATGTGAAGGCCCTTTATGAATGTTACTTTTAATTATTACACGAGATCATGACCTGTGAGGGGTTTTTGTTGTTTTTAAATGAAAGGTACTGTAATAATAAGTGTGCTAATGTATATCTCTAAAATACAGCCAGAACCTCTTCTTTACTTATAAAAAGTCAACAAAGGTTAAAATTGACTCCAAAGCCATGGAAAATAGCTCAATTTTGTTGCTTTATTGTAACACAGCTTTAGCTCTATTATCTTCCAAAATGCCTGTTCTATAATTGTCTTCATTTTAATTGTCTCAGAAGTTTTATTTTTTTAAATGACATAAAACGGTGTCAAATGTCACATTTTAAAAAGTGTATTTTAAAATGAGAGCTTCATTTGGGTCCCTGAGCTCACGGGCTAAAGCCGCCTCTTCTCTGCTGCTTCTCCGTTGTTCTCACCAGGCTCTGCTCGTCTTCCCACGGGACTGGCCGAGTGGCTGGCTGGGTGCCGGATTGGCGCCTGAGCATGTGTCACAGGCCTCCTCCAATAGACTTGTCGTTTGTGTTCTGGGTAAAGCTGCAGGCACATTCATCCAGGTGACTCGTTGGTCAGGGCCTCGCCGAAAAACTCACAGATGTTGTGAGCTCTTTGACCACAAGGAACAGAGCGTCCGTGGCAGCCTTGTGAGTGGGCCCCTGGGTTAGTAGCCTGCCACTTAGCGCCAAGCTACTCACTTCTCCCTTGCAGTCAGCGTTCTTCTGTGTCTTTGCATTTGGCCTCGATTCTACTTTATGTGTCTCTTTTTAACCAAAGACTGAGTCTCTGTACTTTTTCCTGAGTTTCGTCCCTGGGACCAACCATTTAATAGGATTTGTTGAGGATAGGCAGCGGCAGCTGGGGTGCAGAATTTTCTAAGATGCACATCTGTTCTGTTCCAGCTGTTTCCTCCCATGGCTTAATACCCAACAGGTCTCTCGGCTACTTGACAACTCTTACCCAGAACAGATTGTTCTTGTTGGTCAGAGTTGGCCTAAAATGGCACGCATTTGTGCTTTCTGGAGACACTAGGGTTAAATTGTTTGTCTTTCTGAAAGAAACAGAAGAATAGGGTGGAGAGTGGGGAGGTCAGTCATTTAAATTGTTCTACTCCAGATGGCTTTGGGAGACCACATTGCCCGTTTATGTTTTTAGGTAGAAATATTCTTTAGTCTCTTAGCCCTAAAAATAACGTACATCTTCTTAGAGACAGACTTCTTCCTGCTTTGACACTGGTATAAAAACAGTAGCGATGGTATTTTTAAATACCGAAGTTTGCAGTTGACACATTGAGCGTCTTTCCTCTTGTACCGTTACTTTGCTCCTTTCAGCTCTGGGGGTGACTCTGCCTCTTCACTTCTGTACTTTTGCCAAGAGGTGTCAAAACTGCTCCAAAAAAAAAAAAGCTTGATTTTGATTAATATAGAGAAACAAGACTTTGCCTGACTGATAATAAAACTGATAAATGACATTTGAATTACTTGTAGCGGTAATTTATTACATAAAATATCTTTTATTTGACATGCGATTAGTTGCTGGAAGCATCACTCAATCTGACTAGTTTAAACATGCTCTGAAATGAACCCCAGTAAAAACCAGGGCTGTCGGCTGCTGGCGTTATGAAATATACTAATCCTGTAGTGAGGGAAAAATCTGACTTTAAATATTTAAATGATTAATTGGGTTTATATATTTTTTTTACCTTTCTAACCCCCTTAATTACAAGCAAACTCATGGGAGTTTCTGAACTAGGTGTGCAATCTGCATGCTTATCACCGAGGCATTGTCTGCATCCAGGAGGGATTTATGGCCTCTGTTCATGTGTGTTCCTGCCGATTTTATGTCTGGATCCCGAGCAGCCTTTTCCTTAGTTTCTTGGCTTTTTAAAGACATTCCTTCCCCAAGCCAAGACTAGAAAATGGGATTCCCTGGACTCAGCCCCAAGCACTCATGTTTTAGAGGAGGTTAGCTTCTCCGAGACCACCCTGGGCCGGGGGCCAGTGCTTGCAGGTCTGGGTCTCTGGACCTGCCTGCTGACCGCCTCCTCAGTGGCAGGCATGATGCTCAGGCTCTTTGGATGTCTCTGCTCTTTGGTGGTTGACCTTGAGACATTAGTAAATGCCACTGTCAGCAAAGAGAACCTGGAGACCTAGCAGAATGGTGCAGCTTTGGTTCTTTGGTATTTATTGAGCACCTGCTGAATGCTCAGTACTCTGATAAATTCAAACTAGGATATTTTAAGAATTCTACAGGTGGCAGAATTCTTGAGAAACATAAGATAAGCTCTTAAGAAAAAAAAAAAAACCTGGGCCTGCTGGTGCAGTTATGACATCCCAGCACTCTAAGAGGCTGAGGTAGGAAGATCACAAGCTCGAGCCCAGTGGGCAGCTTAGTGAGGCCCTGTCTCAAAATCAAAAATAAAATAAGCTGAGGTTGTATTTCAGTGGGAAGATCCTGGGCTTGAGCCTCTGTACTGGAAATAAAAGAAAGCATTATAATTCTAGAATTATACAGATAAGAGATTCCAGAAGATTTAAGAAAAAATAATGTGGGTCAGAGAATCAGGGAGGCTTTGTGGAAGTGGCAAGAGGTTGACACCCAGAAGACGTGCGGTGTCCCCTGGTGCGAGAAGAAGCTGGAGTTCCCTGAGCTTGGAGAAAGTCAGTAGAACTCAGGGACAGTCAGGCTGGGATTCACAAGGAGACCCAACGGTCGATCTCTCCTTCGATGTTGGTGTGCTGGTTTCTTCTTGTTTGCCTCAGGGTCAGGCTCTGGTGTGTGTGGATGTGTGGGCCGGGCCAGCCTGAGTGATTTGTGCGGAGCTGATTTTTCTTCTTTCCTCCCAAAGAGACAGGCAACAAGGAGCTGTGAGATATGAGCGGGGCCAGTGTAAATTCTGTAGGGTCGTAATTTTTTCTTAGACTTGAATATTTTCTCCCTATCATCTTTGATAAACAATTTTGGCCCCTTCAAAGACTGATCCATAGCTTCAATGGGCTGTTCTTAAAATAGGATGTAAATGTTTGAGGCTCATGAAGGGCTTTGAGCCATTTATTAGAAACAGAGAGAGAGAGAGAGAGAGAGAGAGCGAGAGAGAAAATGTGTGTGTATTTTCTCAGTTTACTTCTTTTATAGCCCTGTTTAATAATATATACTTATCTCTGATTATCTTAATTGACTAAGTAGGCATTTATTATTGAGTGCCTACTGTTCAGCAGGCACTGGGCTAGACCCTGAGGTGAAAAGATTAACAAGGCATGTTGGTCAGCTTTCCATAACTTTAATTAATACCTGAGATGACCAATTTATAAAGAGAAAAGGTTTATTTTTGGCTTAAAGTTGTAGAAGTTCCCGTTTATACTGATTGTCCCCATTGCTTCTGAGCTGGTGATGGAGCTTCCAGGTGGTGGTAGCAGAAAGTGCACAGCAGAACAAAACTGCTGGTATCCGGGTCAAGGGTCAACAGAGAAAGGAAGAGCAGGAGTCCCGCTAGTCCTCTGGAGGGCAAACCACAGTGAAATGAAGACTTCCCTCTAGGCCTGCTTCTTAAAGGTTCCACTGTCTTCCAGCCTCACTCTGCGGCCTCTGGGGGACACTGAAGATCCAAACTGTAGCACAAGGCCTGGTTGCTTTCCCCAGCTGCTCCCATCTAGGGGGAAGTCAGCTAGGCAGGCGTGGCAGTGCCTGGCGGCAGGCCTAGGGAAGAGCTGTTCCGAAGAGGGAAGGGAGGCTCCAAAGGTCCTGGGGACCACAGTCTCCGTGATCAGCCAGGACAGAAGGGAGCACGTCGGCCTGAATCTATGAGCTCTGCTGATCGGGCAGCTGGACCCAGGGAGTTGGGTAGGCAGCCAAGTCGTCACCTCACGGAGGAGGACCCACAGCACCGTGATGTGTGACTGGGAAATGCCTTGCCTGGTTATTTGTGAGGCTGTGTTACCTGTTTAACGGTTTTATTCTTCGGTATTACAATCACTTGCATCTTTGGCAGGTACGTTGGGGGTGTGCCAGTCTGCACCGGTGCCCCTCCTCATCTTGTTTGCCTGGCAACACCTTGGTGTCTCCCAGGTTGGGGCTAGCTGTTGACTCCTCTTGGTCATTGTTCTTGTAGCTCCTTCTGACCAGGATGGAGGCGCTCCTTGACTCTCAGCTCCCTGCTCCCCACCACATTGCACTTAAATGTTATGTCCATGTCTTCCTTATTAACTGTGAGGGTGGTTTTTTTTTTTTGGTCTAATGGCCTAAGGGTCTGATTTAGCAAGTGATCTGGAGATACTTGTTGTAAATGGTGGTAGAAATGTAATGTGCCTTAGAATTGAAAGGCTGCCTGCTCTGTAATAGCAACCACGTGGGCATCTGCCTGGGCAGCGTGTGGATAAGGCCTTCTGTGTGTGGCCACTCCGTGAAGGCTATGGAGGAAGCAGAGGGCAGGCCTGGTCTTTAGGAGGCTACTGTTTAATGCGGAGGGAAGTCCATTGCTTGGTGAAGGGCAGAGAAGACTGAACCATCTATCTTTAGAGTGGAAATATTGAGAAAAGCCATTGCATAATTCAGTAAGAATGAAGGGAACTCTGTAGCGGCAGTCTTAGACAAGGCTTTCTAGAGGGTTAGGACTTGAACTGGCTTAGGGGGTCAGTAAGTCAAGACTGGAGCTAAGAAAATAGAATTTTTCTCTGTTATGTAAAAATAAGCCATGGAGGCCCTACAGAGACCCTCAGTCTTCCCCAGGGCTCTCCATCCTTGGCAGCTGCCTAGCATCTGGCTTTTGGTCCAGCCTGACTGCTCCAGCTCCACCTGTTCCATCTGCCAACCAGCTAGTGAGAACAAGCCTTAGAAAAGAAGGAAAAGGGAAAGCCGCCCATGGAGGACATGTCCTGGAAATTGTGTGCAACGCTTGTATTGTATTGTATTATGTTCTTTTGTTTGACTGTGCAGCCTTGCCTGTCTGCCCTGGAGGCTGAGAAGCGCCATTTACTCTGATAGAGCGTGTCTTCAGCTTCTCATATCCCATAGAAAGTGCAAGTTCAAGCAACCAGGTTTATGGTAATGATTACCTCTGGATCCAGGGTAATCACGTGCCTAGCTACGGTGGTGTTGGACATAGCTCAGTGGTTAAGACATTTGCCTAGCGTGCACAAAGACATAGGTTCAGTCCCCCTGCATCACATAAAAATCAGCTGGGCGTGGTGGTGCCCTCCTACAATCTCAGCATTTGGGAGACTGAGGCAGGAGGATTGTTATGAGTTCAAGAACAGCCTGGGCTACATAGTGAGTTCAGGACCAGTATGGATTACAGCGTGAGACTCTGTGGAGAGAAAGAAAGATTGAAAGAAAGAAAGAAAGAAAGTAAGTAAGTTAGTTTAAACTGGTAAATTAGGAAGGTTTTGGATTGCTAATTATCATTCTTTGTAATTTATGTAAGAATGAATCCGTTATTACAAGGCTTATTTATTTATTTGTGAAGGCAAGAGTCTTGCTCTTTAGGCTGAACTCACTGTATACCCTAAGAAGACCTGGAACTCACAACAGTCCTCCTGCCTTATCCTTCTGAGTGCTGGGATTATAGGTGTGTATCACTGCACTCATCATATGTGATGCCAGGGAATCAACCTGCTGGGCAAGTGCTTCAACCACTGTGCTATTCCCCACATTTTGTTTTGTTTTGAGACAGGATCTCACTCTGTAGCCCAGGCTGGTCACCATGGAGTCCAGGCTGGCCTTGGACTCACGGCAATCCTTCTGCCTCAGGCTCCCTAGTGCTGGGATTACAGGTGTGTGCCACCACGCCCGGCTTATGTGGTGCGGGGGTACTTAGCTTGATTTAGCACTTGCTAGGCAAGCACTGCTTTAACTGCTGAGCCATTCCTCCAGCCGCCCCCTCCCCCACAGTACATTTTTAAGTTGCATTAGAGTTCCCGAATCTTGCCTTTCCCTTGAGCTCAGCTGCTAACTGAGCAGAAAGTGGCCTTAGCACCCATAACCACTGGGAGCTGTTCTCAAGCCCCACTGATTTCTTTGAGCTGTTATTTTTTAAAATTCTAAACAGACTTCCGAATTTTTAAAATCAGCCTTACTGGTGGGAAATATACGTAAGATAAAATGCACCCATTGTAATTATGCCACTTGGGTTTTGACACAGTGCACGCCCCATGTGACTACGCAGCCACCATCACATGGCACTTCCGGTACCCGCGTCCCTTGGCATTCTGCCCCACCCCCTCATTAGCGCTTGCACGCCTTTCATTGTTGCTGAGATTCTTCCAAGTTGCTGTGCGCATTGGTGCTTCCCTCCTCTCGTATCCATTGTGTAGCCGCACAATGTGTTTATCTACTCAGTGTTGATTTATTGTGAGTAAAACTCACATGAACATTTAGATGCCAAGTCATGTTTTGCAGTACAGCTGAATCCAGTGCACTTTGCCCTGTGCCACATCCCCAGCCCTTTTTTTTTTGAATGAAGGCTCTCACCAAGTTGCTAAGCTCTCCAGGTGGAACTTGTGATCCTTCTGCCTCAGCCTCCCAGAATCCTGAGACTGCAGCCTGTGCCACCATGCCCAGCTTGTGTACAAGTCTTGTATGGCATCAGCCTTGTCTCCTAGTCCGTGACTAGCTTGTCTTTTTAGTATTAGCTTTGGAGTGGGCGGGAGCTTCCTTCTTTGCCTTTGGCACCATCTTGGGGAAAAAATAAAAGGGTCGACTGAGCTGGGCCCGGTGCCACAGGCCTGTGATCCCAGCACCCTGGGAGGCTGAGACAGGAGGATCACAGGTTCCCAGCCCTGCCTGGGCAACTTAGTGAGACCTGGTCTCAAAATAAAAAATGATAAAGGCTAGGGATGTCACTCGGTGTGGAGGAACTGGGTTGGATCTCCAGTACTACCCACACAAAAAGGCCTTTTGTTTTTAACATTGGCTTGTGCAAAGATTTGAATTACATGAATTTATCTATTTTCTTTCCTTCACAATTTTTGGTTTTGCATCCAATGTAAGAAGGCTTTGCCTATATTAAGTTTGGAAAGACTTCGTCCTGTGTTTTCTTCTGGAGAGAAATGTCATAGTGTTAGTGTTGTTGCAATGCAATGCTGGGAGTCGGCCACTGGGAGACACCTCCCCCTCCCCCCCAGCCCTCTGGTGTTAGTGTTCACCTTCTACTGATCTGTGATCTTAGGGTAGTGTGAAGTAACAGTCAAGGTTTCTTGTTGTCTTTCTGTGTGTCCTGTGGTGGCAACACTATGATTCTAAGATTATTCTGTTCCCATTGAGTTACTTGTTTTGTTATAAAACATCATTTTGACCATAAATGCCTGGGTCTGTTTCTACACTTATTTAAAAAATAAAACTACAGAAGTATATATTAACTATCATGGAACTTCCATGTCAACATTATAACTTGATGCTTTGTTTAGTGGCTTTACTGGGTGATACAGCCATCACCTCAATCAGCTGTAGAGCACACCCCCAAGATCCTTTGAGCCCATTCATTGGTAATCCCTGTTCTCACCTCTAGCCCCAGCAGCCACTGATTAATCTGTTTGCCATCACTGTGAATTTACCCTTTTCTGGTGTTCTGTTTTGGATCTGGAATGTCCCTTCAAAGTCCCATGTATTTGGATGTTATAGATGATCTAGGGAACCATGTGCTGTTGGGAGATGGGGCCTGGTCTGGAGAGGTGGATTACAGATGTGTGGGTGAATGACAGGCATGTTATAAAAAATAGATTACAGGCACATCAGAGTTAGAGGCTTACCCCTGGAGGAGGCAGAGCACTGAGGCTGGACCCAGAAAAGGCGGATCGCTGGGTCAGGACCTGGAAAGGTATGTGCTACTTCGTCCCCCACTTCTGGGACTTGGCTTTCTGTTTGCAGTGTCAAGAGGAGCTGCCTCCACCTCCACCCTGGCCTCCGCCCAGTGTTTCCAGTGTTAACGGCTGCCCGTGCGTGAATGGTGACCTTCTGAAACTGCGAGCTAAAATAAACTTTTCCTCCCTAAATTTGTGCATGTTGGGTATTTTGTCTCGACAGTGAAAAAATAACTAAGACACTGGACATTTCATATGCTTGTTCAGACATATGCAGTCATAGGATAGTGGTCCCTTGTGCTGGGCTTCTTTCATTTGATATAATTTTAGCTTCATCCATGTTGTTGAATGTATCAATACTTCATTCCTTTTTATTTTTAAAATTTATTTATTTATTTGACAGGACCTAGCTATATAGTCTAGCTGTGGTCCTGAACTTACAGTGTAGCCCACGCTGGCCTTGAACTCACGGCAGTCCTCCTTCCTCAGCCTCCCAAGTGCTGAGATTACAGACATACATGACCACACCTAGCTTATGTGGTACTGGGGAGTCAAACTCAGGGCCCTGTCTTTGGTAGGTAAGCGCTTTGACCGTGGAGCTATTTCTCCATCCCCCATTCCTTTTTATTGCTGAATAGTATTCCATTTATGGATATATATCATTTTGTGAGTCTGCTAGTTGATAGGCGTTGAGATGGTTCTTGTTTTTGTCTTAGGTTTGGATTTGGTGCCAGAGAATGAACCCAGGGCGTTGCACATGCGGGGCAGGTGCTCTCCAATTGAGCTGGATCTGCAGCCTGTGTCCTGTTTGGGCTGATCTCAGTAATGCTGCCAAGAACATTTGTGTGCAAGTCTTGTGTGAGCATGTGTTTTTGTTTCCCTTGGGTGGATATCTACGAGTGGAATTGCTGGATATGGTAGTATTTTTTTTGTTTGTTTCTGGATCCTTCTTCTTTTCTTCTAATTAGCAATTCTGAAGTATAATTTACGTGCAGTAAGATTTATTAGTTCTAAGTGTGCAAGTTCATGAGTTGTATAGATGAGTTGTAACGCATTTACCTCATGTAACCAACAATATCCTGTCACAGTGTAGGACGTTTTTACCCTAGAAGTTCCTTTGTGTTTTTTATCTCAGGGTTCTTTCCCTGCTTCTGATTCTTGTTAACTGACAGCCTGGGTGCTGGCCCCGTAGTTCTGCCTTTTAACGCATTACATACAAGTAAAATCATACAGCATGTGGTCTTCTTTCTCTCTCTCTCTGTGAGACAGAGTCTCGCTCTGCAGCCCAGGCTGGTCCAGAACTCACTATGGAGCCCAGACTGGCCTTGGACTCACAGCAATCCTCCTGCCTCACCCTCCTGAGTGCTGGATTAGCTTGGATTACAGGCATGTACCACCATACCCAATTTTATGTGGTGCTGGGGAATCGAACTCGGGGACTAGCGCTTGCCAAACCGCTGTGCCCTTCTCCAGCTCTTAGTATGTAGTCTTCTGTTTGGTTTTTTAACATAATGCTTTCTAGATAGACACACAGATTTCTTTTTATTGCTGAGTTGTATTCTAGTGTTCAGCAGACTTTTTATTTAAGAAGCTAAGTAGGAAGTAGTTTAGACACTGTGAGCCCTGTGGGTCTGTCATGTGTTCCCCTCTTCTTCACCTTTCTCCTTCATTTTCTTTCCTCCCTTCTACTCCCTTCTCCTCCCTCCCTCCCTCCCTCCCTCCCTCCCTCCCTCCCTCCCTCTTCTCCCTTCATTATTCCCTGCCATAGCCCTTCAGAGCGTAATAGCTGTTGGGTATCCATGGCGGTATGAAGCTGGTTGAGGCAGGAGCTGTCCTGCTGGCCAGTCTACCAACACCTGTCGCACCATGTGTACCGGTTTGTTTCTCCATTGCCCAGTTGTTTGTTATCCAGGTTGTTCCATGTGGTAGCACATCAACATGTATGTACAAGTCTTTGTATGTCTGTCTGCTTTCAGTTCTCAAATAAAAACCTAGGAGTAGACTGGCTGAGTCCCATGCTAGGTGTGTGTTTAACTTCAGAAGAAGCTGCCAGACTTTTTCCATAATGGTGGTACCAGTTTGTGTTCCCATCAACTACGTATGAGTTTCAGTTGCTCCATATTCTTGCCAGATTTGTTATTCTCTGTATAAAAAATTTTTTTATGATACTGTGGATCAAGCCCAGTGCCTTTGCACTGAGCTACATCCTCAGACTAGTTTTATTTTTGATTTTGAGACAGGGTCTAAGTTACTGAGTTGTCCAAATTGGAATTGTACTTGTGATCCTCCTGCCTCAGCCTCCCAAAGTACTTGAGATTACAGTGTCACCGGGCCCAGTTTCTCAGTTTTGAAGTTTGGTCATTCTTATGTATATGTAATAGAACCTCATTGTACTATAGTTTTTGGGTTCTGCGTAGATGGGTGATTCATTTTGAGTTAATTTTGGTATGTAATGGAAGGTGAGAGTTGAGGTTTATTTTTTCCCCCTTTATTACAGAGGTTATTCTTTCCACATAGAATTATCTTGTTCTCTTCGTTAAAAGTCAGTTGGGGCTGGAAGAATGACTCAGTGGTTGAAGTGCTTACCTAGCAAGCGCTAAGTGCTGAGTACCTAGTTTGATTCCCCAGCACCACATAAGTCAGGCATGGTGGCACATGCCTGTAGTACTAGCACTCAGGAGGCTGAGACAGGAGGATTGCCTTGTGAGTCCATGGCTAGCCTGGGCTGCTCCATAGTGAGTTGAGGACCAGCCTGGGCTGCAGAGGGAGATCCTGTTTTAAAAAAACAAAACAACAACAACAACAACAAAACAGTTGGCCATGTAAACATGGGTCTATTTCTAGATTTCTCTGAATTCTGAACAATTTAGTTAGAACCGTGTATGTCTATATGTGTCTATGTGTGTGTGCCCAAACACATGTGCATGCATGTGCTGGAAATTGAACCCATGGCCTTGCCATGGAGCTACGCCCCATCTCTGTTTTTTTTTCTTTTTCTTTTTTCTTTTTCTCTTTTCTCTTTTCTTTTCTTTCCTTTCCTTTCCTTTCCTTTTCTTTCCTTTTCTTTTCTTTTCGAGAGAGGAGCTCTCTGTTTCCCAGACTGGCCCCAGACTCCTGGCTCAATCTGTCCTTCTACCTCAGCCTTCTGCGTAGCTGGGTGACAGGAATGTGCCACCACACCTGGCTTTAGAGCTCTTTTTTATTTTTGCCATGCTGGAGATGGAGCCTGGTGCTGGGGAAGCACTGCACTGCGGAGCTCCACCCCAGGCGGAGGAGGATCTAGCTATGCTGCTCGGTGTCCTTTCTGCCTAAAGATGACACTGCAGCCCTTGAGAAATGGTAAAGATTGTCTCAGGACTGTGTGGAGCCAGACGTTGGGTTTCAGAGGTGACAGCCATCGGGCGTCCATGTGCTCCGGAGGTGTGCTCTGCTTCTCAGTGCTGCCTTGTGTGGAGGTTCGTTTTCCTGGCCCTTACTGGCCTCAGTGGGCCCTTTGCTGTGGTGAGTCAGCCTCAGCTTGGACTGCTGGGCCTTGTGCTGGTCCCCAGTCTCTGCCAGCCTGATGTGGAGCAGGTGAATTGGCCTTAGTGCAGGGTCCCATGGGGGGGAGACTCATCTTTTAAGCTTCTGAGTCATGCTGCCAGGCAGCTTTGAGGAGCCAGGGCCACCACTGTGTAGTCGTGGCTACAGCCTTGGCAAGTGAAGAGGGCATCTCGACTGGTTTGCCCAGGGTCTGTCAGTGCTGCTGCCAACTTCCATGTGGACATGGCAGTTTGCTTCCTGTTGTCTCTTAGCACATCACTGGAATTTATTGTCCCAGAAGGCTGATTTTGTGACAACTTCCTGTGCGGTGCTGCTGCTCAGTGTCTGCTGGACTGCAGGATTTCTGTGCTGTCCATGAGGCCGACTTAGGGCCCTGTAGCCCCATTGCTGTGGGGCATGTACCGTCCCCAGGCCCACACATGGGGTCTCACCTGATTTTGTCTCTTCTCATCTGCTAAATGTGATTCCCTCTCTCCCTCCTTCCCTCTTTTCCTCCCTTCCTTTCTTCCTTCCTTTCTCCTCTCTGTCCTCTCCCTTCCCTCTGCTTCCCTTCCCTCCTTCCTTTGTCCCCTTTTTTCTTCCAGTACTGGCAATGGAATCCCGGGCCTTCGTGCCAAGCTAAACTTCCAGCACTTCCTTTTATTTCCTGTTTTGAGACAGGGTCTTACTAAGTGACTGAGTTGCCCAGGCTGGGTTTGAACTTGTAATCTTCCTGCCTCAGCCTCTCAGGGTTCTGGGATTATAGGCCTGTGCTTCTAGACCTGGCAGGAATTTCTTAATCGATGGGAGATCTAGTTAAAGAAACGAACGGCATTAGCTCTGTTAGTGTTTTGTAGTTAAGGAGGCTTGGGGATGTAGCCCCTCTGTCCCTGACACAGCCACTGTCGCCATGGACTCCTGGAGTCACAGGAGGCTGTCAGCAGCACTCAGTCTGCCTCGTGGAGCCTGTGGAGGGGAGGAGAGGGCGCTGAGCTCTGAAGAGCCCTCCCCGCTTTCGCCACAGCAGTTTGTCCTCTATCCATGTTGCAGCCCTTAGCGTGACAATCCTAGAAACGCTCTGTTGTGTAGGACGGCCGTTGCTGCCACAGTTGACAGTCCCTTGTCCTTCATTAAGACACCAGGGATGTGATGTTGATGAAGAGCCGTGCCCTTCAGCCAGCTGACTGGCCGAGCTTGTGGGAGAGGTGCCACAGACAATCTCAGTCCAAGCCAAGGAGCAACGCCATTGCTCCTGGGCTTGTGGGGGCTCGTAAAGCTCTGCCGCCAGTGGTCAAGGGGTCTGCATGTGACAGGCAGAGGAAAGCTGGGCACCATAGTGTTGTGGCTGCGGCTTGCATCCTCCTGGACCCCAGTTCTCAGCCCTTCTCCTGGTCCGTGCATAGGAGCCTTTGAGATTTTAAAAACCTGGAGCAGGAAGTGGCCCTGGATTCTGTCCCTGACACCCAGAAGCACAGTCACGACAGAGTCTGCTGCCCCAGGATCCCTGAGCCTGACTCTTTGCTTGGGAAAACTGGCCCCAGAGTGGGCAGGGCGGGGCTGGGAGGGGGAGGCTGTGTTGGGACACTTTGCCATGGTGGCCCTGCTCTCTTCCCTTGGAGGCCACGTGGCAGACACAAGTCATTCCCGTCCAAGTTTTTCTTTTCATTTTGCCACAAGACAGAGTTGTATCACACATCTCTAAAATGAGGAAAATGGCATTTCAGCTTCTTGTCTTTATAGACTCTCTGAACTTTAGGAAAGATCACTCTGGTCCCTTTTCATTAATAATGAAAACCAGGGGGCAATAAAATGTTCTTAGCGTGAGCCTGGCAGGAATGGAGCGGCACTGAGGGTGAAGGGTGAGTGGGCAAGGAACCACAGGTGTTTCTCGGGGCCCAGGGAAGGCAGAGCCCCAGCAGGGCAGCAGCTGGGCAAGGACCCAGGTCCTGGGTCCGTAAGCTGCAGTGTCAGCTCTGCCTCAGCCGCGCACTGTCTGCTAAGGAGAAGACAGCTCTTCTCAGGGTTCAGTGGCTTGGCTATGGTGCAGGAAGAAGCGTCCAGCAACCTTGGGGATCTGGCCAAGTTTTTACCCTAGCTGCAACTGCTTGTAGTGAGTATTTGAGAGAGAATATTTAGTGGGTATTTGAGAACCAGTGGTGCACATGATAGGCCAACTGCAAGCCCCCTGTGAAGATATTCCCTGAGGATTTGGACTGCTTTCCTTGTAAACTTGAACTTGCGCTAGATGTTAGATTTTGTGTCTGGTGTGCAGTACAGAGGAGGCTACCAGAGTAAGGAGGCACAAAAGAGTGGCCTGAGAAGGACTCAGGAGCCCCAGGTCTCAGGGTCTGTGTGAAGACCCTCCTCCTTCAGTGGCCCCAGAACTTTCTTTTTAATAAAGGGCAGTTCATGTCCCCGGGGATGTCCACAGCAGGTGCAACAGTGCCCTTCCCTTTCCAAACAGCCTCGGGGACATGAGCACCCTGCCTTTAGTAAAGGCGTGGAGATGTCCTCACTGACCATAACACAAATGCCAGGAACCACAGAACAATAGATTGATAAATTTATACAAACCTTAAAAAGTCTTCATGCCACAATGACCAGAATTAGAACCCAAAGAAAGATGAACAGAAGGGATTTATGTTTTGGGTCACATAGGGCTAATATCCCTGCTGTACAAAAGGTCTCTCAAAGGTAGTAAAAGAAAGAAATCAAGTAGAAAAATGGAGAACACACAGTGCACTGAAGGGAATGCTGATGAAAAGGTGCTCAGTCCTTGGTTAAAAGATCGTTGCGGAGCAGAGCCGGAGTGAGGGACCACCTTCCCGCTGTCATGTTGGCAGGGATCTATGCACAGAAAAACATTACATTGTAGCGCCCATGAGGAAGCAGGCCCTGAGCTGCAGGCTGGTGGGATGGCTTGGTTGAGCCCCCACAGGGGCAGTTTGCCAGTCTCTCAAAATTACGCATACACGTACCTTTTGATCCCTTCCCCTAGGAATCTTAGGCTTCCGGCTGTCCTGAGTGGGAACTGACACGTGTGCACGTCCATGGTGGCAGCACTGTGACTGAGGTAAAGACTGAAACGAGCTGGCTGCCCACAGCAGGGAATAGTCAGCTAAGTGGAGTATTATACACAGCTATAGGAAAAAAGGAGAGTGAGGATGGGGGGAAGGAGAAGAGAAATAAGACGTATCTCTCTTGCATATGCATGAAAATTCTGTGGAAGTGGAGATATGAAAATGTTAACCGTGGCTATTGGTGGCAGAGGAAGCCTTTTTACAGTAGTCTATCTGACTTATGCTATTTAATGTTTAAACCCTTGTGGCATGTTGCCTGTTCTAAATATGTAAAAACTGAAAATGGGAGTTGAGAACTAGAGGTAGCCATGTATTTATTACAGTTTTTTAACTGAGACAAGGCCAGGCCATAGTGGAGAATCTTGTGGAGCCCATAGGCGAGGGGATCTGGTAGCTGTCCCCTTGGCTTCCTGAAAACTCCACTCAGCAGCCCCAGGAAGAGCAGAGTTTCTCCCTCTCCTTCTTAGAGGTCTTTACAGCTGACAAGTGTGGTGTTCCTTCAAGAGTGCTGGAGCTCACTGCTCTCTTAAGCCCGCTTCTAGGGCCCACACTCCCAGCTGTGTGTGGTGAGACACCTTTTGGACTGTTGCCTGTCAGTATTGCCTCATGTCATGGCTGGTGTGTGGCCTGTGCCCCTCCATCTTGCAGATTCTGGAGGCGAGGCAGGATGCCTATCAGTGCCTGGAGGGGGCTGTTCCTGAGGGCATTAGAACAGAGAGAATGGGTGCCCCACAGCATCAGAACAAATCACGGACACCGAGGCACTTCATGGACTATGCATGGGAGAGTGAAGCGGGGACCCTTTTCATACCTGAGCAACTATAATTCATTCAGGAGCTGTGAGAACTTTGGCGTGCTGTCTCCTGTCATCTGCAGAGGATCATACTGAACCTGTCGTATCGTTGGGCAACTACACGTGCATACCTATGACAAAATTTAATTTATAAACTAAGCACAATAAGATTAACAACTATAACTAATCATAAAATTGCATAATTATAACAATGTACTGTTATAAAAGTTATTTGAATTGTGGTCTGTCTCTCAAGATATGTTATCATTCCATGGATCGTAGGAACCTCAGTATGTAACTTTTTCTCTCTCCATATCGACAACTTCCACCTCGGCAGCAAACAGCTCTGAACCTGGGAAAAGGAGGGGACAGAACTGAACTGGCCACACTTGTGATAATCATGTGTTGCCTTCCCACTCCCCCCACCCACCCCCGGGAAGCACACTGGATGAATGCACCTCCTAACCCTGCTCCCTTCTTGCCCATTAGGTCCTGCAGGCTCCCGGTGGCGAGATTATGGCGCTGTGGCCATCATCGTGGCGGGAATCGCATTTGGCTTTCACCAGCTCTACAAGGTAAGGTGTGCTCCTGCTGCCCGCCGGCGCTGCAGCCCGCCACTCTTTGGCATTCAGTCCCCTTCCCCTGGTCCTTAGTTTGCCTTGTGGGGTATTGCCTGCAGTGGGCGCTCAGTGCTGGGGCACAGTGAGGGGGTGTGTGCTGCCCGCCGCTGAGGGTGGGCCGCTGGGAGAGGGAGGCAGGCACGTCCTCTCTTCGGTCGCACACGTCGCTTCGCTCCCAGGGTGACCTTGAGGTCTGCCTGTTACAATCAGATCAGATTCTCAGCCCAGCACCCAGCACATGGTGAGCAGTGTGTACACTTGGGAGGGACAGAAGAAATTAGTGGGCAAGAGTGTGGGCGCTAGAGCCTGGCTGCCTGTGTTCCACCTCAGCGGCACCTCTGAGTAACTGTGACCACAGGCTCAGTTCTCCTCTGTAAAATGGGGATACAACACATACTCCTTGATTTATGATATCTCAGTTTTACAGTGACATAAAAGTATGCCTTCCTGCCTTTGACTTTCAGTAAATGGCATGAGATAGTCAGTACTTTAAGAGAGGCTTTTAATAGGGTGTGGTAGTGCATGTTGGTAATTCTAGCACTCAGGCAGGAGGCTAAAATAAGAGGATCTAAGGTTCAAGACCAGCCTGGACTATGTGATGACACCCCTTTCTCAAAAAAAAAAAAAAAAAACCCACAAAGACAAAACCACAGGTTAATGACAGTGTTCTGAGCCCACTGGAGGTCTGGCAGCCTGAGCAGTAGTGGGGCAGGTGAGGTATTTTGATGTGCGGTGGCTTACAGGATGCTGCCCGGCTGTGTCAGGACCTCTGCGGTGCCTCCAAGGGTGTCCTGGAGATCAAAGGGAAAGCGGCAGCTCATGGGGAAGCCTGCAGTGCCACTGTTCTCTCTACTGTGGAAAGCCAGCTTGGAGGGCCTCCTGCAACAGGCTCCTGGGCGCCCACTTGGACTGTGTGTGTCCGTATAAGTCTGCTGCCTGGGCTTAGGAGTCAGCCTCACGGATGTAGTGCTGCCGTGGGAGGGCTACACACCAAAGCAGGCAGTCTTATCCTTGAGGCCGGTGAGCAAGTACTCTACTACTGAGCCAAATCTCCAGAATTTTTTTTTTTTTTTTTTTTTTTTTGAGACGGTGTTTCTCTAAGTTGTCCAGGCTGGCCTCAAACCTAAGATCCTCCTGCCTCAGCCATCTAAGGTCACTTGATTTATAGGCACATGCCACTGTGCCTAGCTTTGCTGACTTCTTTTTAAAGGATCTGAATGAATTCACAGCCTCACTGTTGTAACTTTTAGCACAAAAAATGTGTTCAAACCTTGCACGCTGAGATTCATAGTTTTCAACTTAGTACAGTTGTAGCACAATATGGGTTTTTTTTTTTTTGCGTGTGTGTATGCGTGAGTGTGTGTGTAACATCTGTTGCTGCAATTGGAAATTTTCATGCAAAACTCCAGAAACAGAACTGCCTGGGGCCTGAGGCCTGGAGCCTGCCCACTCCCTCCTTGCTCCCAGCCAGTGCCCGCCTATGCCCTACATATGGGGGCCTCTTGCAAATCACTGGTCTCACAAGGGCACCGTGAAGACACCAACACAACAGAGACCTCTGTTGGGTGTCCCAGTCCCATGAGACCCACCTGATCACCATGTACTCCTCTGGGCACTTGGGACCTGACAGAGCAAATGTGACTCCCTGGGTTTGAGTGTGAAGCACAGTTGTCACCACCTGTTTCCATGGAACCTCTGGTCTCTCTCCTGCCTCTGTTTAAAAAAGAAGAGAGTGAGACATTGAAATGTCAATCACAGTAATGACCCAAGAATTCAGAACATTGCTAATTGTTTTTGGGTTTGTTTTTTTAGTGGCAGCTTTCACACTGAGCCACATCCTCAGCTTTCCCTCCACCCCCTTTTTTTAATCCGCTAAGTTGCTAAATCGCCCAGGCTGGACTTAAACTTGCAATCTTCCTGCCTCAACCTCATAGTGCTGGGATTACAGACCTGAGCCACTGGGCTGGGCATAGTTTCTTTAAAGGGAAAAAAGAGAAAGAAAAGAAGGAAGGAAAAATAATGTTAATGTTTCCTTGTTTTACAGGTGGGTGCAGATTTAGGCTGGGTAGGGTATGAGATTTGCCTTATCATTTTTCGCCTAGAGATGAAGCTTGCAGTTAGTTGCACGTCTCAGACTTTCTCGACTTTCATACTTAGGAAATTTTCCACCTGAAACGTCAGGCTAAGTTTGATGAGTTTCAGCTCTGTTGTGGGTAATAACTCACACTGTGGCTGAAAGCACTTTGCAAAATAGAAAATGCCTCTGTACATATGCTAAATGATGATCTTCACTTAGGAGTTGCTCTGAAATGAGTTCTCCCACAAACCCCTGTGAGAGACATTTTCCTTCCCCAGTACAGAACCTTTAATGGAGGAGTTTCCATCTTTTTTCCTACCTGGGGCCCGAATAGACAAAGAACCGAAGCTACCCTGGTAGCACCGGCCAGGCCCACACTGGCTTATGCCCCCAAGCCCTGCCCTCTCGTGCTGGCGGCCAGTCTCACTTTGCTGTGACAGGGAGCGGGGAGCTTTGCCTGCAAAGCTGAGCTGGTGGGTCTTAGCACACGTGTTCTGTCCTGGCTCTTCTCCACCTGTGGCCCGCCTCCGGGCCCCACACCTGTGCTCAGAGCTCTGTGGTCACCCGGCTGTTTCCTGCATGCTCTGACTGTAGCTCCTAGGCACCCTGGGGGCGGCTTTGCAGCCACCAGCCTCAGTTTCCTTTCCTTTCCCCCCAGGACAGTTTGTCCCAGCCTGGCCCTGTTGCCCTGTTCCTTCTGCCCTGCCTCTCAGCTCTAAGGGCTCGGCGGCGTTAGTGTTGGGGAAAGGAGCTTGTGCTGGAGATTCTGCTCATTTTGGAAGAAACCACAATGACTGCTTCAGCGCTTGAGAAAATTCCTCCCTTAGAAGAACCAGGGGTCCCGGAAGTCTGTAAATTTGCCTCTGTTTTCTTGAGTATTTTTTTTGAGTCCGGCCCTTTACAATGAACTGTATTCTCAGCCTTTTTTTCTTTTTCTTTTAATTTTTATTTTGAGACAGGGTTTTACCAAGTCACTAAGTTGTTCAGACTAGGTTTAAATTTGCCATCCTCCTGCCTCGGCCTCCCACAGTACTGGGATTGTAGGCCTGTACCACCAGGCTCATCAAGGAGCAGTTTTTTGTTTATTAATCTTAATAATTTGTTTCTGAGTGGATGAAACAGTTTCATTCACAGGGGTCCACATGTCAAAGTTCCAGGAAAGTGTGCAGTGAGAAGCACTCCCCCGGGTGTTGACCCTTGGATGCCACTGAGGGGACCGATGTTCTGGATATCCTTCCACGGTTTTCTCTCTCTACTTTTAAAGTAAAGTTGAAAATTCTTATTGTAAGAGTATTAGAACATCACTAAAAAAAGCAAATAAAGGAACCAGCAGGTTGTCCACTCCAGCAGACGCGTGGGTAGAACATGTGAGCCCTGGGCCCATGCCCAGCACCGCAAAGACAAACACATGGCTTTTCCTAGTCCCTGTTTCTTCTGGTCCTTGTCCTTCTGCGTGCAGGATTTTGTATGTGGTTGTGATCTCAGTCTGGTAACTTTCTCAAGTCCCTTGTTCAGTACTGGGGCATGCTGGGATGTCCCATTCCTGGGGAGGTCGGAGGGAAGGTTGGGCACCGGGACTCGGGAGATGAGCAGCGGCAGCCAGGTGTGTGTTGCTCCTCACCGCCCGCTCCTTGCAGAAATACCTGCTGCCCCTCATCCTGGGCGGCCGCGAGGACAGGAAGCAGCTGGAGAGGTTGGCGGCGAGTCTCTCGGAGCTGAGTGGCAGCGTGGCCCAGACAGGTAAAGATTAATGACTCCATCAAGTCACCCCTCAAAGCCTTCTCTGCACAGCCCCTGCGCGGCCCCCTCCCCTCTCTCTCCGTCTCCACTTTATGTGGTGACTTCATTTATCTGCTCTGAGAATCTGTTCACATTTGCAAATGAAGCCGCCGTCATTTCGGTTTAATTTGAAATTGCTTGTTTACTGTCGGCGCGGCCTCAATTAATTATGTTTTTACGGAAAGGCTCCCAACCTCAGAATATTAATAAGGGGAATAAAATGACAGCCTTTCTAAGGGCTGTAAAGTTCATTTTTAATTTCTGCTTCTATGAGGTTTTCAGGGGGGTTTTCAGTGATTTTCCCCCTTCCCTCTAAGAATCCAGCGCAGGGTCAAGAGAGTCTGTAATTACTGTGGCTCCCAGGACCCTGGCCACCTCCTCTGTTATCGACTCCACGGGGCTGGTGTTCATTACCCACTGCCCTAGTGATGGCCCAGATTAGCTGGGACCTGTCGCACCAGAGGAAGCTTTTCTCCTTTATAAACTTGTTTACTAGGTGAAGTCTCTGAATCCTAAACCCTGAGGTGGGCAGCAGAGCCACTTGTCCCAGGCAGGAGTCCTTGTCCCTCAGGGCACCTTTGGAAAGCCCTCACAAGTACCCCGGGGCATCTGTCCTGCTGATGCTTGTTCCTAGGGCTCTTACGTGCTTGATACACAGCCCCAAGAGTCCTGCGATCGGGGAGAAGAGGCAGGATGCAGCCCCATTGAGGGCTTTTTGCAGTTTTACTCCTCCTAGAAGTGGCAGAGGTCTGAGCTGTGACTCTCCCAGGATCCGAGGTGTCCCCCGTGCCCCCAGGACGTGATGAGGCCCGTGAGATGAGTGATGTGGCCTGATAGGCGCTGGTAGAGCCCGCACATCACAGCAGGCATAATTAGAGGGGAGAGGTTTTGGACGGATATACTGTTGACCACGGACAACCGCACAATAGAAAGATAAAGTAGAAATACTAGAGGTTAGATACAGTGCAGGTAGATTACCCAGAGCGCAGATAAATTATCTGGGTGGCGGGGGCGGGGGGCCCTGCACATAAATTAGACATAGCAGGAATGCGGGCAGCCTGTAGGTGTGTGGACTGGAGAGGGAACTGTGGGCACTGACTGACCAGACGCCACGCTCTCTTCCCCAGTGACTCAGGTGCAGACGACTCTGGCCTCTGTCCAGGAGCTCCTGAGGCAGCAGCAGCAGAAGGTCCAGGAGCTAGCCCACGAGCTGGCTGCTGCCAAGGTACTTGTCTCTGACGCCTGGTCCCCCAGACCCAGCTCTGTCCCACACAGATCTCTGCCTTGTCCTGAGGGTCCTGGGTGCTGTCCCCGTGAGTGTGGCTCCCTTGTCCTCCTCCCACTGTCTGGTCCTTTGCAGTGACTCAACAGGGGCCTGTGCTGGCACTGCAGAGAAGAGAGGCATCTCCGTGTCTGAGTGTGGCATTTAACCATCAAGTCAATCCTTCCCAGCACTGTGTCACCTCCTAGCAGGAAAGTGGAAAGCTGCCTTGTGTCGTTGAACCTTTGATGGTGCCTCGTGCCTGCAGCTCTGGCAGTCATTGCTGTCTCTAGCTGTGACACGGTCTCTGCCTGCAAGTTAGGTTGTAGGTCTCGTTGGGGAGGAATCCAGGGAATGAAGGAGAGAAACATTCTCCCCACTCTAGGCTCTTGCTGAACTGTACTGGCCAGGTTCTCGGAACCCAGATTTCAGAGGCCCAGTTGATCCCAAAGAAATGGGAGCCAACGGGGATTGAGGGAGGCAAACTCCGTGCCTCACTGTCTGAGTCTGAGCCGTCTGGGCAGTGTCAGGTTGGAGGATCAGTCGGCCTGCATTAAAATTCTCACTCTCATTTGCAGGCTGTGTGACCAGAGACAAGCTATTTAACCTCTCTGAATCTTCCTTGTGTATGACGAAGAGCTATAGTGTCACCTCTTTTATTGGGCTACTTCTATGCTTAGAATAGTGCCTGGCCCCGGCCACTTCCAAGATTGCAGGCCCTAGGTTCTGTGGATACAAGACAGCATCAAGCCTGCAGCACTGTCTAGGACAGACAAGGTCCAGGAGATGATGGCCTGGGGTCCATAATCCCCTCAGGATTTTGTCCAAAGTGAAAAGGCGAGGCCACTTTCCTTGCACAAGTAAGATTGTAAAACCAGGAAAATGGGTCTCTTTTTTTGTATGGTATTGAAGGTGGACCCCAGTACCTTCACACGGAGCTGCATCCCCAGCTCATTTTCATTTTTTGATTTTGAGACGGAGTCTCACCAAATCATTAGGTTGCCTAGGCTGGGCTTGAACTTGCAATGCTCTTGCCTCAGCTTCCCACCCAGGGTGACGAGATTCTCTGATCTATGCCCATGCCACCAGGCCTGCTCTTTGTCCCTTCGATGGAGTTTGGAGTGCTTCTAATGGAGGATTCCCCAGGAGCCTCTGGCTGTGCCACACACTGGTGCTGCCTCACTTCCTGCCTCAGTGACCTAGGGTGCAGCCTCTGCCTATTCCCTGTGGGCAGGCATCCAGCAGCCACTCTCCATTGTCTTTTGGGCCAGTGGCTTGCCAATGCCAGCAACCATTCCGGAAATTGGAAAACTGTGTTCAGGCCGCGAGCATTCAGATCAAGACCACATGTTGCAATGTGGGACTGATCAGGCCCGACAGCCGGACGGCCTGGCCAAGCCCCATCGCTCGTGTGCTCGGGTGTTCCCCGGTCTGGCTTCCAAACCCATATGTGTGAGGACTTCAGTTACCCCATAAACTAAAGACGTGGAGCTGTGTTTTCTCAGCTGTAATGTAAGTTTTTATATCTGGCTTCCCAACTCCTACTGGAGCACTGTAAAAAATTAAAAAGAAGAGCTTTAAGTAATTAAAAAACCTACATAAAACTGAAGGCTGTGAGTTTTCTACAACTGTTTTTTTAAAGAGACTGGCTAAAAAGCCCCAGATGTCAGATTTTATTTCTAAATCCTGGCATCTGGCATCATATGCGTTTGGAAATCTGAGCCCTTTGTAGGCCGATGAGTGGAAATTGCTCCCTTGCTAATGGGCTCCTGGAGCTCTCAAGGTCCTGAGCAGCCAGAACAGTGGCTCCTGGACCCTTGCTGCCTGGTTGTCCTGAGTAGGGACCAGCAGGAATGTGTTTGAGGGATGTGGGCATCTACTTACTCTTCCTTCCCAAGACCTGCGGCCCCCTTTGAAGGCCTTATGCCTGCACAGGTGTGCTAGCATGGCTGTGAGTAGGGCAGGTGGCCCCCAACTGGTGTCAGAGAGACCTGTGGTAGGTAACTGGCAGGGACATCAGGGGAGTGAGTCTCATCTGACTTACTGTGCACTTGAAGATATGTGGGGGTGGCCCACAGCCTGGTGATGAAACTGTCACGACGCTGAGGCCACACCTCTGGAATTGGCCTCTACACATGCCACTGGCAGCTTGGTCACTCCTAGCTGCTACTCAGGCCACTGCCACTGTCTCTCTTCCGTCTGTCCTGACAGGTTTGCCAGCTGTGAGGTGTGGTACTGTCAAGTTTATCAGGGTGGCACAAGCATTCTGTCTATGGCAGGATGGTGTCTGTCCAGGCCCCCACAGGCAAGTGGCTGAGCTCAGGTCCTGGGGCAGCTCCTCCTGTCTGCTCAGCTTCTGAGTTATCCTAGAGAACAGCTGTGTTTGAGGCACGGCCCACAGGTG
This sequence comes from Ctenodactylus gundi, assembly GCA_004027205.1. Lineage (NCBI taxonomy): Eukaryota > Metazoa > Chordata > Mammalia > Rodentia > Ctenodactylidae > Ctenodactylus > Ctenodactylus gundi. Next base: position 238,452 of record PVKB01002929.1, read on the forward strand.
GCTTTGTAGGCAGTAGCCTGCAGGAGACCTGAGCCCAGCGTCCAGAGCAGGCTGCTAGCAGCACAGCACGCAGCAAAGCCCGCCTTCTGGGTCCGTGAGGTGAGCACTGTGGGAATCGGTCAGCCTGTCCTCGGATGCCTCTGGCCTGTCTAACACTCCAGAGTGGCTTCCATGTTTAGGGACCAGCTCAAGGCAGCTCCTCTCAGCCCTCACAGTTGCTTCCCTGTGTGGTGGGGTGATCTCTTTTAGAAGGGGAGGGAGTTTGTAATAGGGAGTAGCTGGCATGGAGATGGTGCATGTTTGTTCCCACAGAGGGTGTCACATCGCTCCGGCACCCTCTGCCTGTCATCCAGTCCGATAGCAGACAGCTCGGTACGTCTCTCTGAGTGGTAAGGGCTCCTGTGTTGTTATTTTATATACTTACCATATCCTCGTGTCACCCAAGAACACACAGTGATTTCGCAGTGTCATCTGGACACTGAGAGCAGGATGCCTAGGGGTCCTGTGCAGCGGTTCCTCAGGTGGATTGTCACAGCTGTACACCACAAGTCCATACTCATAATAACTTGGGGTGGGGGGACAGTGGGAATATTTGTTTCAAGGGTGCCCTTACATGCAGGCCACCCCCCACCC
>PVKB01002930.1:0-68563 GCA_004027205.1 Ctenodactylus gundi
TTTTTTTTTTTTTTTTTTTTTTTTTTTTTTTTTTTTTTTTTTTTTTTTTTTTTTTTTTTTTTTTTTTTTTTTTTTTTTTTTTTTTTTTTTTTTTTTTTTTTTTTTTTTTTTTTTTTTTTTTTTTTTTTTTTTTTTTTTTTTTTTTTTTTTTTTTTTTTTTTTTTTTTTTTTTTTTGGCAGCACAGGGAATTGAACCCAGGGCCTTTGCATTTAGCTACATCCCCAGATATTTTCTTTTTATTTTTGACTTTGAGACAGGGTCTCCTAAATTGCTAAATCACCTAAGCTGGACACAAACTTATGATCCTCTTCCTCAGCATCTCTGAGTGCTGGAAATACAGGCATGTATGTGCTACCACAGCTTTTCAGACAGGGTCTCATGAAGTCACTAGGTTGCCCAAGCTGGGCTTGACCTCGACTGCCCAAATTATGACACTTTAAGGTCTTCTGGGGCTGAGGGTGTAGTTCAGTGGTTAAGGTGCTTATCTAGCAAGCACACAGCCCATGGTTTGATTCTACAGCACATAAACAGGGTGTGGTGATGCACACCTGTAATACCAACACTCCAGAGGCTGAAGCAGGAGGGTTACTGTGAGTTCAACGCCAGCCTTTGCTACATAGTTAAGTTCAGGACCAGCCTGGACTACAGAGCGAGACTATTAAAAAAAAAAAAAAAAAGCAGTGTCTTCTAATAAGCAGACATCTTAGTTATGATGAAATCTAATTTTCCAAGCCCAGTTAGGTCTATGACCATCATGAGTTAATATTTGTGTATTAGCCAGGCCTAATGATGCAAGCCAGTAATCCAGCACTCTGACAAGCTGAGGCAGAAAGATCACAGGTTTGAACCCCTCTGACCAGCCTATCACCTTGGTGACACCCTAAAAGCCACATCTGGGCTGGGGATGTAGTTCAATGCAAAGGTCTTGAATTGGGTCTCCATCCAGTGCCAAAACAATATAGTCTTCCTCACAAGTGTTAAATCTCATCCTGACAGGCAATTAGTACATCCTGACTATGTGGGAGCTTAGTTTTAGGCTTGATATAGGGCAAATCCAGCTTTCTGATTTTCTTTCGTTTGCAGATAGGGTCTTGCTCTATAGTCCAGGCTGGCGGCCTCGACACCCATGGAAGAGTGAGGGACAACTCACCAGTGCACACTACAGGAAAAGCTAGGTGGAGTCCTGAGGGATGGGAACTCCACCTCCACCTCAGGCCTGGGTATGCAGCCACATGGTCAGCACAGGTAGTTTGTGGGGCATGCTACCTTGTGGCACGCGGAGCTCATGACACATGCCCTCCAGCGTGTGGGTGCACATCATTAGGCCTGCACAGGGATGCTGTGCCTGGGGATATTTGAGGGCATTAGGATCACTGGTACCAGACAAGCAAACTCATTCCAGAGCACAGGAAGTGAAAGAACTGCAGCCAGAGAAATCCTGAGAAGTGACTGAACAGAACATCAGCTGACCAGGAAGGCAAGTCCCAGGAGGCAACATGCAGCTCGAGTCGCCATCTATGCTGAGGTGGGCTTTTCCGAGATGCGACTGCCTTGAGTCACCCAGACCTCTCATCCATGCCTCTGTAACTCACTCCTCACCCAGACTCCTTTCAGTTATCCAAATAAACTTATTGGCTGAGTGCAATCAATTGTTGGTTTTCCAACTGGTGTAATCATGATCTTGGCCTGCCTGCTGTGCCCTATCTGAGGTAAACAGCTGCTATTCACATCTTCCCAGGAAAAAGATTCTTCTGCAACAGCCAAGTACCTGCTGTGTTTCGTATTTGCTAGGCTAGGGACAGCCCAGCCAACCAAACAAGTCCCTCCACTGAGAGGCTTGCAGGAACCTGTGTAGTTCTTGTGTTTCCATGTCAAGAGATCAGCAATATTGTAGTTCTCATCTTATTAGCTCATTTTTTTTTGTGTGTGTGTGGTACTGGGAAATCACTAGAGCCTTCAAACTGAGCTATCCTCCCTGTCCACCCTTTTTGAGTCAGGGTCTCAACTCTATCACTTAAGTTGCCCAGCCTGGGCTCAAACTTGCAAACTTCCTGCCTCAGCTTCCCAGAATGCTGAGAATTTGAGGTCTGTGCCACTGGGCTTAGCTTAAGTCACATCTATTAACTGGACAGAATTAGCCTATTGGAAACTCTCATTCTCAGAAACCTGTTCCTTCCCTTCTTCACTTAAGCAGTGTCACAGCCACCACACCAAGTGCCCACGATGTTAAGGACTGAGGTGGTATAAGCAAGAAGGGATCTTGTGGCAAGACAACTACTGGATTTGGCAGTCTAGTTACTGGAGCCCTTAGTGAGCACCAGAAGGCACATTGCCAGCAGGCTACCATCTCCTCAAAAGAGGAAGCCAACCTGGGCTGAGTTCAGGACTAGTACTGACTACAGAGCAAGACTGTCACAAGTTTCTGGGGAGGTAGTTCAGCGTGAAGGCCCTGGGCTCAACCCCCAGTACCTGCTCACTCACACAAAGTGGTGGGACAACAGGGTGGGCTGGTTGAGTTGGGAAGTTCCTTTGGGATGAGGAAAGTGCTGCTTCTTCAGGCTATGGAGAGGCAAAGACTGAGATACATGGACATGCAAGAACTGTTAGGCTGGGTATAGTAATACTCAGAAAGCTAAGACAGATCTAGAGTTTAAGGCCACCTTGGGTTACAAAGTAAATTCAAAGGCTAGCCTGAACTTTTAAATAGTAAGGCATACCCACACATGCAAAATAATTAAAACATCTAGGAAGCTAAGTAGGCTACCTGCATATTCCTGCACCTACAGGCCAGTTTGAAGAACTAAGACAGTCCTGAACTCTCATCTCCAGGTTTCCCTTTGAACTCCTTCCCCATACAGCTTCCTGTGGCCATTGGAGAGATGTCAACTTGAGGCTATGAGAAACAAGCCTAGATTAGTTCGATTTGTGGGCCAGCAAATGAGGGGAGAACGCCCTCCTGGGTGTGGGAGGCCCAACTGGGAACTCCGAATTGTATGGGAGGAAAGATTAATAGCTTTTTCCTCTGAGAAAACTCTCGCCTTCCAACTTTGTTCATTCCAGACTTGTCTTTGCCATTGTTCTTCAAACTGAGATCCACAGCAGATTCTCACCAGCTGTCCTGCAGTCCTGAACAGATGTCTCTACCTCATGGTGGAAAGCCGTAGGGTAGCCTCCAGGTCTCCCATGTGCAGGCTATCTTGGACTATCTGTCCTCAAACTTGAGAACCTTCCAAACAGATCCTTTTTATTTCTGTAAATCCTACCTTTTGTAAGAATCCAAATAGTCTATGGTCTTGTGCTGCCATCTAATGGAAGGCCAAGTGTCAACCATTTGCTGTGACTGCTTTACCAAAATGGCTGAGAAACCCACCCAAAAGGAACCAACAAGGCACCTGAGGTGCAGACTGCAGCTTATGTCCCTAATTGTGAACCCTGGTGTCTGAGACAAACTAATCACCTTTATCCCCCAATACAGCACCTCTGAGGGGAAGCACCAGCATTGCTTCTACTTTCATTCTCAAAGAAATGGGAGCAATCAGGAGAGAAACAAGTTCCTGCCCTTAAGTTAGGTGAATGCACATCACGAGCTGTTAATGGCAGTTCAGACAAGCATCCTTAAAGGAAGCTCAGCAGCTCTCAAATCTTTGGGCAGCTGGTCTGTCAACTCCAAGGCTTACTTCCATTCAGCAAAGAATCCATCAAAACTCCACTCCCACAAGCCAATAGCACACATACTTTAAAATAGTGGCTCTTCTGTGGCCTTGCTGTTTTGCAATATTAACTCCTATTCCTACACTGGGCAAAGGGTTTATGTGAATTATCCACAGCACATCACCACACTGTAAGGTCTATGGAAAGCCATTTCAAGCAGACTGAGCACATACTGGCGAGACCTCAAAGCCCCTTCATACACTGGTTCTGTCAGTAATGTGATTCCGTACAGCCTACTTGTCAAGACATGAGGCCATGAACAAAATCGAGTAAAGTCATGTGATTACTGAGACAGGGCCTGTTCTACAGCCCATGCTGGCAGAGAACTCATACCTCCACATCCAACTACTGTGATGCTGGGGGATCCAATCCAGGACCCCAAGATTCCTATGCAACTGCTCTCATGACTGAGCCACACACACTCACCCTCTTCACTATTAGTACCACCATAAAGAACTTAAGACCTTTTATGGGCATCAACTATCAAATGTTCACGCTGCTGAGTACGTAGGCCAGGGATTTAAACGTTCTATACTACAACTGTTAAGTTCCTAAACCCTTTACCTAGAACATGAGTCAAGTGGTCCTGAACTATTTAGTCCAGGATGGTCTCAACTCACAGCAATCCTCCTGCCTCAGACTCGGAGTACACCACAAGCAACTTATGTGGTGCTGAGCAATTACACTCAGGGACTTTGGATCCCTAGCAAGCATTCTGAACACTGTGCTATATTCCTCCAGCATTAAGAGCTCTTACTTCCCCACACCTTGGTTACCTTCTTTTATAGTAGGGTTGTCCAACTGATGGATCAACATAAGTTCACTTGAATTTTTCAAATTTTTTGATAACTCCCATGACATTAACTTTTTTAAGTACTTTGCATGGAGACCAGGCAAACAGTTCAGACAAACCATATTCTGAGCATGCTGGTGAAAAATGTCTCCTGCAGTACTGGGAACAAGGACAGCAAACATTTCCTTAGCTCTCAATCATCCTTGTTATTTGCTTGCCTCAGCTAATTTTGGACAATTTTAGAACCAAACCCATGGATGCTCATAATCCCCTGAACCATTATTTCTCATGTTTTTGACTTTTAGTAAAAGGCAAATCCAGAGGGAATACACTTAAAACTACCAGTTTTTACAAACACTGAGGAACAGAGGAACAGAGAACACATGCACAATGCCAAATAAGGCTTGTCAAATATGCTGGGTTGGTATTTGTTCCCCAGCATCAATGTTCTTAAGCCTCTATTTGTTTAGCATGAATTCAAGTTACTGCCAGTTCCAGAACTGATACTCTCAACTGCTTTTGTTAGTACAATTAACTAATGTGCTCTAGGACCTCTTTGCAAAGCACCTGTTTAAGGCTGGATCCTGTGCCTGGCCTGCTACAAAAGCAGAGAACTGCAGCAGTCTTCAACTCATCTTCCAAGTCAGCACGAACGGATGCATAAGCTGGTCACTTTCCCAGCCACATTGAGAATGGGAAACTAGACAATGTATTGAGCACTTTCGTTGGGTAAGATGGGTCTGAGCAGCAGAGATGACTTTGCCAATGCTCTTTAGTGATATTACAAAAGAAACATTTTTAAAGAATATCAACCTGGCACCAGAGACTAGGACTTTTAATCTGTCCTAAAATCACTGAAGCAAAAATCGTAAAACATTCTGCTTTCCTTTACAATTCCCCAACACACAAACTATTCGTAGGAAAAAAAATGGTTTTGTACATGGGATGAACAATATAAATTCAAAACTTACAGATAAGGGTTAGCTCTATCACTCATCTCTTTAAAAAGTTTATATGAATATCCAGTCAAAACCAACAGGGTATCCCTCCTGAAATGTTATCTATATGGATTTCCAAGTAGACCACAGGACTGCATACTGTCTTGGAATGTCCTCAAAAGGCTCTGACATTGAACAGGCAACAGAGTAAAAACCCCAGAGTCCTTTCTTTCAAATGAAACCGATTAAGACAGGGACAGAAGAACTATTCAAACTTCGTCTTCTTTCCTTGTGGCTTGTGGTCTCCTCCTCCTCCTCTGCCTCCTCGGAAGCCTCCTCTGCCTACAAGACACAGAGATCACAAAAGGATGGTGGCAATCAGCCAAGTCCCCTCTGCTGGGTGACCGGGAACTCTGACACAGCACAGATTTGGTGGTGCATGTGCCACGCCCAGAAAAGGCAGACCCCCACAGCCTTACCTCCAAAGCCTCCCCGGCCTCTGCCACCAAACCCGCCTCGGCCGCCTCTGCCGCCACCTCGGCCTCCAAAGCCTCCTCTGCCTCCACCACGGCCTCCAAAGCCACCTTCACCCTTGGGCTTGGCCCAGTCCAAGGTAACTTTGTTTCCATCAATTTCACCATCTTCCATAGCCTCCTTCGCAGCTTTGGCATCTTCCTCACTGTTGAAGTCTACAAAACCAAACCTAAAACGCCAAATACAATCACCCATTATAAAGCAAGCATACACTGAACAAGCCCCAGGTCACCTTCATCTGTGAGAATGGTGATACCAGCCAGTCCTAGCAGCTGGACATCACTCCAAGAGGCCGAAGCTGGAGGATCACAAGTTCAAACGCAGCTTGGAGACATCTCAAAATCAGAACCAAAAATGCGCTGGGAATTTACCCAGGGTGAAGGCCCTGGGCTCCATCCACGGTTCAGAGAAAAAAAAGTGATCCCACAGAAGAGAGCTTTGCTCAGCAACTGAGCTAAAACCTGAGTGGAGTTCCCAACAAAAAAACTCACTCTCAAAAACTCAAATTTAAATTTAAAACTCAAATGTCTCACAAATAGCAAAATACTCCTCTGTCAAGACAGTGAGTAAAATAATGCTTGTTCTGTGGACTTTCTTTTCTTCTCGTGCGAATCCATAAACTGCCACTGGCTGACAGAAAGGAGCTCAAAAGAGAAGATACACTGGAGCCAAACTAAAGTAAACAGACCTGCATCCCATTTCCCACACCTTACCCTTTGGATGACCCAGTTTCCCGGTCAGTGACTATTCTTGCACGAACAGAGCCATCAAATGACTCCTTTAATGTCTCTTCAGTGGTATCCTCAGACAGACCCTTAACAAACAAAGTTTTGGATGGCTCTAGGGGAAAAAAATCATTTGAAGTCACAATTCATAGCAACACTGACTTTGTACAATGTGTGATATGCTCACTTCAGCACTTTCCGGTTCTAAATATCAAAACCAGGGGAGTCCCACCACTGAGATATTCCTAGTCTGTTCTACTTTCAGACAAGGCTTTGCCCATAAGTAGTCTAAGTGGGACTTGAATTTGTAACCCCCTTACCTCAGTATCCCTCAGTGCTGTAATTACAGGTGTGTACCACTATAGGCAGTTCACAATATTATTACTAATAGGTACTGGAGCTCCTGCTCACGTCTTTTATGGAGAGCAAAGCAGCACCACAAATAAGCTGGCATTGCCCGCCATAGAAGGCAAAGGCAGATAGATGTGCTACTTTAATATGACATAGCTGGATCAGAACTTGACTATCTAGAGGAATTTTCTTGAGATTTCATCAAGCATTTCTCAGGTAAATCAGTCATCATATCCAGCCGTTGTTTACTTGGTATCAACAGGAAACAACTCACCCCAGATGTGTGCAAAAAGTAAACCAACTACATTCAAGCAAAGCATCAAGATCACTGAGACTTACGGCTTCTTGCATTAGGTGATCCCCTTGGTCCTTGCAATTCCAGCCTGATTGCTCTGCCCTCAATTTCCCTTTTATTACAGGAGTTTAAAGCTTCTTTAGCATCTTCAAATGAAGCAAATTCTATAAATGCATACCTGAGGATGGAAGAGTCAATACTTAGAGCTACATCCCCAGTCACTATTAATCTCTGAGACAGGGACACTACGTTGTCTGTCTCTTGGATAGCCCGGCTGCACAACAGGCTCAGCTAAGAGGCTCTTACGTTAATACTCATTTGTACAGCTACAATTGTTCAACTCTTCACCAAGACAGGATTTTACCTTTTCCAGACCTACAGAAGATACTTACACCCCACAGTCAACAACAGATACTTTACCCTTTAGATTTGCCATTTTGGTTCTGGGGCACTTTGATAAAAGTAGCTTTCTCAAACACTTCCTGAAGAGTTTCTTCTGTTGCACTGTAGGAGAGGTTGCTTAAAACCAGAGTTTTTGATTCACCTGCAAATAAAGAAATGCCCTATTCTTAAGACTGAAATGTTAGTTCAACTCCAGCCACAGGTGGATCTTCTTCTAAGAACCCTGCACTTGGGAGCTCCCATCAGCCCAGGATTGGTAAGAGTAAAAACCCACTTCTGTTGACTTGTCATTCACTGTTATACCATTCCCGTCCACACAATATTTTTATATGCAGGCTAATTACTAATACGACTTCCCAATCTCAATTCTGGAACCCTGTAACAAGCCTGGAAGTTCTTACCACTCCAAGTACTATTCTTTCCACCTCTATGTTCTTGATTTTGTCCTTTTTCTCCAGTGTAGTAGAGGGAAATAGAACGTCCATCAATCTCTGTCCCTTGCTTTTCTTCAATAGCTTTCTCTGCATCAGCTTCTGTCTTAAATTCTATATAAGCAATCCTGCAACGGGAAGTGTATTAACATTAACAACAAAGCTGAGGGTAACCACCACACTTGACTTTTCTTCAGAGTAGTCAAGCCTAAGTTAACAATAACAGGTGTGCTCTAGAAAATGCGTATTATCCCAACACAGACAAGAGACATCACTTCAAAACACAATCTTATGGCACCCACGGCACATGTGGCCTGACACCTAACAGAAAGATTATTTCATACACAACAGCACTCAGCATTCACTGTAAGATAGAAGCATTTTTTTACACTCATTGTCAAAATCACTGAATTCCTATACAGATAAGGAAATGAATCTCTGAAGTTTACAAACTATGAAAGTTCATATACTTAGGAAAACTGAATGAACTTTTTTTCCTAAAGAAGGGAAATGGCTTAATGGTAGCAAACTCTTAACATTCCAACAAACACAAAGCTTACTTACCCTTTACTCTTCCCATCTTTGCTGACTAATCTGATCTCCAAAGCATCATCAAATATCTCTTTCAATTCATCATGAGTAACTTTGTAAGGGAGATTTTTGGCCAAAAGTGTTCTTGTAGCTCGCTCTAGATTTAGAAATAAAAAACAAAAATCAACCACATTACCCAACTGACAACAGGAGAAAAGAAACACACTAAAGATACAGTTCCTTTCAACAAAGTGAGATCTTTTTTGGCATAAAGCTCAACAAAATTTAACAATGGAACTCCAACCTGGAGTTGAATTTAAAAGATTATGCTGGCTATGCTGGCACACACCTGTAGTCCTACCTACTTGGGAGGCCAAGGTAAGAGAATCACACATTCATGGTCAGCATAAATAGTTTAGTGAAACCATGAAGGGTCATCTTGGGGGTACACCACAATTAAATATGATGTGCAGTCCATATGTGAGCGCACTAAATATACACAGTATTTACCTTCACACTACTGTAAATACACAAAACAAAGTAAATTTTATGACTTACGTATACAAAAATTTTCCAGACATGTCCAAGTCTCAAGAATCATACTAAGCCACAATTCTTTCCTAAGACTGATCTTTACACTTTTTTTGTGGGATGGTACAAGAAACGGGTTCATCCCCAGCTCTTTCAGGAATGCTCTCAAATCTGCAATCCGCTGCTTCATCCAACTCTAGGGCTGGAGTTACATGCCTGGCTGCATGCTCAACTCTGGAACTAACAAACACTAATTCATTTAACTCTCTTAATAGTAGAAGAAACCAAGTCAGAAGGGTGAATGTAGTAAAGTTTATTCTGGACTCTACACAGTGTATTATCATAATCTGCAAAAGCCTTATTACGTACCTTTCTTGCTGTCTCTTCCTTTTGGTTTTTCTAGTTTAATTTCACTACCAAAGACTTTCAAACCAGTGAGTTCCAAAGCTTTCTCCAGGTCTTCAGCAGAGTCAAAATCTACATAGCCAAACTTCCTGTAAGGCAAAGAGTATAAAAATTACAGGTAGGAACCCACCTCCACAAAACAAACCAACAACAACAAAAAAAAAATCCATCGCACAACACGTACTATGGGCAACAGAAACATGAATATGCAAGTAGAAGTAAGAAACACCTACAGAGTCAGGGCTCAGCAAACTTTGTCACTAAATAAAATCTAAGTTCAAAAACACAATGTGAAAATTCACCTTTGAAGTCTGTTAGTCATACCCAACAGTTGTGGCTGACAAAGATGCTTAAACACTGAGATTGGGAAATCCTGACTAAAAGCGTTGACCAGTATGATGACTCTTCAGGTTTTAAAACCTGAATTTTAGTTATTTGCAAGAACCCAAAAACCAAATTCTCAAGCCTTTATTAAAAATGACCTCGTACTGGAGTTGGAGGAATGACTTAGTGGTTAAATAGCACTTGAAAGCACTAAGTTAAGAGCTAAGTACCCGAGTTCGATACCCCAGCACCACATAAACCGGGCATGGTGGCAAACACCTGTAATCCTAGCACTCAAAAGGCTAAGATAGGAGGATTGCCCGGAGCCCAAGGCTAGCCTGGGCTCCATCACAAGACCCTGTCTCAAAAACACTTTGTACCATGTATCAGGAGTTAAGGCTGATTATGAAAACTTTACATTTGGGGGCTCTAAAACTTCATACTACAATCTAATTCATTATTTATGAGATGTTTACAAACTTGTGTTTAAAAATATCAGGCTAAAGTTCTGGAAAAAGCATTAGATTCACTGTTAACATGTAGTAAACCTCTTACCTATTTGTACCAATTCTGACATCCACAGTAGTAAGATCATTTTTAGCAAAAACTTCACTGATACCAGTTTTTAATTCAGGAACAGATTTGTTAGAATTCAGGTTCCCAACAAAGAGATTGAAAGGTGTAGTTGGTTCTTTACCTACACAGAAAAGTAACTGTAACTGTTCTATAAATTACAAATGAACTTTCAGTACAAAATTCCTGTACGCCAACACATCAGAACATTATTAACATCAGGTTTCAGTATTAAGTCCCTTTGTTGTTCATCATTTGTGCCCTCAATATTTTACACCTCCCCTTGCATTCCCTAACTCTTATCGATTACCTTCTACTTTTTGCTTCTTGGCTTCAGGAGCTGCCTTCTGTTTAGCCATTTCCTTCTTTCGTTTTCCAGGGGCTTCTTTGACAGGCTCTGGACAAAATTTCAGAAAATGTTGTTATTAGTAATTTAACTACATATGCTTAATTACTCCTTAAGACAAAATTCAGGTCAATGGACTTCAGAATTTAATTTCATTACCTTCTTCCTCCTCCTCTTCTTCCTCTTCATCCTCCTCCTCATCTTCCTCCTCTTCCTCATCTTCCTCCTCATCCTCATCCTCCTCCTCAGCCACATTCTTAGTTTTTACAGGAGCAGCTTTTGGAGGAGCTTTCTTTCCTTTGGCTGGTGTGATCTCCATGTCTTCTTCAGAGTCTAAAAGAAAAGTTACCTAGCCAAAAACTCTAGGAAAGAATCCCAAAACTAACATCAGTCCCTGGAAGAGCTAAAGTTAAGGAAATATCCTGCTTAGTCACAGCAAGAATTTACAACCAAGAAAATGTCAAGAAACAGTCTAATCTAATCCTAGGCAGCCACAAAGGAACAGAGCTTTGCTGTCAGAACTTCACATCAAGGTATTTACAAACAAAGGCCAAGGAACTATCCAGACAACTCACCATCTTCCTCCTCATCTTCATCCTCATCTTCATCATCCTCCTCATCCTCATCATCCGAGGCAGTGGAAGCAGCTGCTGCTTTCATCACTGGTGTCTCAAACTCATCCTCATCTTCATCCTCATCCTCATCCTCCTCATCTTCCTCGCTGTCATCCTCTTCCTCCTCTTCCTCCTCCTCGTCATCATCACTATCTTCTTTCTTGGCATTTTTCCCATTCTTTGCCCCCTTAGCAGGGGTGGCAGCTCCCTTTTTACCGGGTGTTGTTACCAATGCTTTGCCTAGTGTTGCTCCCTTTTTGCCAGGTGTTGCGACTACTTTTGCAGGTGTAACTGTCTTCTTGGCTGGAGTGGCTGCTGCCTTTTTGCCTGGGGTGACAGTTGCTTTCTTAGCAGGTGTGGCAATTGCGACCTTTTTCGTTGGAGATGCTACCTTCTTTGCTGGAGTTGTAGTAGCCTTCTTGCTTTTTTTCTGAGGAATGATGACCTTGAAAATAAAAGCAACTAAGTATTCTCAGATACCAAAAAGACAGTCACGGTCTCAAAGAGATTCTGGCACTGTCTGTGGACCAAGATGATAGCTATCACATACCTGTTAAACTCAGCTCAGTTTATATGTCCTATATGCCTGTGATGCCAAGGCTGTTGTTAGGGTAAAGCACCCATCTTTAAAAAAAATCTTGATCCAAACCTTTGTAAGTTCTTGCATCTTAATTCTTTTTAAAACCTAACTTTCAACTTATAAAAATGATAAACCTATGTGTTTTAAGGAGTATGAATAAATGTAACTATTCAAAACCTTACATATCAATGGATCTATGCATTAACTGTTGGTAAATTTCTTACGGCTCCTACAGTAGAAGAGGGTATAACAATTCACTAGAAGCTTAGTCTGAGATAGGGTCTCACTCTAGTCCAAGCATTCCCAATAAACACTTTAAGAGCTTTTCATTTATCCACCACAACAGGCCATAAAGGTGTTTTTTGATGTCAGTATTGTCAGAACCCAATACTGTCAGGGCTGGAGGAATGGCTCCGCAGTTAAAGCACTTGCCTAAATACCTCAGTTCAATTCCCCAGCACCACGTAAGGTGGGCATGGTAGTGCACACCTGTAATCCCAGCACTCAGGAGGCTGAAACAGGAGGATTGCCGTTGAGTCGGAGGTCAGTCTGGGCTCCATAGTGAGTTCAGGTCCAGTCTGGGCTACAGACCTAGACCCTGTCTCAAAAAAAAAAAAACCCTCCATTCATTATTCTGCATTACACTGGATATAGTTACCTCCTCAGGTTCACTGTCACCGTCTTCACTTTCTGACAACTCATCTTCACTATCTTCTACCTCCTTCGGTGGAAGAGCCATTCTCTTAGGATCACTCTGATTTTTACCAGCCTAAAATATGAAGAATTTAGAACAGTACACCTCCAATACACACTTCTAGGCATTCTTATTTAGCCATGTCCCAAAAACAATAATCCGCTTTCTCAAAATCCACGTTCCATACTGTTAAATACCTACATGAGCATAAACATTATTCCCGGTGGCAGTAGGTTTTCATGTCAGGTCTTGAAAGCAAAAGAATCAAAAATAAGGCAATCTGACGAGGTGTCTTTTCTTCCCTTTGCCTTAAACATTAGAGTATTACTCTTAACTTTTAATGACCAGTAACCTACAACTGGAGATCAATTTTTCCAACTTTTCACAGCCCTTTGGTATATTCTAGCACTCTTGCCTAAACTCAACCTAAAAATTTAGACTTTTAGGACACTTTTTTTTAAAAGCACCTGTTTACTACTCTTGGTATTCTTAGGTCTCCTTTCTCAGGGCAAAAACTCCGCCTCTACAGACACGGTGGGACCACGTGGGGGTGGCAAGGTACTCCACCACGTGCCCGCAGTCAAGCGCCACCTTCAGAAATGAACCGCGTTACGGGGCCGCGGGGCACAGGCCTCTGCGGGGTCCAGGGGACCAAGACCAATCAGCAGTTTCCCGACCTGGGACTCCGGCCCATGAAGCAACTACAGGGCCTACGCGTCGGGGCCCACGTGGCGGGCCGCGCGCTGGGGCACATGTCATCAAGAACGACCCACCTCCCGCCGGCCGCAAGTGTTTGGCCTTATCCCTAGACCAGCGCCCCTTCCTCACGCTCACCGCCCAAATCTTCCACCGCTGCTTCCACCAAGCCCCGCATCTGCCGAAGCTCTCCACCTCGCCAAATGGCCAGAGCCGCGAGACCTCCGGCTAATCGCGCGAGACTTCCGGCAGCATGGCGCCCTCGAACGCGCCCAGGAGTACCACAGGCCCTCCTCCCCGCGGCACCGCGCGCGCGCGCTCCTTGAAACGCAGGCCTCGTCGTCCGTGCTTGCGCACAGAGCCCTCACCTTTGCAAGTTTCACCATAATGGCGGCTTATGGTGGCGGAGTGTAGTAGGCAGGTAGCGCAGACAAACCTGGAGAAACCCAAGCGACGTCCGTAGAGGTTGCGCGTACAGAAGACCTCGGAGCGCGAACGCCTACCAGCCAGCTACTGCCAGAGACTGAGGCGAAAGACTGAGCGTGCCCAGTAATCGCCTCTGGAAAGACGACGACGACGTCCTCGTGACTCCTCTTCGACCAACCAGAACACACGTCCGTCACTCGAGCCAATCGAGAGTCTTAAGCCGGTACGTGGCGGGGCGGGACGCAAGCGAGGTGGGAGGGCCCGGGCGTCCTGGGAGGGGGAGGGTTCTGGCTATCGCGCCCAGGGGGCGGGACTCGCTTTGTACAAGACCGGCGCTGATTGGCTATGGGCAGGCGCGTCCGGGAATATTCTTGCTCCGACAGCACTCACGGGGCGTGCGCTGTGAGACGAAAGTATTTGGCGCCGGATGTGTGGAGATCTCGTGGCGGTGGGGTCTCGCGGTTCTGGGCTCCCTCCCGCTGTTCTGTAGTGTAGGCCCACGTAGTCCTCTTCGAACTCGCGCTTGGCGCTGGCTCTCGGTACACACTGAGCGGCCCATATTGGACCCCTTTTACCCCCGCCCCCCCCGGTGGCTTTGGACAAGAGTTGGCTCCGTGTTCCGAGAGCTCTGGAAGTTCAGGGACAACAGAGGTGGCAGTTTTGGGGGCCCTCCTAGCTCTGCCCGTGGTACTCCGCTAGTGATTTCCTGCTGGGCCACTTGAAGCTGTCTCCTGATAGCCGTTAATAAAGACAATCGCTTATAGGTGTGAGTCATTCGCAAATAATGTATTTAATCTCACGGTAATTTTCTAGCGGTGTCAGGGTAGGTAACTGGGATTCAGAAAAGAGACTCGGGCGGACTGACCCAAGAGTTGGGGCATTGACAACTCAGGTTTCCTCTTATTTGCTCGAACTAACGCGTCCATTAAGATGCAGTGATAGCAGCGAAGTTATTAGGGCAAGAGAGGCAAAAGAAAGTTTCCTTGGAAACTTTCCACTTGGAGCATCCCCTAGGCCTTTCTAGGTAGAACACTGTGCCTCACCTGTGCTGCTGAGTCCCACAAGGAACATCTATAGGGTTTCAGAAGATTACCATGAGTCCCAGATCCAGGCCTCTAAAAACAGAGCACCTCAGACTCCAAGCAGCAAAGAAAATCACCCAGGTATGTAAAATTGATGCAGTTAACACAGCGAATAAGTTGCATGGGTGATAGAATTACAGAGAAGTGGCTGTAATTCTAACACTGGGAGGCTGAGGCAGGAGAATGGCAAGTTTCAGCATAGCCAGGGTCACTGTAGCTCCTTTGCAGTGGCCTCACTGCTCTCTGATGACACTCAAGCCAGGGTCACTGTCCTGGGTCCAGACATCTCATGCACCAACAAATGAGGTACACTACCAGCTTTCCCAGACAACATCCAGGGTGCTGCTTTCGTCCATTCAGGTTGGTATAATAAGTACTTCAGATTAGGTTATTCATTTATATATTTATTTTATTGTATTGGGATGGAGCCCAGAACCTTCATACTGAACTACGACTCTATGCCCCTCTACCCCCCTTTTTTTAATGTTCAATTGTGAGAAAGGATCTTGATGAATTGCTGAAGCTAGGCTCAAACTGTGATCCTTCTACTTCCACCTCCAGCTCTCGGATTACAGACCTGGACCACTAGCCCAGCCAGTCTGACCCTTTTACTGTTATCTACCACATGGAAGCCACATCTGTATTTTTCCTTTTTTTTTTTTTTCTTTCTGCAGTTTGCAAAGAGGGTGGTTTTATTTTGAAAACAAGGATAAAGGGGTAAGACCTGCTAACTGGAACAGAGTCTCAAGAAGGACCAGTTGTTTTGTTTTGTTTTGTTTTGTTGTAATATTGAGGATTGGTTCCCCAGCACCACATAAACTGAGCTTGCTAGGCAAGCACTTTAACCACTGAGCTATTCCTCCAGCTCCTGTTTTTTTTTTCATTTTTGCCATCCTGGCAGTTGAATCCAAGCCTTCACATGTGCTAGGCAAATGCAGTACCACTGAGCTCAGGCAGGGCCAGAGCCTTCCTAGCTAGAAGCTGTAACAATATTTTTTCTTCCTTCCTTTACTTAGTTCAAGCTGCCAGTTGGGTCCCCCACACCAAGAGTAGGTGGCCTTCCCTCACTTGCTGGCCCATAAGTCAATAACACTGCCTGAAAGCTGTTCCCACTTCTTTTAAATTAATTGTTTATTTTCAGTAATGGGGATTAAATTCAGGATATTCTCACTAAGCTATAGCCCTATCTCCCACTTTTTTTTAAATTTGAAGCTCAGCTTTACAAATACTGCAATTTAGCAAGACCCTGTCTCAGAATAAGACAAGGGCTAGAGATGTAACTCTGTAAAAGCCCTGGGCCCCAGAATTGCAACAAATGAATGAGTAAGTAAATCTGTAAAATAAAATTTAGGAGGCTGGAGGAATGGTACAGTGGGTGGCCCTGAGTTCAATTCCCCAGCACCACATAAAGCTGGGCATGGTGGCCCACTTCTGTAATCCCAGCACTAGGGAGGCTGAGGCAGTCAGATTGTCCTGAGTCCAAGGCCAGCCTGGGCTACACCAGTGAGTTCAGAACCAGCCTGGGCTACGGAGTGGGACCTTGTCTCAGAAAAAGGAAAAAATAAAAAATTTAAAAGGCCTGAAGTTATAGTTCAGCACTTCCTGAGTTCACTCCCTAGTACCACAAGTAAAAATCTCTACTCTCACCATCTCTGTTTAAGTTGTATTGGAGATGCTAACAAGGGCAATTAGACAGAAAGCATATCAGGGAATAAGTATTAAGGGAATGGGGTTGTGATTTTTTTTTTAAAGATGGGGTTTCTCACTCTGTGTCCAGGCCTGTCCTAAACTCACCATGTAGCCCAGCAATCCTCCTGCCTCAGCCTCCCAAGTGCTGGGATTACAGGCATGCACCACCACTCCCAGTTTATGTGGTGCTGGGGAATTGAACTCAGGGCTTTGTGCTTGTTAGGCAGGCACTTTCACACTGCGATATGCCATCAGCTCCTTTATTTATGTAAAAAAAAAATATTTTTTTTTTGAGACAGGGTCTCATGAAGTCACTAAGTTTTCTAGGTTGTGCTCAAACTCATGATCTTCCTGCTTCAGCCTCTTAAAGGGCTGGGGTCACAGATGCGTGCCACCATGCCTAGCTAAAATGTTCTAAAATTTGTTTATGCTCATTGCACACATTCATGAATATACAGAAGAGTTGCAAAGGCTGACTGTTAAGATATGTGAACTAGGAAATGAAGGCATAGTTAAAAAGGGGGGGAGGGTCTTAAGGCTGGAGGAATAGCACAGTGATTAGGGCACTTGACTAGCAAGACAAGGCCCTGGGTTTGATTCCCCAGCACCACATAAAATGAGAGTGGTGGCACACACCTGTAATCCCAGCACTCAGGCGGCAGAGGCAGGAGGAATGCTGTGACTTCAAGGCCAGCATGAGCTACATAGTGAGTTCAGGACCAGCCTGGACCAGAGAGAGAGGCCCTGTCTCAAAAAATAAACCAATAGGTGCTAGAAGAATGGCTCAGTGGTTAAAGCACTTGCCCAGCTTATGTGGTACTAGGGGATCAAACTAAGGGCCATGTACTTGCTCTAACCTCTGTGCTATTCCTGCAGCCCCCTTGCTTTTCAATTTCATAAAGGAATTTAAAATTAGGTTTCAAGATTTCCAGGAAAATAACAATTATATTTTTGACTCTTACTTCATTCTACATAAATATATTACCTTAGTTGGGCCTGGTGGCACAAGCCTGTAATCCTAGTACTGTAAGAGCCTGAGGGAGGAGAATCACAAGTTTGAGCCCAGTCTGGGCAACTTAGCAACCTAGTGTATCAAAATACAAATTAAAATGGTGGTGGGGAGCACTAGGGATGTAGCTCAGTGTGAAGACCCCGGGTTCAGTCCCCAGTACCACAATAAACAACCTGCCAAATGGCATAATACAACTGCAATCTGACATTCAATTTAAAGAAAAAATTGATCATGTATCTTTACTGGCCCTTACAAAACCTGTCTTCCCAGAGACAAATATCCCCTGCTTCACAAATGCCTCCTCACTCATGCCATGTCACTGCATTTTGTCAGTGCTTACCTTGAGCACCTGTTTTTAAGGATGAATCTCAGCTGCTCCTTCCACGACCCAGACTGTGCGGTAGCATCCCTCTGCCACCACAGAGGACATGAACAAGTACAGCAATGTAGAAGAATTGGCAGAGGGGTCCAAGATCAATGCAAGTGAGAATCAGCAGCATGATGGTAAAATGTTGACTGAAGGCTTTGAGATGTGATGCAAGCAGGAAGGATGTGGGGAAGTTGTAAACTGCACAATTAAAACAGACCCAGTTATTGGAAGATCAAAAGGATTTGGATTTGTGCTTTTCACAGACACGGCTGGTGTTGATAAGGTTTTGGAACTAAAAGAACACAAAGTAGATGGTTTGATAGACCCCACCAGGGCCAAAGCCTTAAAAGGGAAAGAAGCCCCTAAAAAGGATTTTGTGGATGGATTGAGCCAGATACTTCCGAAGAACAAATTAAAAAATATTTTGGAGCCTTTGGAGAGATTGAGAAGATTGAACTTCCCATGGATACAAAAAGGATACGAAAAAAGAGGATTTTGTTTTATCACATACACCGATGAAGAACTAGTAAAGAAACTGTTAGGCAGAAGGTATCATCAGATTGTTTGTGGAAAGTATGAAATCAAAGTTGCCCAGCCTGAAGAGATGTATGGGACTCGGGGTCAGGGACAAGGTCAGGGCAAAACTGGAACCAAGGATTTGGTAACTATTATGATCGAGGATATGGAAATTGCAATAGTGCCTATGGTGGTGACTAAAACTATAGTGGCGGTGGATACGATTATACTGGGTATAATTATGGGAACTATGGATATGGACATAATTACCAGTCGTACTAAAGTAGAGAACAGCAGGGAAAATAGGAGATACTAAGGAAACCCGCCTTGCAGGACTATGCTGAAGAATGGTCTTCTGCTGACCTAATGCTTATTTTGTAATAGACTTTCTAGTGTACAAGACATAACTGTGTCCAACTCTATAGCTGCCAATTAGTTCTCTTTGTTTTTACTTTGTCCTTTGCTGTTATGACTCAATGTGGGTTTGTGTTCATACAAATAAAATTTGTATGATTTCATGTTAAACCTCAAATAAATGTTTCCTTATGTGATTATTTTTTAAAAAGAGAGAGGAAGCTCACTCTCAAGGTAAAAAGTTAAAACCAACTTTTAGAACTCACTAAGAATGGCAACTCCTTTCATTCAATCAGATGCTGATGCATTAGTGTCCCCAAAATAAGGTCAGTTATCTCCCTAGTTTTATGTTTATGTTGCCCTTCTTTTTGAGTGCTATAATAAAAACAAAAAAGTTTTGTCAATTCTATTGTGTTTTATAGGCAGCCTGAGACACTTCTGATAGGCCAGAGGGAACTAAAACTGCAGAATGGGATATCCGGTGAACCCCTTCCCCCAGAGGCTGGTTTTTCAGTTTCCTGAGACCAAGTAGTTAGTATGTTTCAGTTTTCTAAAGTTAGTAAAGTAGCTACACTTCCTGCGGCTTGAGGAAGTCTCAGCTTTTCCCAGTGAGTCTGTATGGGAAACTTGCAGATCCAGCCAATAGACTCCGGCTCCCTGCTTTTCAGCCAGGAGCTTTTCTTTGTTTCTTTACTCTCTTATTTCTCTGTGGGGAACCTGCTTATGTTTCTTCCTAGCTTCTCTTTTGTTTGGTTCAATAAAGGTTGCTTGCTTTATTTTTGGACTCCAGGAGAGACCAAAAACCTGGGAACCTCTCCCACTACTCCAGGGAATCGAGGACGATTTACTTTAGCAACTTCCTTTTCACTTACTGTGGCCCAACAAGCCAAAAGTTTGGACATCCATATTTTAGGCCTGAGTGGAACTCCTCCCATCTAATAGTTTGAGAAGGGCCCCCTGGATCCTGCCTGGAGGCCGAACTAAAGGGTGAGTGGAGACAATGAGGACATCCGTGGGGATTGCAGACAGAGCAAGAAAGTGATCTCTCTTCACCTCCTTTTGCTATTGTTACAAGTCAGCATCTCCAGGAAACACTACTTTCTATCCTGGATATTAAATACACTTCAATACTGCGATTTACTTCTGGGAGAAATATTAGTATGACAGGATGTTTTAGATAAACTGATGATCACAACAGATTTGGTTAAATACTAAGATGTGAACTTTGGGGCTGGAGTAATAGCACAGCAGTTAGAGCTCTTGCCTACCAAATACAAGACCCTGAGTTCAATTCCCCACCACCGCATAAACTGAGTGTGGTGGCACACAACTATCATCCCAGCATTTTGAGAGGCTGAGGCAGGAGGATTGCCATGAGTTTGAATCCAGTCTGGGCCCCATAGTGAGTTCAGGATCAGCCTGGATTACACAGCAACATCCTGTCTCAAAAAAAAAAAAAAAAAAAAGTTGATTACACATTTTATTTGTCAGAAGGCCAAAAAAAAAAAAAAAAACCCAATAACCACCCAAAGCTGGCCTAGTCTTCAGTCCTGGATCTCATCTGGGGGGCACATGGTCAAGGGATTTGTTAGATGGAATCACTGCCAAGTTCAACACTTCGGGCATAGCTCAGCTTATCTTTGGCCAGTTTCCATCATAGTGATAAAATGCCTCTTGCTGTGGTTCAGACAATAAACCTTTTGTCACACATCTTAGAGTCCAGAGGGAGCTAGACTACATCTTCCCAGAAACTCCGAGCCAAAAAAGAAGTCATCTCCACTGTTCTTTGACCATAGTGCCACCCTTCTGGCCAGGTAAAGTCTAGTCAGGAGGAGGGCCTGTGTTCCTGGGTCAGCCCTGGGGGTTGGCACTGGGGTGGGAAGGAGAGGCGGGCACCCACGGAATTATCAGGGCACTATCTAGAGAACACAGGTCATGGGAGGCCACCAGAGAGCCACTGCAGCCAGAAAAAATTCATCCTTAATTCATTTCCTGTTCTATAATATAATGAAGGTTGTCGTCTTTACTTCGAGCTGAAGTGCTGCCATTGCCACTGGGCTGCTGTGATCACTGGTGACCTCTGGCAGAAAATGCCAGTGGACCCTTTTCCTTCTGTGAAAGGAAGTTCTGGGTGATCTGGTGAACACCAAACTGCTGTCTCATGTACCCATGGTCCTTCTCTCCCAAGGTGAGTGCAGTATCCCGGAGTGGGCAGCAGGTGGCAGCGCCTAGGCATGTCTGGGTCTGGCTCACCCCAGGGTTTATACTCCAACCTAAAAGGGTCCAGGACTTAGTTTATCCCTCTGTTGTTGCCATCTTGAAATTTTAATCACCATTGAACAGGAGCCTTGCATCTTCCTTTTATACTGGTGTCCCCAGGCTGGTAGCCCGTATCAGATTTGTGTCTCACGATGTTGAGAAATGAAATCACAGATAACAAAGTCAAGGTGTAGAGAAAGTACTTTACTGGGAAGAGTAAAGAAAGGAGATAAAAGCTTCCACTCATTGGAAGGGGGACCTGAAAGGGGCTGCCCATGTGCCTCTCTGTCTAGGAGTGGTTATAGATGAGCTGAATAAGAGAATGTTCCCGATAGGTAGCTTGGTCAGGAAGGCTCTGCTGCCAAGGTTAAGTTGCTGGAATCTCCCACCCTTAAACAGCTTCTGAGGTGCTCCATCCTCGTGATCTTTCACCCTGTTGTCCCTGTAACTACCCAATGCAGAAAACATCAGTAGTGGGCTAGGGATGTAGTTCAGCAGTTCAGCTTATCAAGTGCATTCCCCAGCACCACATAACCAGGCATGGTGGCACATGCTTGTAATCCCAGCACATGGGAGAGTGGGGCAGGAGGATTGCCGAGATTTTGAAGCCAGTCTGGGCTACATAGTGAGTTGAAGGACCAGCCTGAAGTGAGTAAGAGCCTGTCTCAAAAAAAATAATAATAAAATCAGTAGTTCTATGAATTTCACAAGCTACAGCCAGCTGCTATTCCTGTAAAGTCTCCATACATCTTGCTTTCCCATAAATTTTCCTTTTTGGGGTACCCTCTGATCCCTAACTGCCTATATGCCCACTACCACCTGTTACACTATTTCCCTCAACCTATGACTCTCCATGGCAGGACTCATCCTGCCTTGACTTCCTCTGTTGCTGTTACTTCCAAGGAGGGTGCCCGACATGGGGAGAAGAGACCCCACAAGGAGAGAACAAGACCTTACAGAAGGCTGAGGGTGAACCTAACCGAGGCCTAAGGTGGAGTGGGGAGGCTCTGGGCCCTGAGCTATCGCCAGTGTCAGCCTAGGACCTGGGGCAGACACTAATGCTTCACTTGGGTGGATGGAGGCTGGCTGGATTTGGGGCAGCAAGTCTCCAAGGAGATCAGGAAGCAGAGAGCAAGAACTGCTCTGGGGACTACTATTTCTTAAGCATCCCCTGGAGAGAAGTGGTGACTATGTTCGTTTTTCAGAGAAAGAGATTGGGATCTAGATGCTTAGGAATTACCAAGAGAAGCTGGGGCCCAGTAGCACAGGCCTGTAATCCCACACTCTGGAGACCGAGGCAGGAAGATTACAAGCTTGACCTCAGCCTAGGCAACTTAGTAACTTGGGGAGACCTATTTCAAAATTAAAAATAAAATGGGCAGGGGATATATCTCAGTCAGGAGGACTTGGATTCAAACCAAATTTTTAAAAAATTACCCAAGGCATTGTCAGAACCAGGCCCAGAGCCTCACCAAAAGAGGGGACTTCAGCTAGAAGGAATTTGGAGGAGGGACGGGAGGAGGGCTCTTGAGCCTAAAGGAGGAAAGGAGCGAGGCCACCTATCCATATGTGGAGACTCATGGGGGCCTCGGCAACTGGCCCTGGAGAGTATGGGCAGTTTCAGGTGTGGATACCAAAGTGGGGCAGGGTGGTCTTGGGGCCTCTCAGGGAGGATGCTGGGTCTTCTGTAGTGCAGCCTCCCTCTCAGGCCCATCAGAATTCTGTGTGCTTGGTAGACCTTGGCTTCACAGGTGTGCATCCTAGAGCCTTACCACCACCTGCCCTCATGCAGGCACCTGGAGACTCTGGCCTCAATGTGGCTGGGGAGCTGTATTGTGGTTTGGGTCTGAAACGTTCCCCAAAGGCCATTTGGATGCTATGGATTATCTATGGATTTCACATGCTCTTAGGAGGTGGGTCTTCATCAGGTGGTGGACTACTGGAGGTGTGGCCTGGAAGCATATATTCCTGCCTCAGCTTCTCCCCAAACTCTGATTTTTTTTTTTTTTTTTTTTTTTTTTGAGACAGAGCCTCACTCTGTAGCCTAGGCTGGTCCTGAAATCACTATGGAGCTGGCATTGGACTCATGGCAATCCTCCTGCTTCAGCCTTCCCAGTGCTGGGATTATAGGCATGTGCCACCATACCCAGCTTATGTCGTGCTGGGGAATCGGACCCAGGGCCATGTGCTTGCTGAGAAAGCACTCTAACCACTGTGCTATTCCTCCAGTGCCCCCCCACCATGCCTTTTTAAGACAGAGTCTTGCTCTGTAGTTCAGACTGGTCTTGAACTCATTATCTACCCCGGGATGGCCTTGACCTCGCAACAATCATCCCGCCTCAGCCTCTGGAACGCTGGGATTATAGGTGTGTACCACCACACCCAGCTAATTTTCATGTGGTGCTGGAGAATGGAACCCCAGGGCTCATGAGCATAAGGCAAGCACTTTAGCCACTGAGCTACGACCCTGGGCCCCTTCCTTCCTCTTATCATGCCGTGAACAGCTGTTCTCAACCAGACCTTTCCTGCCATTGCCAACTGCGCATGAATGGACTGAGGCCTCCTGAAACTGTGAGCTAAAATAAACCTTTCCTAAGTTGTGTCAGGTAGCATGTCCCAACAACAACAACAACAAATTAAGACAGGATTGAATCCAAGCCCTTCACAGTGAGCTACATTCCCAGCCTCTTTTTTATTTTTATTAGAGACAGAGTCACACTTAGTTGCCAAATTCCCCAGGCTGGGCTCAGACTTGAGATCCTCCCGTCCCCCCCCCACCCCGCCCTCCCCGCCCCCCCCCCCCCCCCCCCCCCCCCCCCCCCCCCCCCCCCCCCCCCCCGCCTCAGCCTCCCAGAGTGCTAGGATTACAGGCCTGTGCCACCAACTGCAGTCATGGGTGCATATCTAATAGAATCAGATCAATAGGACTTGAGTTTGAAGAACTGACAGGTGTTTGGCACTTACTGCCCAGCAGGGGGGCAGGAGGGATGGCAGCTGTGTACAAAATGGTCCATCTAGGATGCACTTCATTGTATAAAGTGATACCGAGGAAAAATGACAGAAAGATGGACCCAAATACTTATGGGGTAATCTTTATTAAGACTACAAATTTAAGGGGCTGGGGGGGGGGGCGGTTCAGCAGGTCTTGCACATACTGCTCAAGGGCAGGGCCCTGGGTTCAGTTCCCCAGCATCCCATAATAGCTGGGCCTGGAAGTGCATGCCCGTGACCTCAGCAGTTGACAACCTGAGGCAGAGGACAGCCATGAGTTTAAGGCCAGTCTGGACTACAAAACAAGACCTTGTCTCAAAAACAAAAAAGATTACAAATCGTCTTAGTTACATAGTTGCTGGGACAAAATATGTGATATGTACAACTTAGTGGAGGAAAGATTTATTTTGACAATTTCAGAAGGTCCTACACAGCCCATTCATGGGCAGCCAGCCATGGCGGAAGCACAAGCCAGAGGCTGGAGAGCTGCTCACGGCACCCCGGACAGAAGCCACAGGAGTGAGGAGTAAGCACATCTGGAGGCTCGGGCAAGAATAACTAGAGCCTTCCCAGGAAGAAACCATAACAATGTTTCTTCTTCCTTTATTTAGTTCAAGCTGACAGTTTCATGGTGGGTGCCCCTCCTCACTTCCTGGCCCACGAGTCAATAATATACAGGGACATGGTGCCCCTCGATCTAAAATGACACTACCTTCCAGGTCAGGCACAAGCAGCTGCCCCTTCCAGCCAGGCCTGAGTTCCCAGCTGCACACTGTTCCAGCCATGCCACTACCTCTAAATACATAAGGCTTTTAGGGGACACTCCAGATCCAAACCACAGTACAAATTTAAGAAAGAAAACGATTACAGGTATCTGTCCCAATTTCTAGATATTCTAAATAAGTATTCATTACTTTTATAATGAGAGTAATTCTTTTTTTTTTTTTTTTTTTGAGACAGTGTCTCATTCTGCAGCCAAGTCTGCTCCTGAACTCACTATGAAGACCAGGCTGGCCTTGGACTTAAGGCAATCCTCCTGTCTCAGCCTCCCAAGTGCTGGGATTTTAGGTGTGCACCACCACACCCAGTTTATGTAGTGCTGGGGCATTGAACTCGGGGACTAAGCATTTGACTTAGCTAACTGCTGAGCCATTCTTCCAGCCCCTAGACTAATTCTTTAAAAACCAGTTTCTGCAATGTCAGAAGCCATTGATCCACAGTGGAAATGTCACAGTGGAAGAATACCTTTTTAGTCTCAAACTTCTTTAAGATCCTGCGGTCTGCAAGAAGCCTTCTCCCAGGAAAGAGGCTCCTCTGCTCTTACACACTCTGAGGCCCCATCTGGCCTCCCAGGGTGCCCAGGAGGCCATCTCTGGAGGCAGTTTCCAGGGCCAGTCACAGCCAACAATGTTGACATTACAAGAGAAACAAAACAAAGCAGAAGCCCAAGGAATAGTAACAGCCACTGGCCCAGCCTGGCCCAGGGACAGGAATTGGTTACATTCACTGTGGAGATACATCATCCCTGGGAACAGGATGGGAACAGGATCTCACTAGGAGAATAAGCATCCAGTCCCTCTATTGATTCCTTGGCTCACATCCCCGGTTCACACGTGCCTTTTAGAAAAATGTGACTTTTTTCTAGAGCAGAGTTTTATAAACTTGAATACTGTAGTAGGGATCAGAATTTTTTTTTTTTTTTTGATACAGGGTCTTATTCTATAGTTCAAATTGGTCCTGAACTCCCTACATAGCCCTGGCTGGCCTCAAACTCACAGCAATCCTCCTGCTTCAGCTTCCCAAGTGCTAGGATTACAAGTGCATGCCACCACACGTGGTTTATGTGGTGCTATGGGATCAAATCTGGGGCCTTGTGCTTCCTTGGCAAGTACCCTAATCAGTGAGCTACACTTTCAGCACAGGGTCAGAAATTTTTTAAAACTGCCCTAAGTATAATCAAACTTTAATATGGTATAAGGTGTGTCTTAGTTACTTTTTTGTTACAATGAGTCAATACCCTACATCCACAACTTCAAGGAGGAAAGACTTATTTTAGCTTGTAGTTTCAGAAAGTCATAGTCCATTCACAGGAGGGTAGTTGGAAAATGGTGGAATCACATGGCGAGGCCACAGCCGCAGCCAGAGCCCGGGCTCCAGGAGACAGAGACCCTCACAGCAGCGTGGCAGGACAGAGGTCTCTGTCCAGCAGGAAGGGTCTGGTGGTGTAGAGCTGTTCACAGCATCACAAGAGGAAGGATGGGGTTCAGAGTCGTAGCTATGCCCTCACCCCCAAAAAATATAATTTGAAAATGGAAATGACTCTTCAAAGTTTCATAATTTATTACTCCTCAGGTCTGAAATAAGACATTCTTCTCTTATGCCCAGACATACCAACCAAATGTCAGGTTATGAATCTTGTGTGGCAGCGCAGCAGAGAATTCACTTTTGAAACCTCTGAGAGCCATGTTTAATTCTATTTAGTTTTAGAGCAGAAAATAGCTGCTCACAGAAATAAGTACTTCCAAACATGGACAAAATCTGTGCACAGTGGTTTTTATATTTAGGGTAACTGTTCCAAGATAAGTGTAGAATTCTGGGATTCCAATGTTGACATATTTGGTATTTGGTATAGCATTATGCTGCGATTCAATACATTCTATTTGAAGCTCTTCGGTCAGTGATAAATAATTGATAAAAAGTGAACTGGAAAGTATTAGTTCATCTTCATAACATCAGAGAATCTTTTTTGGAAGTCAGTCTCCAGCTTGGAATATACTTCAGGCCATTGCTTTCTTTTTCTGACACTACCTTCAGCATAGGGAAATGGACCAGATTGCTCCTTGTCAAATGAGTTTCCCAAAGACACAGGTAAACTTTTTTTTTTTTTTTTTTTTTTTGCCGTATTGCTCATAGTTAAAAGGGCCACTAGCAAGGCCAAGGTTATGGGTGAGCATTTTCTCTAGTACTGCAGCTCGATCCCCAGCACCATGCACAGGCGTGGGAGTCACATGAGACTTTTTTTTTTTTTTTTGAGACAGGGTCTCGCTCTGTGGTCCAGGCTGGACCTGAATTCACTTCAGAGCCCAGGCTGGCCTTGGACTCAGGGCAATCCTCCTGTCTCAGCCTACTGAGTGCTGGGATTAAAGGCGTGTGCCACCACACCCAGCTTATCTGGTGCTGGGGAATCGAACTTGGGTACTTAGTGCTTGGCTTAGCGCTTGCTCAAGTGCTTTAACCGCTGAGCCATTCCTCCAGCCCCACATGAGACTTTTTAATAGATTTTTCTCAACACATTAAGAGTGAGCTATCTCCTGATGTGCCTGTCATGGGTACTATATTCAAAATTTCTGCAGTTACTCTGTAGTCCAGGCTGATCCCAAGCGGACCCCAAACACACTGCAATCCTCTTGCCTCGGCCTCCCAAGTACTGGGATTACAGGGAAACACTACCATGCCTGACTTACGCGGTGCTGGGGAATGCACTTGTGAGGCAAGCACTGTCCCGTTCCTCCAGTCCTAAAAAGCCATTCTTTTATAAATTCCCAATTGTAAAGGGTTTTGATGCCTGGGCAATTTTCTCACTTAATACATAATTACATTTCACAATATCACCAGTTATTTTATTTGCATTCAAAAAGCAAATCATACTGAAATCTTTTTTTTTCTCAGTTCATTAAGCTTTACATTACTCATCTTTCCAGTATATCCAGCATGCTTACTTGTTTGAGGTCACTTTGTTTTATTTTGTTTGAGACAAGGTCTCACATTGTAGTCCAGGCTGGAAATCACTATGGAGCCCAGGCTGGCCTTGGACTCAAGGCAATCCTCCTGGCTCAGCCTCCCCAGTGCTGGGATTACAGGCATGCACCACCATGCCCAGTTTAAATGGTGTTGAGAAATTGAATTCAATACTGTGTGCTTGCTAGGCAAGCACTTTAACCGCTGTGCCATTCCTCCAGCCCTGACGTCACTAATTAAATTTGACAGAAATACTGCTGGAAGAGATCTGTCTCTGAATAGAATTAAATATCTCATTTTAAAACCACAGGACTCAGAGCTTGTTGAAACAGAATCCAAAAAGGTACCCAAAAAGGGAACGGAAACTGATGTACCTCAAAGTACTGTGCACTGCAGACAAGCACAGTTAACTAGGATGACGCTCATTAGCTTGATATAATTATGAGGATGATTTACATATTTGATACAACAAAAAATGTACTTCAAAGTGCTGAGCAGCTGGGCCCAGGGGCACAGGTCTGTAATTCTGGCACTCTGGGAAGCCGACACAGGAGGATTAAAAGCTTGAGCCCAGCCTGGGCAATTTAATGACTTAATGAAACCCTGCCTCATGGTCAAAAATGAAAAAAGGACTGACAATGTAACTCAGTGTGAAGACCCTGGCCTTGACGCCCAGTACCACCACCACTAAAGGAAAAAAAAAAAAAGTTCTAAGTACCCCTACTTTACCCTGGCCCCGACCTCGGGACATCTCCACTGCCAACCCTGGTACCTCTCCCATTTAGCACTGGCATCTCTCACCTCTGCACACACTATTCTATACAGCTTCATTTTCTCGGCCTTCACTTCTTTTCTCTTTACACTGTAATACATCAGAATGATGGCAAGCCCATCAATCTCTGTTTCCTATTTTTGTATGAAGTCTCTTTATTTAAAAACCAAGGACAACAGAATAAAAATTCCTGCTGTCTAGGAGGAGACTCCAAATAGTGTTACCTGTTTCCTGCTTCTTCTTCAAGGCTCTCACTGCATCAGCTTGTGAACTGAATTGGGTTTTTTTGAGACAAGGTCTCACTCTTTTTTTTTCAGAAAAGACTTTATATATTTGGAGCAGTGTAATTCTGTATTTTAAGATTCCAAGGTCTTGTTCTTTAGACCAAGCTGCTCCTGAACTCCCTGTGTAGCCAAGGCTGGCCTCAAACTCAACAGCAACTCTCCTGCTTCAGCGTCTCGAATGCTGGGATTGCAGGCGTGAGCCACCATGCCCCGCTTATGTGGTACTGAGCAATCACATCCAGGGCCTTGTGCTTACCAGGCAAGTACTCTAACCACTGTGCTATTCCTCTAGTCCCACAACATGGGGGGTTTTGTTTGGGTTTGGGTTGGGTTTTGGTACTGGGGATTGTGCCCAGGGACTTCACACTGAACTATATACTCCCAGCCTATTTTTATTTCTGATTTTGAGATAAGGCCTCATTATGTCACTAAGTTGTCCAAGCTGGGATCAAATTTGAGAACCTACTGCCTCAGTCTCCTAGAGTGCTGGCATTACAGGCCTATGCCACCAGGCTCAGCCCCAACTCTTTTCAAAACACTATAATGTCAAAGGAAGGGCTACTCTCAGGCAGGTGAGAAAGACACAGGAAAAACAACCAAGTCCAAAAGATGACCTCACATCTCCTATCACACCATCAGCTTCCATTCCACAATAGCAATGAGACATGGTATTGTGATACTAAATGAACAAGGATAAAAATTTTAGAATATGGAATGAAATCTCCTCATACAGAAAAGGACAAAATTAAGAAATATATGCAGGCAGGTAGAGTAACTGTCTGTATCTATGGCCAGTGCTGATTAGCAAACACCGTCAACTTGAGGGAAAGCATCACCAGTGTGACAGGCCGGATTGCTCCCCCTGCTCAGATTCCCATGCTGAAGTCCTAACCCCTCAGCACCCCAGCATGTGCCAGCATTTGGATGAGCAGGCTTTGTGTTTGCAGGGTCCTACTATGTTGTCCATTCTGACCTTGAATTCATGTTCCTCCTGCTTCATCCTCCTGAGTAGCTAGAATCCCAGGCACATGCCACTGAGGCCAGGAAAGTAGGGTCTTTGGAAAAGTGGCCAAGTTAAAATGAAGTCCTTCAGGGGGGCCTACTCCAATAGAACTGATGTTTACATTAGAAGAAGCGATTAGGACCCAGACAAGAGAGGGAACCAGGTGAATATGCAAGGTGGTCATCTGCAAGCCAAAAAGCCAGGCCTCAGGAGAAAGCAAACAGACCAACACCTGAACTGCTAGTCGCCAGCATCTTGAGAAAATACACTTGTTATGTTAGGCAATTTTGAGACTAGTGAGATCTGTCTCAAAGCAAAAACAAAAAGGCGGGTGGGGGGGTGGCTGAAGGAATAGCTCAACAGGTAAAGCACTTGCCTTGCAAGTGCAAGCCCTGAATTCAATTCTCCAGCACCACATAAACCGGACGTGGTGGTGCACACCTGTCATTCCAGCACTCAGGAAGCTGAGGCAGGACTCCCTGGGCTACGTAGTGAGTTCAGGACCAGCCTGACCTGCACAGCAAGACCCTGTCTCAAAAAAAAAAAAAATTTTTAATT
This sequence comes from Ctenodactylus gundi, assembly GCA_004027205.1. Taxonomy (NCBI): domain Eukaryota; kingdom Metazoa; phylum Chordata; class Mammalia; order Rodentia; family Ctenodactylidae; genus Ctenodactylus; species Ctenodactylus gundi. The sequence goes on from PVKB01002930.1 coordinate 30,530, forward strand.
GAAAATTTTCAAAATAGCCAGGCCTAGTGGCACAGGTCTGTAATTGCAGCCCTCCGGGAGGCTACGACAGGAGGATTACAAATTCAACCCTAACTGGGCAATTTTGGAATTTAGTGGGACCTTGTCTTAAAGTCAGAAAATTAAAAATTGGGCTGGAGATGTTGCTCAGTGTGAAGGCCCTGGGTTCAATTCCCAGTACCACACAGCAACCCCCATATACACAAGTAATAAAGAAGAAAATGACCAAAAACCACTACATTGAATGGGGTCGAAGAGAGTTTGTATGAGTCATTTGCTGCTCAAAATGGACAATAAAGAAATGTTATCTGCCTCTTACACAACGTGCTTAGAGGAAAACAGGTATGAACAGGAAGGACTTGAGGCCTTGGAGTCAGCACATCTGCGCATGATCCTGTCATTTATTAGTTGGGACATCCTGAGCAAGGCAACTAATGGCTAAATCTGCCGCCTGTCTATAAATTGTGGCTAATAATACCTACCAGATAAGGCTTCTGTGAAGACGAAATGAGACAACGCCTAAGACCCTGACCAGCAGCTGTACCTATGAAGACTCCATCGTCGTTAAGCTGTGTACCCACTTATCCACCTCAGGTCTCTTGTGACTCAATTTAAACCTCTGTAATGTATTCAAATACCAACACAGAGGCTCCCATCCAGAAGTGGGACATACTAGGGGGATATTTGTCAAAAGAATAAATATGGGAGATGGCAAGTAGGTCAGTCCTGAGGCACTTGCCTAGCATGAAGGAAGGCTCTAGATTGGATCCCAGCATTGCCAAAGAAAAAAAAGGAACAATAACTTTGGAAACATAGGGGTGGGCACAAAGTTAACATGTTTTAATAAACAATTTTTAAAATAAAGACAGACAAAAATTTTAAAAAATAAAAATTGAAGACTTTCGTTTGAACCCAGTTTTTCAGGCAACCAATATCACTTTTCAAACATAAAATACCTTTGTGTTCACAATAAACCACACTGGATCATTATTTATTATGATTACCATTTTTAACCCTGTGTTATTCCATTTGTTAAATTCTGCTTTCTTTCTTTTTGAGACACAGTCTTCTTCTGTAGTTCAGGGTGGTCCTGAGCACTACATAGCTAAATATGACCTAAAACCCACAGCAATTCTCCTGCCTCAGGCTCCTGACTGTTGGTATTATAGACATGAGCCACCACACACAGCTATTATGTGGTGCTGGGGGATGGAACCTCAGGCCTCGTACTTCTAGGCAAGTGCTCTAATCAGAGCTACGCCCAGGGCTGACATCTTTTCTGAGTGGTCCATGACTTTATTTTACGAAGACGACCTTGTCAGATTCTGAGATTCAGTGTGGTAAAGATAGCTGGAAAATGTTCACGGTACCATTCAAGAGTAAATAATGCAGTTTAGCTGCTTTAGCCTGGATTTTTGGCTGCTGATATTCATACATGTTATTCAGCTCGATGCCGTACATGTAATTACCTCATCTCTACTGCCATTGTCCTTATCTTCTGACACGCCACCTTCCCCATCTTTTCTTTCTTTAGGGAAACTCATTTTCTTCAGTTCACTTTGGCTTTGTTCCTGCTTCAAATGGACAGGCTTATTAGGCACATCACAGGGCCTTCCAGTCTGTGCCACGTATGTTTGCCCCTAGTATTTGAAATAATGAGTGCCTCTGATAAGTTCATTGTAGGCCTTATCCTAATGACAATCGTGAAATAGAAACCACCATGGGACAAAGGACAAACAAAACCCTGGTTATAACCTATTACTCAATAAAAGTATAATCTATATTTTTCTGAGACAATAAGGGCAATGTTTACTAAAAACTAGTAACTCTTCATGTGAGCCTACTAATGTCCAATCAGTAACTAAAGTAGAACAAAATTTGACCTTTATTTTTGAAAACTCTGGGTTAAATCCTTCTCAGCACTCTAAAAAGGTATTATTAGTCATTTGCGGAGTGTTTGCCTAAAAACCAACAAAGTTTATTAGCTCTAATAAAATTGTTTAGCCTATCCATTGTCCTTCAAGACTGAGAACACCTACACTCAAATCTCCATTGTCCTGAACCAACAGAGGGGAGCTTTTTCTGCCAAAAGCTTTTAGATTTTTACATCCTTGTGGGTCCACATAAAATTATCAATTTAAAAAGTAGCCTGTTATATCTGATAAAACATTTCACACTTGGAAGGCTGAGGCAGGAGGACTGCCATGAGTCCAAGGTCAGCCTAGCCTCCAAAGTGAGTTCAGGACCAGCGTGAGCCGCAGAGCGAGAACCTGTCTCAAAAAAAAAAAAAAAAAAAAGACTGGGGAGACAGCTCAATGTGAAGGTCCTCTGCACCATCCCCCCAAAATAAGAGCTGTTTTTGTGGGTGAGCCAGTCTGATCCCCTTCATCAGTGTGTTTCCTCCAGCTACTGCTCAACCTAGAGCCCTTTCCATATCTTCCAATTAAAGCTTTTGTCTGGTGATTCCCGTCACTTTAAATATTCGTTGTCCCCAAAACAAGGCCCCACACTATCTGGTGGCACTATTTTCCTTTGCAATGTTATACCAATACTAGCAAATACCAAGATATATGGAAAAACAGGACAATTTTGGTGCATGTTTTAAGTCAAGTTTCCCAAGACATCCTCTCTTCTGACAGTCTAAAAAAGGAATTCTTTTCCTTTCATTCTGCTCATTACGCTTTCAAATTACTTATTTAAAAACTTAATTTTAGGGCTGGAAGAATGGCAAAGCAGTTTGCCTAGCAAGGATAAGGCACCAGGCTCGCTTTCCCAGCATCACATAAAGCCGGGCATGGTGGCAAACCTGTAATCCCAGCACTGGGGTGGCTGAGGTAAAAGGATAGCTGTTAAGTCCAAGGCTAGCCTGAGCTACATAGTGAGTTCAGGACCAGACTGGGCTACAGAGCCAGAACATGCCTTAAAAATAAATAAATAAAACCAACTTAATTCCAAGGCTGGGGATATAGCTCAGTGTTTAAAGTGCTTACCTAACATGCACAAACACTAGGTTCAAATCCCCCAGCACCACATAAACGTTAGCTGGGTGTGGTGGTGCACACGTGTAATCCCAGGATCTGGGAGGCTGAGGCAGGGGGACTGCTGTGAGTTCGAGGCCAGCCTGGGCTACATAGTGAGTTCAGTCTCTGGACTACCGCAAGACCCTGCCTCAAAAAATAAATAAATAAATAAATAAAAATAAAAATCCGGATCAACTAGTAATGGAAAGCTTACAAAGCCAAAATAGAGACCTCATATGCAAATTAAAAAATAGTACCTACAGTCCAAGTGCCTTCACCTCTTCAGGCTGGGAACTCAGGGTACACTAGAGAAGCGTCCATCCCTACGCCCAGCAGAATTCGGAACACACGGCTAAGGATTCCGGACCACAATCGCGACTGTGCTTCCCAAATTAACCCACTCAGTCCTATCCCTCAGGTTTCTCCATTAACTCTTCGCCGGTGTAGGTTCCTAGCAGAACCCTGCAGAGCGATGCGGCTACCCTCCTCCACGCACGCACAACGGGGCGCGGGAAACCGCCCTGGGAAAGCACAGATTTCCCCGCCGAAGTGATCCACAAGGCACGGGGACAGAAAGCCCCTCCGACGAGTACTCAACACCTGCACCCTTACGAGCAGAAGGCGCCGACGCCCACGCCACGTGACTCCGTCTCCGTCTCAGCCAATAAAAGCCGCGCTTCCTCTGGACCAATCCCGAGCCGTGACTCCAGAGGACGGCGGCGCGCGATTGGCGGCCTGATTGCTAGCGTCCCGCCTGTGTTGCGCTTGCGTGAGGGGCCGACATTTTGGACCCGGGAGGGCCGCCCATCTTAGCGCGGGCCTTGTGCGTCATCTGTGCGCTAGGCTCTGGGTGTTCGCGTTATTTGGGCCCGGGAAGAGGTGCGTGCTCGGCACAGTTCTCGGACCTGGAGATCTGCTGCAGGCGTGTCGCCTGAGAGTAAACGAGAGGCCGCCACAGCTGTCCTTCCTTGCGTGCCCGTGTGCCAGGCTGGGTGTCCGCCGGCGACCCCACGGGGCACGTGCAGGCTTGGTCGCCATGTCGAGGCCAGGAGGCACAGAGGCAGCGGCTCGCAGGGCGCGCTACTGGAGCCCGCGCCGCCCTTCGCGATGTGGCCTCGCTGCGTCCGGGCGGTTGCGGTTAGTTTAAATAGTTTTCCCCGCGTGACTGCAACGCAGGGTGCTGGGTGCTTTCCCACTTTTTACATTGGATTTTTCAAAGGTCCTTGAAATTTAGTTAATAGACTGGGCTGAAATGTAAGCATGGGCTAGGGATAAAGCAGTGTGAAGACCCTAGGGTTTGATTCCCCCTTGTACAATAAGTAAGTTAATAAGTATTGTTATTGGTGTTATTACACATGAGGAAACAGACTTCTGGCTCAAGGCCTTTGGCTCACATCGTCAATCACAATACTGTCTTTAGTTAGATCCCTGTTGATACCAGCTGATGTAGGGGCTGGGAGAATGGCTCAGTGGTTAAAGTGTTTGCCTAGCAAACACTACGTCGATAAATTCTTATAATCCCAGCGCGAGGGAGGCTGAGGCGGGAGGATTGCCATGAGCCTGGGCTTCATAGTGAGCTCGGGACCAGGCTGGGCTACAGAGTGAGACCCTGTTTTAAAAAAATATTCAGAGGAAACAGAATATGATCTGAGGCAAGTATGAGTGACCTGGGTAACATGTTCCACTGTGGAGAAGGTTACACGAACTTTTGTAGTATAGAATAAGGGAAAGTCATGAGACTATCCATTGACTCAGTTATATTGGTGGGAACGTGAGGGCTACAGCAAGGCAGGGAAATTTCTTCTATGAGCTTACTGGATGTTGCAGCGTTTTAGTTTTAGGACTGGTGAAGACTAGTGTCCTATAGGACTTAGCTGTTCATTCTAGGAATTTTATCTAGTGGTCATGAGGATATTAGAGCAGGTACAGATGTTGACTGTAAATGGCTGTTAAAAGGGACTAAAGAGTGGACCTGATGGTGTGGACCTGTAAGCCCAGCGCTGTGGGAGGATAGAACAACAAAGTCACAAATTTGAGCTCACCCTGTGCAGTTTAGCAACAGCCCTTGCTTTCAAATGAAAATGTGCAAGAGATGTAGTTTATTGTGAAGGCCCTGGGCTGTGACCCTAGTACTGCAAAAAAGATTACTTTTTTGCATGTATTTCTGTGTCTTGTGTCACTGGGGGTTAAACCCGGGACCTTTGCACTAAGCATATCCTCAGCCCTTTTTTAGTCCCTGTTTTGAGATAGGGACTTGCTATATTGTCCAGTCTGGTGAAGAAGTATTCTTACTTAATAAATAAATAAGAGCTTTGGATATAAATTGCTTTTTTTTTTTTTTTTTTTTTTTTGGTTTTTTGAGATGGTCTTGCTGTGTAGCTCAGGCTGGCCTACAACTCACAGCAGTACTCCTGCCTCAGCCACCTGTTTGCAGGTTTACAGGCATGTGTCACCACACCCAACTAGTATGTGGTGCTGGGGGATAGAACCTGGGGCCCTGCGATTCTTTGGCAAATACTCTAATCCCTGAACTATACTCCCAGCCCATGAATTTCATTCTTTTTTATTTTAGGGAGACAGAGTCTCACTGTCAAATTTTATTCTTTTATGGGGCAAAATCCCTAAATGAAGAGGTGACAAGCCAGGTGTTCTGGCACCCCTCCAATCCCAACATACTGGAAGACTGAAACAGGAGAAGCAACAAGTTCAAACCCAGCTTGAGCTACTTCGCAATTTAGATCCTGTTTCTAAATAAAAAGGTCTGCATGTAGCTCAGTGCAAAGGCCCTGGGTTCAATTCTCAGTACTGCAAGAAACGAAACATTCAAAATTTCTAAATGCAAAAGCCTCTGTGAGAAAATTTAAAATAGGAACAGATTGGAAGAAAACAGTACAAACTAAAAGCAAATAATACAAAGAGCAACTTTCAAAAGAAATTTAGATAATAAGTACATGAAGAAGTGCTTAAGGGGTTGGGATTGTATCTCAAAGATTAGAATACTTGGCTAGCATGTGTAAGACCCAAGGTCCAACTTCCCAGTATCACATAAAAATTAGCTGGGCATCATGGTGGACATTTGTAATCCAGACTTGGCTGAGGAGGGTTGCTGAGTTTGAAGCCAGCTTGGACAACAGATCAAGACCCTGTCTTGAGAGGGGGAGAAAAAAGGCTAAATAGTTTTATATTTTGAAAATGCTTAAATATTTAATCATTAGTCAGACACAATTTAAAATGGTATCATTAAAATTACAGAATTTTCTCCCCCTCTAAGTGACAAATTTTTTTTAAAAAATATTTTGATATTTTTGGGAGGAACTAGTTAAAACAAATTGCTACAAATACCTAGAAAGAAATTGGGCAGCTGCCAGTAAAATAAAAATTTTTCATCATTCACTTTAGGAGTTGCACTTTACACGTACTGAATCTAGAGAAGCACTCAGGCTGTACATAAATCTCTTGCAAACTAAAAAATTTATTGTAGACATTTTCAAACATAAAATGTTAATGTACAATAGATCCTTTTTTTTCTACCCACATTCACTTTTTTAACATTTAAAGGTAAACCTTGGCATATTATTTCACTTGTAAATTCTTCATTATAAGCGTTCATATTATCTGATATCAAGTCTGTTCCATTTGTGTCTTAAAATGTCTTACTGATGATTTGTTTAAATTAAGATCTAAGATTTTCTGTACATTTCATTTGGCTGATATGTCTCTTCAGCCTTTTAAAATCTGTATTTGTTGAAGAAACTAGGTCACTTGTCCTATAGAATGTGTCCTTATTCTGGATATGCCTGCCACCTTCTGGTATCATTAACATTTTTCCTGTAAGAGTTTCTTTAAACTGTGGTTTGGAGGATTCATTAATCTGGATCGATTTTGTGCAGGAAGACTTGGTTGGCACTGTGTATGTCTGTCTTTACTTCACACCTGGTTATTCCACTTTTAGTGATGCTTAAATTAATCATATAGTTTGTGTTGTCAATTTGATCACCCATTATATCTGTCTTCCTCCAGGGTGGTTTTATGTAGGATAGTTTAGTAAAGCAAAAAACTGGAAATCATCTGCCATTCTTTAAATGAAGAGTGAGGGGCTGGAGGAACAGCTCAGTGGTATGCAAGGCTCTGAGTTCAATTCCCCAGCAACATAAAAAGCTGGTTGTGGTGGTCCACACTTGTAATACTCGCACTCAGGAGGCTGAGGCAGGAGGATTGCCATGAGTCCAAGGCCAGCCTTGGCTCCATAGTGAGTTCAATATCAGCCTGGGCTACAGAGTGAGACCCTGTCTCAAAATTAAAAAAAAACAAAAATAGTTAGGTAATATCCTCAACAGACCAATGGATATAAAACTATGGTATGTGTACACAGTAGAGTATTATTTTTCCATAAAGTCAGATGGATTTGAAGCATTTGTAGGTAAATGGACACAACTTAAGACCATCATGCTCAGTGACATGAGTCAGACTCAGAAGGTTAAGTATTGCATGGTTTCTCTCATGAAAAACCTAACCGTAGAGCCCAAGCTGGCCTTGGACTCACGGCAATCCTTCTGTCTCAGCCTCCCCAGTGCTGGAATTACAGGCATGGACCACCACGTCCAGCTTATGTGGTGCTGGGGAATTAAACTAGGGTACTTAGTGCTTGCTAGGCAAGCACTTTAACCACTGAGCCATTCCTCCAGCCCAAGACAGCAGTGTTAAATTGCTCAGGGTGGGCTTGGAATCCTCCTACCTCAGCCTCCCTGCACTTTTTTTTTTTTCTGGAGACAGGGTCTCATTCTGTAATCTACACTGGTCCTGAACTCACTATGTAGGCCAGGCTGGCATCGAACCCATGGCAGTCCTCCTACTTCAGCCTCCCAAGTGCTGGGGATGCAGGCATGTGCCATCACACCCAATTTTTGTGGTACTTGGGAATCAAACTCAGGGTTTGGGGCTTGTGGATAAACTGTCTGACCACTGAGATATACCACCAAGCTCCCTGTTTCTTTAAAACATGTTTCTAAGCCAGGCATGGTAGCGCATCCTAGCACTTGGGAGGCTGAGGCAGGATGATTGCTGAGAGTTCAAAACCAGCCCAGGCTACATAGAGTTCAGGACCAGCCTGCTACAGAATGAGTGAGACCCTGTTTCAAAAAATAAAATATATAAAATAAAATGTGGGGGAGGGGTGTAAAAAATAAAATAAAATGTATTTCCTTGCCTTTAAAAAATAAGACAGGAGATACAGCTCAGTGATAAAAGTGCCTATCCTGCACAAGTGCAGGGCTCTGAAACCTAATCCTACCCAGTGAAAGCAAAAAAGAAAATCCCCACCCTAGAGGGAAGGAAGAAGGAAGGACAAGCATTGACAGCATCTGTACATCTCAAAAATGTTTAAAAATAGTAACTAGTAAAACAAGCAATTGTGTTACCACAGCAGTGGTCGATGGATTGGTTAAGGTTTCTTGGTAGCAAATGATTGTGACCATCTTAAGAAAATTAAAACAATTTTTTAAAATTTCTCAGTAGTTCAGCATACGAACAGGAAGGGTAGGAGACCTGACTGGAAAAAAAGCAGAAGCCAGGGGAACCTAGGCAGGATGTTGCCGCCAGTGCTGCCCCTGGACACTTCTGCCCTGTCTTCGTGACACTGGCTGCAGACACAAGGCGTGTGCCGAGCTACTCAGCTGACCAGGTTCATCATGCCTTTCAGGCTAGACTTCAAGGATGGGGCATCTGGAGGCCTTCCCGCCTCTGCAGCAGGAGCCTAGGCCGACCTCCCAGAGTCCCATGGTGAAGGGCCCTTGGAACAAAGGCAGATCACATGCCGGAGGGCACTCCGCAGTACGGCAGTTTCTTGGCACAGAAACCTGGGAACCAAGAAAACCTGAGCAATCCACAAGAAGACAAGAATGGGGAGGGGCACAAACCCTGGGAAGTACAGACCAGTGTGGTGTACTCCCTGATGGCAGGACTGATCTGGAAATGCCACCTGCCACGTGGGGAACAGGTATGACGTGTGCACACTTGTTTCCTGAACAGACACTTGGTGGAAGGAAGGTAGGCAAATGCATCTGTTTGTTGTGAGGATAACTGTGGTATTTCTTTGAATTTCCTAAGGCTTTTTGAGACAGGATCTCACTCTATAGTCCAGGCTGCTGCTGATCCCACTACATAGCCCAGGCTGGCCTCGAACTCACAGCAATCCTCCTTTAGGCTCCAGGGTGTTGGGATCACAGGTATGTGCCACCATGCCTGGCTCACATGGTGCTGGGGAATCAAACCCAGGGCCTGGTGCTAGCTAGGCAAGCACTCTAACCACTGTTTTATTCCTCCAGCCTAATGAAGCCTTTTTCTGAAAAGAATAGAATTAGTCCAGAATGTTACCCTGGCCCTCAGAATACTGGCAAATAAGAATGACAAATTCGAGTCATCTGGAGGAAAATGGATGTACCTTGAGACCGTTATGATCAGCGAAATGAGTCAGACCACAAAGTTAAATACCATACAGTTTCTCTAATATGAGAAAAACAAACCATAAAAAAGTAAGAGATATGGAAGAAAGTAAGAAGGTGGACTCTGGAGAAGGAAAGGGAGAGTCGGGGGTGAGAGGGATGCAATATGTAAATTTAAAAAATAAAAAGAATACTGGCAGAGAGGGTAGGGCATGAGGAACAGTGGAATCAGAAAGGAGGTGGAGGTCCAGGGAGCCTGAGGACTGGAAGAAAAAGCAGTCTGGACCTGGAAGGCTGGATGAGGTTAAGAGTAAGTTTGCCTTGGGGCAAGTGGAGACAGCAGGAATGAGGAGAGGGCTCTGGTCAAGAGCTCACTCTCAGAAATGGAAAATACATGAGGATCACAGGAATGAAGGTGTGACCGGAGAGCTCAAGGCCAGTGAAGGAGGGGGCTCCAGAGCCCCAGCAACACTCAAAACTGGCACCCCGGGTGGCAGTGGGGTCATCCACACAGTCTTCAGTATCACCTAGGGACAGGAGTGAAATAGAAGCTGGGCATGGTGGCATGCACCCATAATTCTAGCACTCTCGGAAGCTGAGGCAGGAGGATCACAAGTTCATTCTCAGTCTGGGCAACTTAGCAATTTGGAGACTGTCTCAAAACAAAACAAAACAAAACAAAACAAAAAAACAAAACAAAATGGGCCAGGGATGCAGCTCAGTGTTCAATATGAAAGCTCTGGGTCCACTTCCCAGTACAAAAAAAATAAAAAATAAAAACTATGTAGGAGGCGGGATATGGTGACTATAATAAGGAAAGGAGGTGACGACCCCCAGGATGCTTTCAGAAAAGAACTCCTGACCTGAAGGTGGCCCTGAGGACCCAGGAGAACACCGCTCACCTAACCAATGCAAGGAGCTGAAGCACTTCCTCAGAGGGCTGCTGCTCCGGGCTGTCACCTGGTGCCCGCCAGGCTGGACAGGGCGCCTCAGCGGAGTGTTGCTGAGGGTCATTCTGTTTCTCTTTTTCTCAAGGGCTGAGCGCAGAGGTGCTGTTCCCATTTTCCACGGTCATGGGCCTGACGTACGAACCTACCTATGGGCTTGCTGTGGTGATGTGTTCACACGGAGGAGCTTCCTATCGCCCCACCCCCACTGTTCCTAAGCTGCCCAGCACCTCTTGACACAGCGGGCCCTTCATCCGTGCGCAGGGACCAAAGCCTCCCAGGAGCACAAGCTCATTCTGTCGCTGAAAAGAGACCTCTGGGAATAGTCTTAGGAACAGCCTCAGGGTCCACCGGCGTCCCGGGTGCGTGTTTCAGGGAAGCCCCTGGGCACTCGCAGTTCTGGGCAGCCTCAGGGATCCCTGATTAGGGACTGTCCCCACTTGGGTTCCAGACTGTACCTTCAGTAAGGGACAGACTCACGGCCACCCACTAGGAAACTGCCTGCAACAGTGCTCACCCTCAGCCGTGTGATCAATGCTGTGACCTCTGTGAAGTCCCCACTTCCCCTTTGTCCTCAACGTGTCCCCTAACGCCTGGCCTCAGCAAGGCCTTTGGCATCCCCTGTTCTGCATTGGCCCAGTGTTAGTCCCAGCAGGCAGGACCAGCAGGCAGGGCAGCTCCTCTCTGGCAGGCTGGGACTTTGCCAGTCTCTTCTGAGCACAGCAGACAGGAAGGATTCCTGGCCAACATCTGGGAACTCCCCCCACTGTGGCTTGTGTGAGACCCAGGGGACTCACCCAGGGCTGGCCAAGGCCCATTGGAGTAGAGCCCAGCAGTCAAATGACCGTGTCCTTGAGTTTGATAGAATGTCTGCTGGGAAAACGCAGGACAGCCTTGCGTCTGGATGGTGAGGGCTGTTGCGGTCCACTTGTCCTACAAGGGAGGAATGAACAAAAAGATGCAGACAAAAGACACACACGCACATATAGGGGAAGACTGCAGCAACCAGAGACTGCGCTCTTGATTTTTATAGGTCCCTAATCCAACCCCCTCTCTTACTAGCTGACCTTTACCCTAATTCTGTCCTGCATCTCTTATTAGACCACCTAGCTTTGTTATCTAGTCAAGGAGTCTCAAAGTCTGCCATAGTCTGATTGGATTTGTTTGCCACAAGCCAAGAGAGGCCCTCATTTGCAAGAGACCTCTAGCACCTCCCATGTGCAGGCAGTGGCTCACCTTGGGTGGCAAAACAAGGGTTGTCCGAGACCCCAAGCCCTTCCTGTTTGCAGGCAAGAACCCATCATCTCAGACTATAAAGCAAAGACTACCTGGGATTCCAAGGCCTTCCTGTTTTCAGGCAAGGTCTCTTCATCCCAGGGGGCCAGACATATCTGTCTCCTTTGTGAGAACAGAGTAAAACTCCAGACTAGTTTAATTATTTAAGCTTTAGTGGTATGTGTCTTTAACTCTTGGTTCCCTTCAGAGGGCACCCATGTAAACATTCGGGAAGGCGCTGTGCCATCCTGTAGATCATGGTTACCTAAACACAGCAAAGTGATGGCAGATTTATTTGTTTTTTGCTTCTTTCTTTAAATTTGATTCTGTGTGTGTGTGTGTGTGTGTGTGTGTGTGTGTGTGTGTGTGTTTGTGTGTCTTGGTACTAGAAACTGAAATCAGGGCCTTTACACTGACTTACATTTCCAGTTTTTAAAAAATAATTTTTAAATTAATTAATTAAATTGCAGTGCTAATGGTGGAACCAGGGCTCTTGCAGTATGCTACATCCCCAACTCTTTCTTTCTTTTTCTTTTTTTTTTCTTTTTTCTTTTTCTTTCTTTTCTTTCTTTCTTTTTTTTTTTTTGAGACAGGGTCTCATTCTGTAGTCCAGGCCGGTCCACAAACTGGCCACAAACTCATGACAGTCCTCCTGCCTCAGCCTCCAGAGTACTGGCATTACAGGCATGTGTTTATGTGGTGCTGGGGAATTGAACTCAGGGCCTTGTGCTTGCTAGGTACATGCTTTAACCATTGAACTATGCCCCAGATTCTCCCAGCTTATAAAACAGAAATTCTGGGGCTGCAGGAATGGCTCAGCAGTTAAAGTGCTTGCCTAGCAAGTGCTAAGTACCTGAGTTTGATTCCCCAGCAATAAATAAGCTGGGCGTGGTGGCACATGCTTGTAATCTTAGCACTCGGGAGGCTGAGACAGGAGGGTTGATGTGAGTTCAGAGCCAGTCTGGGCTCTCTAGTGAGTTCAGGACCAGCCTGGGCTTCAGATCAAGACCCTGTCTCAAACAAATAAATAAATAATAAAAATAAATAAAATAAAACAGAAATTCTATGCTCATTAAAACAACTTCCCACTTTTCATTGCAATCCTCTGACAAGGGTGGTTTCTAATTTTTCAAAAAATTGTTTTTATGTTTGCTTATTTTCAGTATTTTTACAAAATGGCCATTTATTGCTCATATAACTGAATAATAACATTATCCAAAACCCTGGACCATCTCTTCCACTGTCTAGGCAGGTACCTGGGGTGTGATCTAGCAGATTGTCTGTGGGCAGAACCTAGACAGACTGAACCCAGGTTCCCCTGCAGCTCCATCCGCTGATGCCAGCTCTTCTCCCAAGAGGACAAGACTGAAGGACTTGCAGTAGGACAAGTTCCATTCATTATTTGAATCCTGATGGGTACCAAATTGGCTTCAGAGAGTCAGGATGAGATGGAATTTCATGGGGAGAGAGTCTCATCCCTGCCCCTCTTACCACCTCCTCAAGCTCTGCAGAATTGTCCCCCAGGATCACTTCTGGCCCTTGATTGGCCCATGTCTCTTGCTGTAGAGATCCTCAGGCCAGCTGGTGCCTCCGGCCGACCTGTCTGCAGATGAGAAGGGCAGCAGGCAGGGGGAGCACTGTGATCACACATGGGCCCCACTGGTTCTAGGAAAAGCGAAGCACCTGTCCTGAGTAGCTGGAGAGTGAGGGGTGGGGTAGTGCAGGCCAGGGCGGAAGCCCAGAATGGGGGTGATATGAACACACAGTAGTTTCCGCCTTGCTGATCTGAGTACATGAGCTAATTTCATTGTAGGCAGTGACTTATACACACAGAGAAACCCACAATGAGCCCCGCAGTGTGGCCCTGGAATGCCAGTGTGCCTTTCGTTTTACAAACAGAGCCTAACAGGTGAGTTGCCTGAGCTCTGAGCAAGGCAGTAGCAGCAGGGCTGAGATCCCGACCATGTCCCTTGCATTCTGGGCAGTGTCTCCATCAGGTACAGACCCCGTAGTAAAATGAAGACCAGTAAGAGCCCAGGTGGGAAAGGACACAGCCGCAGCCAAGGGCTGGAGGGGACAGAACCTGCAGAAGCTTGAAGGAAATGGGAAGAACAACTGGGGTGCAGTATAAATGCCCTAGAAATTAGAGGGTGGGGTGGTTCTCAGGGGAGGATGGCTGAGGTAACTGGGATGTTTCTGCAAATTAGGATCTTAGCTGGGGGTCTGAATCCGGAGGGACTCGAAGCACATGACACGTGCCTGGTGGATGAGGGTCTCCATGACCAGGGTTCCTGCTTCTTTCTCCGTCTGTTTCCCCCATACCTCAAATACATAGGCAGGAACAGGAGGTGGTTGTCAGTCTCTAGGCTAAACTGGGACAGGTCATAAGGACATCCTTACAGGTGGGGATCCCAGACTGCACGAGGCCCTCCGGCCTACAGGAGGAAGCTGCTCCAAGGCTCCACTCAGGAGGGGTCTGTCTCTCACTACCCCTCTGGGCTACTGTTCTTAATCAAGGCTGGGTCATCACGCAGGATGCTGCTCATGGATGGTCTGCTGAGGGTGTAGGAGCTGTGGCAGGGTCAGTGGTAGCAGTACTGGGACTCAAAGCCCAGGGTATCCCAGGAAGTCTCCCAGAAGCATCTGTACATGAGGCTGTACGGCCCAGCGTTGGTGGCCAAGCTAAGGTGGAATAAAACTCCAGAAATGACATGTATGTACTGGAAGGCCAGAAGCAGGCCCTGTGTCCAGCGGGACATAAAGGTCCACATGAGGCAGTCAGCATGGAATGGAGTCCAGGAGACGCCAAAGACCACCACAAGTGTGACCGCAGGGACAGAGGAGGGAGGCCTGGGCCACTGCTGGAGCTTCTCAGCGGCCCTCCTGAAACTTCAGTTGGACCCAACTACTCTCACTTCCTCCTATCTCACAGGCCACCCATGCCTTGATCGCACCTAGAAGTTTCTGGAAATTTGCCTGCCCTGGCCACCTCTCTTCCTTCCTTGCTTTTCTTATTCATTTATTTATTTATTTTGAGACAGGGTCTTACCCAGTATTCCAGTCTGGACTGAACTCACTATGTAGCCCTGAACTCACAGCAGTCCTGCCTCAGCCTCCCCACTGCTGGTATTCAAGGCAAGTGCCACCATGCCCAGCTACATACACCACGGTGCAGGTGGCTCAAACCTGCGGCCTCGCACTTTCTAGACAAACACTTTTCTCACTGAGCTACACCTCTGCCCCTTTCTAAGACGATGTCACCTCTGGCTCTAATTGAGCAGTGGGATCACGAGCTGTGCGCTGCTCCTGGCTGCAGCTAACTAGGTATGGACCCTGGGCCCCAGCTTCCAATCCGTCTTGCCCATGCAATTAGCAACGGAAGCTGAACTCCTAGCATGACAGGCAGAAGGACTGAGGTCTGCTCTCGGCCCCCACTGGGGTCGTACATGCTGAGGCACGAGTATAAAGGAGCAGGAGAATGGGGCAGGTGCCCAGAAGGCCACAGACAGCAAGATCACGGGCCAGAGAGAGCAAGACACGCGCACACTCTCTGCCTGCCCAGCTCCCCAGCCCGCTCCCCGTGCTCCAGTTGAAGAATCGCCCTGCACTCACCCCGTTTCTTCTAGAGGCTCTCCTGCCTCCCGATTGCCCTCCCTTCAGCAGAAGGCAAGCCACGCTGAGCGTGCGGTCACTCCTTCCTCCACTCTTCCCCGCCCTGGCCTCACCCCGCCATGCCTTTCCTGAGGTCTCCGCCTTGACTGCGTCTTGGTGCTCACTTGCTCCTCCAGCTCTCTGACTTCTCCTGCAGTGTCTTCCCAGCATACCCCTCCCTTCCAGGCAGTTTTCCTGTAATGTTTTTTGTGTTGTATGCAATGACCCCAACACAAGTCCTGGCGCACAGCAGGTCCTCAGAAACTAGACAGAGAAAGGGGGTGGGGAGAGAAGCCTAACCGGTCACAGGCCAGCAGCAGTAAGCCCACCTTCCCCCAACTGAGATCCAGTCCCTTATGCCAGTTGCAGACCCTGCCCATGTCTGAGGAGGGAGGTCACAGGAGTTGGAGGGACAGGCAGGGGACAGTTGGTCTGAATGTAGGTTTCAGCATACAGAGGAGGGAAGAAAGCACAGAGCTTGGGCAAACCCATCGTGGTAGGCTGCACAGTGATCTCAGGTTCTGGGACACAGTTCCTCAAGGACGATGGGAGGGGGTCTGGCCCTGGAGACGGGACTGTCCCCAGCTGTATGGCTCTGACCCTGTCCTGCCTTGATTCACCCTCCTCCCCTACCTGGTTTAGGCCCTGCTGAAAGGAGGATGAGCTGGGTGCACTGGGGTGGGGAGGGAGTCAGTGATCTGCTGCAGGTCCTGGTCCTCCCTCAGGTCCAGGTGTCAGCCATCGTGACATCCGGAGTCTCAGTGCAGCTGGGTGGCTGGGTGTGCCCTGGCCCGCTTCAGTCCTCCAGCTCTGCCCATCCAGCCTCATGACCATGCCTGATAAGTCTCTCTCTCTCTCTCTCTCTCTCTTTCTCTCTCTCTCTCTCTCTCTCTCTCTCTCTCTCTTCCCCCCCCCCCGTGTGTGTGTGTGTGTGTGTGTGTGTGTGTGTGTACTGGGAGCATGGGGCCTTTGGACTGAGCTACCTCCCTAGCCCTTTTCATTTTTATTTATTTTATTTTGAGATAGGGTCTTGCTAAATCTTTAAATTATCTAGTCTGGACTTGAGCTCACCATCTTCCTCAATCTCCCAGTACTGGGATTACAGGAGTGAGCCACCATATTGCTTCTGATAAGCCTCTTACAGGTGAGCAGTCTCCCATGGTTCTCTGAGAACACAGACATAGCATGGAGGGAATTCACCATCTCTGATGGAACACGCTGTCACAGATCCCACCATGTGGTTCCACAGGGGCCTGGCACCTTGGCATTCTGCCTCTCTGGTTCAGGGGGTGGGCTTTGACTTAAATTCTACCAATCTGAGCTCTTCCCTGGGACTTTCTGATAGTCCTGAAGGGAAGAAGGCAGATCCCAGGGACAGACGACTATGTGCAGTGAGCCTTGCAGCCTTCTGCAGGGAGGAACAGAGCACAGGCATGCTTAGGAGCAAAGATGAGAGTTCCCGAGGGTCCAGATCCCTGTTTCTGTCATCCTGGAGCTAACATCTGGCCAGAGACAGCTTTGCGGGAACATGGGTCCCCAGTTTAAAAGAGGCCTGGTGCTGCTTTAATGATTTGTTATTGCTGTGTGAACATTCTTGAGAATTTTTGAATAAGGAGACCTGAATTTCCATTTTGCACTGACCCTACAAATTATATACTCTATACTACCATGAACCCTTAATGTTATCTTTGGTTTAAGTTCTTAACAGGGTAATCTAAGCGTCTGCACATACCTTGGGGTAGACACACATACACAGAAGGAGAGAGAAATACAACAAAAGGGTGGGGGCAGTCCTCTGCACAGAACTTCATGAAGCCAGACACTGCTCCCTCCCTGGGCCCAGGAGCCCCACTCTCATACCCAGGGTCTGGCTCAGCCCCCTTCTCAGCAGTGACACTTAAACAGCATCTTGCCCCTGTCTTCAGCCCCCTCCTGCAGCTGCCCACGTGGGGACTGGTGGCTGTTTTTTCCTTAAACTGCACATCCTGCTGCCTCAAGCAGGAGCTACCGCTCCCACTGCAGCCTCAGCTCCAGGAGGAGGTGCAACACGTTGATGGAGGCCATGGGCAGGCAGAAGAGAGCTTGGTGATCTGCACCACCAGGTTGTAGAGGGCCCGCGGACAAGCCAGTGTGCATACGGTTGGGTTGTCACCCGGCCCAGCAGGGAACTTGCAGCTGCCAGCGGCCATGCAGGCTGGTGTTGGGCAGAGAGCAGATCACAAGATAGCCCAGATGGCCCCAAGCATGTGGTGCACATGGGCCCGCAGTGCATACAGCCCGCATCACCATGGACCTAGTCTAGAGTGGGAGTGCTATGGCCACATAATGCCGCACACTCAGGGCAGTAACATTGAGCACTGAGGCCAGGTAAACCATCTCCAAGGGCAGCATAGGGAAGTAACAGCTATAGTGCCTGTCAGGCAGGGGCAGGTGTGCCACATCTCATAGAGCTCCAGGGTCAGGCCCATCGGTAGGACCAGCGGATCTGACACAGCCAGGCCGAAGATGTCAGTGGGTGTCACAAGGCCTTGTCACTCAGGATGACCACGTAGGTCACACTGTTGCCCACAGTGCCCACCACAGTAATCAACAGATACGTGGCACAGATGGGCACAAACAGCTCTGTCTGTTGCGGCCCCAGGCACTTGAGTTTTAAGCCTCATCAGTCAAGTTCAGGTCCTCTGGGTCAAAACACTCTGTCTTCATGGTCATTGCAGGGTGTGGGGCTCCTTGCAATCCCTGAGGACAGGTCCCCAAGGAGGGTGGGATAATTGATGCAGGGAGGGGTCTGCGGAACAGAGAGGAGATGGCCAGAAAAGTCATTTAAGGACTACCAGCTCTGTCCTATCTTATCAAACCAAAGGTGCCACTGTAAAAGTGACCATTATTTTATGAGCCACGAAGAAAGAAAAAAACCTGACCATCCATTGTGCATTACAATCTCAGAGACTAAGGATATACTTTTCTTTTGGTACTGAGCATTGAACCCAGCTATATTCCAGTCCTTTATAATTTTAAAATGTGAGACAAGTTGCCCAGGCTGGCTTGAACTTGCAGTCCTCAGCCTTCCAGAGTGCTGGAATTATAGGCATGCATTAAAATGTACATCTTAAAAATGACAAATTCCAGGATCTACTTAAATCTGAATAAGTGACAGGTGCTCAAATGCAGGCTTTGTACTGGCAGTCCCCTTAGATGTCACCCTTCCGAGCTATGGACTTCAGGAGAAGTGCCCCGGTTGGGCACAGCACATAGTATGGTGGGCACAGCACACAGTATGGTACGGTCTTTAAGAGGAGGAGCTTTGGGAGCAACTGCCTGACCCAAATCCTGCCTCCTCAAGTCCTCCTAATCGGGAGGATCTAGGAATTTAATCCATGAAACATACTGACACAGCACCTGCCTGACACAGAGAGGGCATGGTGACCACCCGCCTGGCTGTGGGGACCAAGTCAGTGTGAGGGCCACGAGGGGGAGCAAAGATGCCAAGAACTGTTGATACAATGCTTAATCCCATCGGCTCGTTTGTCTTCTGCCACCAGAACCTTGAAAGTCTGAATATTTGACACCCTTGGCACTGCCACTTCTGAGATTCCCCCGACCCCCACCCCTCCCACCCACCCTCATCCTACAGCACAGGAGGGTGGGAGCCAGGAATGAGCTGGACTTGAGAGAGGCGCTCCCCGCCACCAAAAAGGGTGGCTGGCCAGAGCCCCAGGTGCCCATGGCCTGAAAAAAAAAGGAGGTCATAGATAGCAGAAGCTCCCCTGGAGGGCGCCCCCATGGGGCTCTGATCCTCCCTCCCTGGGGCGACCCTCCCTCCCCGACATCTCGCTCACCTACCACGCATTCTTCTTCGTTCACACAGCGCCCAAGTGACAGACAGGGAGCTCAGCTGCAGTCGGCCGACCCATTGACCAGCTAGCTCTCAGGCGCCTGCCCGGTCGCCCCGCATGTCACCGCCAGAGGGCACTGCCGCCCCCGCAGCCCGCGGGACCCGGGACACTTTCTCTGGGACGCCAGCACCCGTCTAAAACCACAGCAGGTCTTTGACCAGGCTCTTCCAGGAGCACCTTTTTCTCCGACAATCCTCGGAACAGCCCATTTTCCAGATTAGAAAATCGAGCCTCAGACACGTGCAGCCTGAGTGAGCTGGGTCTCCCATGCTGTTCCCGCTCCAGCGTAAGTTTCAGCAGGTCTAGGTGCTCATGCCTCCCAGGATGGCCCAGGAGCCCCCTTCTCCCGCAGTCTCTGGATCTTTTCCCGGGCCTCTGCTGGAAACCACTTCCTCCCCAAAAAGCACCTCCAGAGCCTGGCCTAGCTAGAGCCCCTCACTCCCACTGTCCTCGCCATGTCCCTCCTCTTCCTTCTCCATCCAAGTGGCTCCTGGGTCCCCCTCAACCTACCAAGGGAAGTATAGACAGAAATGAAGGGACCAGGCATGAGCCAAGGTCACTCCACTTCAACTCCTGCCCGCCCCTCAAACCCAGAGCACAGAGACCCCAGCAAGGGGCTGCCCCCGTCCTGCATCCTGCAGTCAGCTGGAAGTGATTTCACCCGAAAGTGAACGAGGAGGGCTGGGAAGGGCAGAGGGCACAGGCTGATACGTGGGCTGCCAGCTCCTCCTGGAGCTGATGCCCCTCATTTACCCAAGACCCAGAAGCGCTCATGTGTGACAAGTGTGCTCCAGAATCAGTGCACCAGATTCACACTTCCCAGAGCTGGCAGGGGAGGGGAAGAGGGCCCAGACCCAGAAAGATGGGTTCAGGTTGTGTTTTAGCCAGGTTGGCAACACGCCCCTGCAACCCAGCACTGGGGAGGCTGACAGGAGGATACCCCAGTTCAAGGGCAGCCTTAGCTATTAACAAGACCCTATCTCAAAAAAGAAAGAAAGAAAGAAAGAAAGAAAGAAAGAAAGAAAGAAAGAAAGAAAGAAAGAAAGAAGAAAGAAGGAAGGAAGAAAGAGGGCTGGAGGAATGGCTCAGCTGTTAAAGCGCTTGCCTGGCAAACACTACATCAAGTGCTAAGTACCTGAGTTTGATTCCCCAGCACCACACAAGCCAGGCATGGTGGTGCATGCCTGCAATCCCAGCACTGGGGAGGATGAGACAGGATTGCCATAAATAAGTCCAAGGCCAGCCTGAGCTCCACAGTGAGTTCAGTACCAGCCTGGGTTATAGAGTGAGACCCTGTCTAAAAGAGAGAGAGAGAGAGAGAGAGAGAGAGAGAGAGAGAGAGAGAGAGAGAGAGGAGTGGGCTGATCACAAGGATGGCATAAGACCATGAACATAAAAATGGAGCCCAAGGTCTGGGCTGTGGCCAGCACATAAAAAATGTCATGTGCGGCTGTCATGTTTAATGGCAACAAGGCACATCCACCTTCCTCTGAGCGTCTGCTGCTACCACCCTTGAGTCACTGTCTGAGCTTGAGGACAGGGAGTCAGACCTCCAGAAGCCACACAGACCGGCCTTCCCGGGAACTCCACGAGTAAACACAGTCCTGTCAGGGAGGTATGGGCAGCATGGGCACGGGGCCCTGGGAGGAAAGGTCCTGGGGTGGCCTGAGAGGTAACCACTCCGTCCCAGACATGCCAGCCCCAGCTGAGCCTTTGAGAGTGGGACAATACCATGACAGATGAGCAGCTAGGGACAGCATCACTCAGCAATGACCCCCTATGGTGCTGTCACAGTGTGTGATGTGTGCTGTCAGCCTGTCCGCATCACTAGAGCACACAGAGTCACGTGCATGCAGGCACACACACACACGCGCACACACTCCACTTTGCACGTACTTTGAACAGCCTGAAACCCACAGAGGACCCTCTGGAGTTGCTAAGAGCCTGGAAAGGATGGAGACACAGATCCAACCCAGCCTTACAGAGTTAGATGGCTCCCACCAGTCAGAGATTCCTGTGACTGGCTGTTTATGTAGCAGTAACCGTGATTCAAGACCATGTCAGGATAAAAGGGAACCCCCCAACAAAAGGTGAGGGTCAGTGGATACTCCTGCATGATCCAGATGGCCCTGGGCGCCCTGGCTGGGGCCTGAGCTAGAAGCACTAGGGCAGCGTGTCCTGCCAGAACCAGGGGCATCCTGTGCCTCACAGGAGCTCTGTCCTGTAGCAGCTACCTGGGGTTTTCTGGGTATATTCTACAAGGTATAGTTGAGAAATGTGATGAATGTTTACATTTTAAAACTACCACAGTTAAAGACACATTGTCATTAACCACTGCCTCCAGCCTCCCCCCAACACCATCCCCCTCCTCCCAATGCACTTAGCCCATCATTCTTCCCGTGTCTTAGTGGTTCTGGAAGTCCTCCTGTGTGTCTCTAATTGTGCTGTTGTGACTGCCCTCAATGTCCTGAATCAAATCAAAATCAATTCAAAGTCAGTTTGACTTTGGGAAAGAGCCAGAAGTCTCATAGTGAATAAGGTGGATGCAGACACACTGTTAATATTATTATTATTATTATTATTATTATTAGGAACTGGGGATCTCCCAGGGCCTTCATATTGAACTACATTTCCAGCCCTTTATTTAAATTTTTTTTGGTTTAGAGACAGTCTACAGCCATACTATCCTGACTGCATTATCTCGTCTGATGTCAGAAGCCAAGCAGGGTCAGGCCTACTTAGTACTTGGATGGGAGACAGAGTCTCCCTAAGCTGCCAGGTTGCTCAGGCTGGGCTCAAACTTGTGATCCCCCTGCCTCAGCCTCCAAGAGTGCTGGGATTATAGGCCTGTGCCACTGGGCCAGAATCACACTGTAATATTTTGGGGAACCTGTGTTTCCATTGATGGCATTCAGCA
Organism: Ctenodactylus gundi; assembly: GCA_004027205.1. Taxonomy (NCBI): domain Eukaryota; kingdom Metazoa; phylum Chordata; class Mammalia; order Rodentia; family Ctenodactylidae; genus Ctenodactylus; species Ctenodactylus gundi. Next base: position 52,694 of record PVKB01002930.1, read on the forward strand.
GTAGCATTCACTGTATTTTTCTTTTAAATCACACCTCATAAAGACACTACAGAAAAAAAAAACCTCCAGAACTGCTTCAGAAAGTGGCAAGAATGATGGAATTAGTATGTTTGGGGGGAACTGATGGTAATGTGTCTTTTATTATAATAATTTGTTTAAATTTCAATATTAATCATAGAGTTTGATGGATCTTTGCAAATCCCTCTCCTGAGCTTGGTTAAGGACCCAGCTCTACACAGCAATATATAATACTAATACAAGAGAAAACCTGGGGGGGAAGGGATTATTTATAGATGTCACAGAATAGGGTGACAATGTGAGCTATAATCTTTCTCCTGCCCTTGTCGCAACTTTTTCATCTTTTCTGCTTAATACATTTCTGTTAGAGAATGAAAACATAAATAAGAAAAGAGTAAATAAGCCACGAGAGCACTCCTGGGACTCTTGGCCCTGCTGAGATATACCCCAAGTCCTGGGTGGGTGCAGGGCTCCTGGGCCTGAGGTGCCTGGGTAGGCCGTACCCCTTCATTACTGCACTACCTTTCTGAGATATGTGGGGGCAGCAGCCCAGGCCAGGGCCAAAGAAGGACCTGCCTTCTCAGCCTCAGGCTCACTGCAGCCCTGGGACACCTACTGTCCCCCCAGAAGCACCCCAGCCCATCTGCATTCCTGCCTACAGAGGAGAGAGGAGGCACACGAAGTTGGCTTGGGACACAGAGACAAAGGACAGGAGGGAGTATCTATTCTGAAGTCTGGGCAGTGGGGACAGCCCAGGACCCTCCTCCTCCTTCACTGGGCCTCACCAGGCAAACACAGAACTAGCCATCCAGAGAAGAGCACAGTCACCAGGGTCTGCTGGGCCCCTCCCAGGTCGGACCTCTCTTCACGGTTCTGCTCAGCTGGGCCTCGGCCAGGTCAAGCCAGAGGGAAGAGAGCAGGACCATCAGAGGCCAGGGTGGGGGCTGGAGTATACATGCCCAAGGCCCTGAACCCCAGGCCTGGCTCCTCTCACAGAAATCTACCCAGTCCTGGGAAAGAGGACAAAGGCAGCCATGGGACATGGCAACTACAGCCTAGTCAAGCAGGCCCAGCTCTGGTCAGTAAAGCAGCAAACCCAGCAGGTGTCTCTCACGGCTGCTGTGAGAATGGAGGGAGACAGTGTGAGGCAGAGCCTTTGTGTTCCTGGCCAGCCCAGTCCTGACACTGCAAGGAACGGGCCCCTCACTTGTCTTATGTCCTTGATGAAAGAATTCAGTCAAGACTCAGGGCAGGGGGGACTAGAGGAATAGCACAGAGGTTAGAGCACTTGCCTAGCAAGCACAAGGCCCTGAGTTCAATTCCCCAGCACCACATAAGCCAGGCGTGGTAGTACACACCTGTAATCCAAGCACTCAGGAGGCTGAGGCAGGAGGATTGCCGTGAGTTCAAAGCCAATGTGGGCTACATAGTGAGTTCAGGACCAGCCTGAACTACAGAGTGAGACTCTGTCTCAGGACAAGAAAAAAAAAAAAAAAAAAAGACTCAGGCATCTGTGGAAAAGTCTAGGTAGAATCTATTGTAAAGCAGAGAGAGCTATACTTCAAAGGACCATCACCTCTGCCTTTTCTGCTCATGGTAGGGATGTTCACTATTAGGCCCCTGTCTGGCTGAGAGGCACGAACCCTGTTCTGGAGCTTCCAGAGAACCCACAGCCACCCGCAGTTCCCTGGGAGATAGCGAGCCCTCCACCTCCTCCTCCTCCAGGCCCTCAGCCTGTGCAACAGGTTCCAACTTCCTGTTGGAGAAAGAGAAGACATATTCACTGTTTGGGGCCACAAAAAAGCCCGAGTCTCTGATCCTGACCTGTGTCCCCCATGCCGCTCTGTGACTACGGCCAGACCTTACTGGGTGCCCACAGGACACCTGTTTATCTGGGGCTATAGAGGCTGCCCTCAAGTCCACCTGGACTTTCCAGCCCACAGACCACGTCCATGTGTGTCTGGGGGGTCTTTCCACTGAATGCTCTGGGTTCTGATCAGAGTTAGTTTCAGAACAATAGTTCAGCCACAACCAGCACCTGGTGGCAGGGCCCATCTTGTCTGACCACAGTAGTTTCTGGCGTCCAGCTTACTGGTTTTGTTTTCTCTTTTAACTGTTCATGTTGACATAATATATCTAAAAGTTGGGTCCTGCGTCTGTGTTCTTGCTGTGTGGGTGAGTAAGCTGGGCCTTCTGGAGTGGTAGGGGGCAGATATCCTACCCTGTGATTCACCCCAGCCCTAGGAGACAGAGATGTAGCCCTCCACTCAAGGGCTCAAGGCCTCATCAAAGGCTGAGCCTCAGAGAGAAAAGCACACAGCCAGTATGGCACCACAGAGCCACTGAACTAGCTCCGTCACTTATTTTAGGGCTCGTTATAGGAGGGAGGCCTGACCTGACAAGCTCATCAGATGCTCAAGAGGTGCCCAGAAGCATATGTATCTGTGTGGAAAATAAGGGATCACAGATTTTGAAACTCTGAAGAGCCCACTCACACCCTTGTTTGAGGGCTGGAAATTTAAACCCCCAGCATTTAAACCCTTTCTTGGTCCAGTTGGGTTCATCAGATTCACTAAAACCGATTTATAAACAGCCTGCTCCCAAGCAAAGAATGTCAGTTACTCCTCCTGGACTCACTGAGGTGAAGCTTATGTCAAAATGGATTTAAACACACACAGGTAGTGAGGCCTCTGTGCTAAGCAGCTTGCCCAGGGTCCCCAGCTATCAGGTGCTGGGGCTGGAATCTGAACTCACATTTATTCGAGTGAAGAGCTGTCTGCCTTCTGCTCTTCATGTCTGACTCATCTCCCCATTCCTAAAGGTCAAACAGCTGCTCAGTAGGTCAAACTTCAAAATCCTAGCCAAAAAAAAAAAAAAAAAAAGAAGAAGAAGAAGAAGTTCATCCTAGCCTATTTACCCTCCTCAGGAAGCAGAATTTTTGCAAACGTGTCTGTCCCAGTTGACCCTCTGAAGCCTATGTTGCCTTCCCCTCATTGGCTTTTGTTTGCCTGAGCTTTCTCGAAGGAATGCCCTTTCTGGGAGCTGTTCCCGACTCCCCTGGAACTATGTGACCTTCTATGAGCTAGTCTGGCAGCTTCCATGAACTAACCTAGCACCTTCCATGGGCTAGCCTAGCACCTTCTGGCTCTGGAGCAGCTGCCCAAGGGAGATAAGCCAAGCTTGTTGAGTATCCCTCCCCAGGGAGCTGGTGTTGGTAGTTAATTTGCTTAGAAACTTTTGGCAAAGAACTCCTTGGTTCTAGCTCAGTGCCTTCCAAAGCGTTTCGACATGAAACTGTCATTCTAAAAAGCTGCGATAAGCAGGACATGGTGGCACATGCCAGTAATCCCAGCACTTGGGAGGCTGAGGCCGGAGAACTACCCTATGTCTTAATTACTTATTGTTGCTGGGACAACATACCTGATATCCTCAGCTTAAGAGAGGATTTACTTTAGCTCACAGTTTCAGAAGGTCCTGCGCAGCCCACTCATGGGCAGCCAGCCGTGGCGGGAGCACAAGGCAGGGGCTGGGGAGCTGCTCACCCCAGTGCAGACAGAACCCACTTTGAGTGAGGAGCAGGCCAGGATGTCTGGAGACTCGGGCAAGGCCAGAGCCTTCCTGGAAGAAGCTGTAACAAGGCTTCTCCTTCCTTCCTTCACCCAGCTCAAGCTGCCAGCTGGGCCCCTACCTGGAGGGTGGGTGACCCTCCCTCATTTCCTGGCCCACAAGACAACACCACACACCTGAAAGCTCTGCTCCCAGTCCCTCCCCCACTCCCTGCAAGTTTCCACAAATCGACACAATACTTTCAGGTCAAGCTCCAGGCATATGCCTCTTCCAGCCAGGCCCCATTTCCCAACAGCAAGTTCCAGATACATGAGGCTTTTGGGGGACACTCCAGATCCAAACCATAGCACCATGAGATCAAGGCCAGCCTGGGCTCCATGGTGAGACCCTGTATCAAAAAATAAACTAGAAGGCTGTGAGATGAGTCTCTAGGGGCAGAAGTTTTAACCCCCTTCATTCTTAAGTAGGCATGCCTCAGTTTTCTCATCTGGAAAATGGGATGGTGATAACCCTTACCAACTTCAGACAGTTACCATGAGCACTCACTGAGTACCCACCCGAACGGCAATTAGCAGGCCAGTTACTTCATAACTGTTTTTCAAATAAATGAGAGTAGGTACATGTCTCAGAAGCTTAGCATGTTTCCTAAACAAACAAAAAAATTATTTTTAATATTTTTTTTCTAAGGAGGCAAAATGAAATAAGCTGGAGGTTTCCCTCCTTATCCAGGGAGGAGTGATTTGGAGGGAGACATGCCAGGACAGGAAGCTCCACCATGCGGGGGCAGGAGTCACCCTGGTTCTCCCTCGGGGTGGCCTCACTATGTTCCTGCCTTCTGGACACACTTTCCAGAAAGCTCTCCAGCGGTTTCTATGGGGACGCCAAGAACAAGGGCGGCCAGGGTGGGCCTCCACGAGAGGCCTCTCTGAGGACAGAAGGGCTCTTCCCACCCAGCACTGGAAAAGGCTCCAGCGTCACAGCATGGATCCCTTGGCTGGGGTCCGTTCTTGTCTTGAGTACAAGGGCCTCTCTCCCGCGGAGCCTTGGTGGTGAGGGGGACGCAGGCCTGAGTGGCAACTGAGTTAGCGAGAGAAGGCTGGGGCTGGCCCACAGGTCAGGAAGCAAGGCCGGGCCCCGACTCCTTCCTGGTGACAGGGCTGCCACCATCTCTCTAGGAGTGAAACTGGAGTGGTGAGAAGAGAGCTCATTCTATTCCAGGTAAAGTTTATCGCAGCACAGTTTATGGCAGCTAAGCCAGGAAACAGCCTATATGTCCACCAGCAGGTAAACGGACAAGGCAAATGCAATATGTACACATATGTGTATACACATGAATATTACGCTACTGTAAAGAAAGATAAATTTGAAACATTTGTAAGAAAATGGATAGGGCACTGGAGGAATGGCAAAGTGATTAAAGCGCTTGCCTTGCAAGCACAAGGCCCTGAGTTCGATTCCCCAGCACAACCTAAAGCTGGATATGGTGGTGCATGCCTGTGATCCCAGCACTTGGAAGGCTAAAGCAGGAGGATTGCTGTGTCCAAGGCCAGCTACATAGAGAGACTATAGGTACATAGAGAGACCCCCCCCCCAAAAAAAAATGGATAGGGGTTGGAGGAATAGCTCAGCAGTTAAAGTGCTTGCCTAGCAAGCACTAAGTATCTGAGTTTGATATCCCAGGTCACTAGGTAGCCCAGACTGGTGTCAAACTCACTGCAATCCTCCTGCCTGCCTCCTGGGTGCTGGGATTACAGGTGTGCACCGCCATGCCATGTATATGGTGCTGGGAAATCAAAGTCAGAGTCTTGTGCTTAATAACTGCATGTGTACCACCACGCCCAGTTGGTGTGGTACTAGGGACACAACCTCATGTCCTGTGCTTGCTAGGCAAGTGCTTTAACCACTGAGCTATGCTCCTAGCCTCACTATTATTACTTTTTTTCATTTTGTAAAGCAGCTGCTTGTTTAATGTTGCTAATATTTCTCTGGCCAAGCCGTGCTGGAGACCATCCGTAGGGTCAGGCCTGCCATGGTCAGGAGCCTAAGCTCAGACACAGAGCTCCCTCTCCATGTCACCTCTCTCCCTCACACTCTCCCAGATACGCACGCCTGTTCCATCACTGCCGTTTTACACCTTCACAGTGCCAACTTCCACCCGTACTGTGCACTCCAGCCCCCGGGCCCTGTATGAGGACAGAGAGGCCACACAGCGACCCATTCCTCTCCCCACCCCTTTTCCCTCTTCTGGTGTCCCTGTCCCATGGTGCCCCGGTCCCAGAGCTGGCATGTGCCACATGCAGGGGCAGCCTTGGTCCTGTCCCAGAACAGGCACCTCCAGCTGACAGGAGCACACCGGGCTTCTCCCTAGGAGCCTGAGCCAAGATATCACCCCTAGCTGGCTCAGGGCAGGACCCCATCTCCATCTGCAGGGGTCCATGCACCCCTCTCAGGCTTCAGTATTATTTCAGTCCAGCCAGTGAAAGGGTGCTATCTCCCTACTTCTCAAAGATGGCATAGCAGGAGGGCTCACACCTGCTCTGGGCCACATATCTTTCTGAATGACCTAAAAGGACAACAGCACAGAATATACTTTGGGGTGAAAGCAGTCCCGGACAATCCCTTGGTCCCCTCAACCTGAGTGAGCCGCAGGGCTCCCCCAGGCCTCTCTCTCACCTAAAGCAAGGGCAGCCCACTAGCCCGGCTGCTCCAGGCATGCGCCATCATTCCTGCAGACACCTGGGGATACGTGGGGGTGCTAAAGATAAGCACATTGCAAGAAACATTGCGGGTCACAACGGTACCCACCCATGATCCTAGCTAGTCAGGATGCTGAGGCAAAAGGATCTCAAATTCAAGCCCAACCTGAGCAGCTAGTGGCTCAGCAAGACCTTGTCTCAAAATAAAAAAATAAAAATTGCTAGGAATTTTTCTGTGATATGACAAGAAGGAAGTAAAAGAGTGAACAAACTCTTATGCCTGGGTTTACATAATGTGTTTTGCTATTAGAAACCCCTAATGTCTCCAGGTATCTGTAGGAATGATCCCAGTCCATCTTCCCAGCACTGTGTAGCCTAGTCTGGCCCTAATCTTGCAATCCTCCTGCCTCAGCCTCCTGAATGCTAGGACTACAGGCATAAACCACCATGCCCAGCTTAGAGTTTCTTTTTGAGGTGATGAAAATGTTCTAAAAAGATTGTGGCTTGGTCACACATATTTATAAATATACTAAAAACCACGGAATCCTACATTTGCAATGGCTGAGTTGTGTGGCATGGGAATTAGATCTCAAAACTTAGAACTAGATAATTCAGGCTAGGGGTATAGCACGGTGCCTGCTTAGCATGTGTGAGGTCCTGGGTTCCATCCCCAGCACCTGAAAAATAAATAGATAAATAAATAAATAAATCTACCTACTGTAGCCTCCCCACCCATGGCAGGACAGCTCTGAGTCTTATTCCATGGTTTCTCGGGGGTGTCATCATCACATGTTCGGGAATCGCATCTCAGATAAACCTCCAGGTCTACTTTCAAGGGGACCCAAGCTAAAGGAAGCGCCCTCCGAGGGTGGAAAGTCAAGGTCCCCCATGACATGGGGTTGGTAGCAAGGCATGTCCATACAGAACCCAGCCAGGATGGCAGTCCTTATTGGCTGCCCTGGACAGGAAAGGAGTTAGAGGTAAAAACAACTCAGAATGGGCAAGGGAAGTATCTCAGTGGTTAGAGTGCTTATCTAGCATGCACAAGGTCCTGAGTTAGATTCCCCAGCAACACTTAAGCTGGGCCTGGTATCACATGCCTTGAGTCATCCCAGCAGGGAGGCTGAGGCAGGAGAACTGCAGTGAGTCTGAGGCTAGAGTGGGTTACACAGTGAGTTGAAGACCAGCCTGGACTACAGGGAGAGATTTCGTCTCATTAAAAAGAAAGAAAGAAAGAAAGAAAGAAAGAAAGAAATAAAGAAAGAAAGACAGACAGACAGACAGGGACCAAGCTGAGGTCTGCCCACCCAGCATGGCTGGCCTCAGGATAAAGCAGCTGGTGCGTGCGCGCGCAACACACACTCAGAGCGCCAGGCCTGGGAACAGCAAAAGGAACTGTTATTTGGCCCCTTGGCTTCTCCCTGTGGCTGGATGGCCTCTGACCACACAAACCACCGAGAGAGAAGAGGGGTCTCAAAGGGGTGTGGGGACGAGTTGGGCACAGGGCAGGAAGTGTCGGGCTCCTGTCTTGACCTTGGACGTCTGGTTAAGAAAAAGCAGAGCTGGGCCTGGTGGCGCAGGCCAGTCATCCCAACACTTGCAGAGGCTGAGGCAGGAGACTCATAAGCTCGAGCCCAGCCACGGCAATTCAGCAACTTAGCGAGACCCCGTCTCAAATAAACAATAAAAATGGGCTGGGTGTGACAGCCTGTGTTCAACCCCCAGTACCAAAAAGGAGAAAAAGAAAGAAGCCAAGAGTCTGCAGCCAACTGACATGGAGGAAGGAGGAACGTCCCACAGACCCTGCAGATGTGGTACAGTCCGTCCCCGGGGCTGCCGGGAGCAAGGGCTGCAGACAGGCCCGGTTCCACCCTCAGTACTGCAACAAATAAAAATAAATAAATAAATATGTTGCCAGGCATGGCAGCACACGCCTGTAATTCCAGCATTTGGGACGCTGAGACAGGAGGATTGCTGTGAGTTCAGGGCTAACCTGGGCTACACAGGGAGTTCAGGACCAGCCTGGGATACAGAGACACTGCCTCAAAAATAAATAAATAATAAATAAATCTTCTCTCCTTTAAATTGTGGATATGGGGAATTTTGTCACAGCAATGAAGAGTAACTAGGACAATATATAAATAATTAATATTGGGTTGGAGGAATGGCACAGCACTTAAAGCGCTTGCCTTGCAAGTGCAGGGCCCTGAATTTGATTCCCTAGTACCACATAGAGCTGGGTGTGGAGGCGCACACCTGTAATCCCAGCCCTTGGGAGGCTGAGACAGGAGGATTGTCCTGAGTCCAAGGCCAGCCTGGCTATACCAGTGAGTTCAGGACCAGCCTGGACTACAAAATGAAAACCTGTCTCAAATAAATAAATGAAGTCAGACTAATAATTTTCTTTTCTGTCATTGTAACAAAATGCTAGATATGAATCATTTTACAACTGATAAATGGATTAAGAAGATGTGGTATATTTACACAATCAAGTAATACTCTGCCATAAAGAAACGTGCATTAAGTCATTCATAGGAAATGGATGCACCTTGAGACCGTTATGATTAGCAAAATGAATCGGACACAGAAGGTAAAATACCATATGGTTTCTCTAATATGAGAAAACCAAACCATAAAAAATAAAAGAGAGATGAGAGAAAATAAGAGACTGACTTTGTGGAGAGGGAAAGGAGATGTGGGGCGGCTGAGGGGTGGGAAGGGAAAAGGGATGTGTTATGTAAATATAATAAAAAGTAAAAAAGAAATCAGCGTCGAGGAGAAAAGGGTTATTTTAGTTCACAGTTTCAGATGTTTCAATCCATGGTAAGCCTGCGCCACGGTTTTTAGGCAGACTGTCACAGCAGAAGTGCATGGCAGAAAATCTGCTCACCTCATGGCAGCTAGGAAACAGAGAGACAGGAAAAGACCCAGAAAGAAGGTGGCTGCGGACAAGCTAGATCCTTCTGAGCCATGTCGATAGTGGCCTACTCCTCCAGCTGGGTCCCACCTGCTAACAGCCCGCTCGGCTAAGGAACTCCTCAACAGACAAGGTCATGAGATCATCTGCTTGTCACCTCTTCAGGCCCCACCTCTCAATACGGCTGCATCGAGGACCAAACCCATAATACGTAAGCCTTTGGGTTTAAACCATAGCATTTATATTTATTTACCACAGGCTTGACCACTTCTCATTCCTCAAAAGCAAGTTCTTCTTCGTCCTCTCAGTTCTTCTCATTTAATCCTCTGACGTTCTCATTTAATAGCCATTAAGCCAGAGCATTCTGTCCTTTCAACTGCGTGTCTTTGCTTCCTTGTGTTGCATTCTGGGAAATCTCTTCAACTTTGTTTTTTCAATTCACTGATTTTCTTCTTGGCTGTGTCTACAATACTGTTTAATTCATACATACTGTTTATTTTTTTAGTGCCATATTTTCACTTAACTATTTTTCAAATCTGCCTCTCCTTTTCCCACTTGACTTTGCCCTTGTCTTAATGGTTCATAGACTTCTTTTTTCCATAAACATTGTATTTGTGGGAGGACTGGACACAGAGCTTTCGCTCTGGCTATATCCCCAGACTCTTTATTGTTTATCAAGATAGGTTCTTGCTAAATTGCTAAATTTCCCCAGCTGGGCTCAAACTTGCAGATCTACTGCTTTAGACATCCAAAGTGCTGGGATTATAGGCATGTGCTACCATGCACAAGTTGTAAATATTTAAAACATTTTTAATTAAAGTTTTTTTAAGTTTTTCTATTAATTCCATTCCTTGGGTGGCTAATCTTCCTATTTGCCACTTGTTACTACTTTTCTTATTCCTGATCCACGGGGAACTCAAAGTGGGGTTGCTTCATTAGGAGTTATGATTCCCGGGATGATGTTGGAGTCTAGCTTGTAGCCTGGAAAGACAACATTGTCTCTAGAATTCCGTGAGCCACTTTGGCGTGTCCTCCTCTGATCTCTCATCACATATTCCCTTTGCATTCCAGGCACCCAGGGACCTCTAGTTAGTTTAAACCCAATTTTTTTTTAGAAGTACAGGGATGGAAACAGGGAGTACTGAGCTACATCCCTAATCTAATCTAATTAATTAATTTGCATTAGTGGTACTGAAATAACACTTAATACCAGGGCCATCACGCTAAACTATATCCCCTGTCGTTTTCCCCTAGTTTTGCTTTTGAGATAGGGTCTTGTGAAGTCTCTAAGTTGCCAAGCAGCATTTGAATTTATGATTACCCTGCCCCAGGCTCCCAGAGGGCTGGGATTGCAGATGTGTGCTACCAAACTCAGCCTTTTGATGGTTTAAATATGGAAACATGTCTGAAGATTGTGTGATTGTTCCCAAGTATCTGCTCGTATTTCCCTAGTGGAAATGATACAACTTCTTTCTTCTGGGGGAGGAGGATTCATCCAGTACCAATGACTTTGGGCTTGTTTTCATGACAGCCTCTGCCAGCAGCACCTGTGTGGACGTGTCTGTGGCGTATCAGGGCAGGAACTAAGAGCCACTGCTTACCTATATTGGCTGACTTGATTTTGTTGCAAGTGGAGCTGTTCTTGAGCTTGGAATTACAACCACAGCTGACACACAGCCAAAAGGAGCTGAGCCCCAACCACCTGCAACAAAAATGTAAGACCAGCAGGAGGGCTGGAGGAATAGCTCAGCAGTTAAAGCATCTGCCTGGCAAGCTCAAGACCCTGGGTTCGATTCCCCAGCACCACATAAACCAGGTGTGTTGGCACATGTCTGTAATCCCAGCACTCAGGAGGCTGAGGCAGGAACATTGCCATGAGTTCAAGGTCAGCCTGGGCTCCATAGTGAGTTCAGGACCAGCCTGGACTACAGAGTGAGACTCTAACTCAAAACACAAGACAAAAAATAAATAAAAAATATTAGCAAGAAATAAGCCTTTATCATTGTGAGCCACTGAGATCCTGGAATTGCTTGTTACTACAGCTTAACCTGAGGAAAACTGATTAAAAAGTTTCTTACAACAGATGACTGGCAGATGACTGGTTAAAAAAATAGAGTGTCCAGGGGGCTGAAGCATAGCTCAGTGGCTAGAGTGCTTTTCTAGCAAGTGCAAGGCCTCAGATTCAATTCCCATGGGCATGGTGGTGCATCTTTGCAATCCCAGAATTTGGGAGGCTGAGGCAGGAGGATTTCTGTGTGTCTGAAGCCAACCTACACTACATAGTGAGTTTAGGACTAACCTGGACTATATAAAACAAAACCCTGTGTCAAAAGAAAGAATGGTGTTTATTTGATGGGAATGTAGCTGCTAAATTAAAAATTATGTTTTAAATGTTATTAAAATTAAATTTAATATGCAGATATGAAAATTATATTTAAGAACAGAAAATTATTCAAGATTTTTTTTGCCTCAGGGTCTTGGGGTAGGGGTGGGAATGACCCACAGAGCACAAACTTCCTGCTCATGCTGTGCTCGGGTCTGGGGCTCGGACTCAACCCTGTACTCTTTTGAAATGCCACGGAACCAACACTTGAGGGCAGCAGAGAGCTAGGCCAGCCAGGGCAGGTACCAAAGAGCTCTGCCCTTCCCAGGGCCTTGGGCACGCTAAGCCAGCCCGCTTTCCACGGAGCTACATCCCTGGCCCTTCACATCTAATTTTTGTGGAGCACCGGCTTGAAACTTTCTGCCTGATATTCATCATGAGGATGTCGTTAAGAGATTAATAAACTCTAATAACAAAACTAGTGGCCAAGAGTGTTTCACTTTAAGATGGAGAAGTTCAATCTGCACAGATGGGAGCAGCCTGAGACCACGCAGGACGCAGCAGTGACACCCACAGGTCCCTCTGAGAGAGGTCGCGTCAGCTAATCTTACTTCAGGACAGACTGCTGGAACCATTGAGTCATTTAAAGCAACAGTAATTTGAGAATTCTCTTGTCCAAAATCCAGAAATGTTTCAATTTTCAGATTTCTTTTTTTTTTTTTTTGACTTTAGAATATCTGCATACATATAACAACTTGGGATGGACCTCAAGCAAAAAATTCTTTCATGTTTCAAGTCCACCTTCTACACAGAGCCTGAAGGTAATTTTATAAAATACCTTCAGTGCACTTGAATTTAACGATGACTCATTGTTAAATGTGTGTTTTGTTTTTTTTTTTTTCTAGTAGTGGAGCCTGGACATTGAGCCTTTGCACTGAACTATAGCTCCAACCATTTTCTTTTCTTTTCTTTTCTTTTCTTTTCTTTTCTTTTCTTTCTTTCTTTCTTTCTTTCTTTCTTTCTTTCTTTCTGAGACAGGGTCTCCCTACATTGCTAATTTTTTCAGGCTGGGCTTAAACTTACGATCATGTGGCCTGAGCTTCCGATGGAATGGGATCATAGGTGTGCACCACCACCTTCACGTGTGCCATTGGCCACTGTGACATTATGTTAGCACTCAAAAAGTTTCAGATTTTGGATTTAAGGGTGCTCCACCTGTATTATTACTGGGGTTTTGTTTTGCTTTTTAAAAAAGCATTAAGGATAGAAACAGGGCTTCTGTTAGGGCAGGCTGGATTGGCACTGGGGATTGAACCTAGAGGGTCTTGGTAGTGACCTACATCTCCACATTTCCAGCCTTTTCTATTTTTCCTTTTTTTTTTTCTTTGAGATAAGTTCTCACTAAGTTGCTAAGTTGCCTAGGCTAGGCTTCGGCCTCAGCCTCCCAGAGTTCTAAGATTATAGACATGAACCACCAGAGCCTACAGAAGCCAAAGCTAGTGAAAAGCTTACCGCTGAGCCGCACCCAGCCCGGGCAATTACTGTTGCTTTTGTCTTGGGCTCAGTTAGGTGATTCTCCCGCTGCCTCACCTTGTTCACGACGCAACTGCCATAACTGGGTTGGAGCTGGTTGGTCCAGGTCCTGGGTGGCCTCACCCATATGTCTGCACTTGGCTGGGGTGTTGACACAAACTGGGACACCTCGGTTCATGACAAGCAGCGTGGACTCTGCACTTGGCAGCTGGGCTCCAAAGGGAGCCAGAGGGGCCAGGCCCCAGATCACAGGCATGCGTCTCACCTCTACTGGGGTCATGTTTCCTGCGGTCTCTCTGCTAAGCAAGTTGCACGACCAACTCCTGCTGCAGAGAATGGAGAGAGTCATCTCCATCTTTGATACAAAGAGCTGCAAAATATTGTGGGCTTAAGAGAAAAATCTACTACCTGCTCTCTCCTCTCCTGCCACAGCCAAGGACATTTTTACACAGATAAGAATGGATGGCAGCCACCTGCCAACAAAGAGTGTCCCCTCCCCCAACTTCCATGTCCTGGATTTGAGTTCAAGTCAATTAAATGTGCATGTCTTAGGTGTGTCTGGGAAGTGCCGGTTTCATAAATTAAGTTTTTATAAGTGGCCAGGCATAGTGGCGCACAAGTGCAATCCTACCCTTGGGAGACTGAGGCAGGAGGATCATTGTAAGTTCGAGGTCAGCCTGGGCTACATAGTGAGTTCAGAACAAGTTTGGATTATAAAGCGAGACCCTGTCTCAAAAACAGAAACAAAAAGAAAAGATGTTGTTATGGATGGAAGTGTGCCTCCCCTCAAATTAATAGAATAAGCCCTAAACCCAAACCTGACTATTTTAAAAGATAGGGAGTGTAAAGGGGTAAGTAAGGCGAAATGAAGTCATAACCTACGAGGTCTGATGTCCTTGTAAGAAGAGAAACAGGTTGTAGCACAGAGAAAAGACCATGTGAGGACACAGGGAGAAGACAGCCACCTACACCCCAGAAGAGAGGCCACAGTGGCCCCAACCTTGACAGCCCTAATCTTGGACTTTCAGCCTCCAGAACTGTGATAACTTTAAGTCACTCTGACTGTGGTTCCATTTGGCAGCCTGAACTAAGGAACACCTAGGGGGGTTCTTTGGTTAAGTCAACTTGAGAAATGCTGTGCTCAGTGCTGACTTTCCTACCTCAGAGATTCAGCAAGCTCTTTAGCCCATCGAAGGCTCTGAGAAGTTCTTCTGCCTGAGATAGATAGTAGCTCAGTGGTTGTAGCACTTATTTAGCAAGCACAAGGCCCTGGGTTTGATTCTCCAGTATCACCTAAGCCAGGCACTTGAGAGGCTGAGGCAGGAGCATTACCTAATGTTCAAAGCCAGCCTAAGCTACTACTGAGTCAGGATCTATCAGGACTGTAGAGTGAGACTCTCCAAAAAAAAAAAAAAAATTCATTTCCTCTGCAAATGAATCTATAGCTTAACATGTTTCCCCATTTGTTTGAATAGGGAATCTTTTTATATTTTTTTCTTTATTTATTCTTAATTTACATATCTTACCCTTTCACCCTTCCCACCTTCTCAATCCCCCTTTCTCCCTTTCCCTTTCTACAAAGTCTCTCTCTTCTTTCTTCCAACTCTTTTGGTTTTATTGTGTGGTTTTCTTATATTAGAAAAACTGTGCAATATTAAACTTCTGTGTCTGATTCATTTTACTATTTCATTAAGCAAGGACTCAAATGTATCCTTCTGTACAGCAGAGTAGTACTGCATTGCGTGTATATATACTCTATCTTCTCTATCCATTCATCTGTGGTTAGGCATATTGGCTTCTTCCAAGACTTGGCTGTTATAAACATTGATATGCATATTTCACTCTTGGCTTTTTTTTTTTTTTTTTTTTTTTGAGACAAGATCTCACTCTGTAGCCCAGGCTAATCCCAAACTCACTCTGCAGCCCAGGCTGGTCTTGGACTCACGGCAATCCTCCCGCCTCAGCCTTCTGAGTGCTGGGATTACAGGCCTGTGCCACCACACCCGGCTTAGGTGGTGCTGGGGAATCAAGTTCAGGTACTTAGTGCTTGATATAGCGCTTGCTAGGCAAGCACTTTAACTGCTGAACCATTGCTCCAGCCCCATATATCACTCTTGTATGATGACTTTGACTCTTTTGGGAAGATCCCCCAGAAGAGATACAGCTTGGTCAAATGGGATATTTATTTTTCAGGTTTTTGCTTCTTTATTTGTTTTCGTTCTGAGACAGGGTCTCTGTAGTCCAGGCTGCTTCTGAACTATGTAGCCCAGGTGTCGTGAGCACTCCGTAAGAGGAGACAGACGGGACAGAGGCAGATGGATTTACCTTGGAGATGTTCTTTTATTCACACAACAATCAGTCAATCCAATTCTCAAATCAAACCATAATAAATCGATCAATTAATTAATTAAGCAGGAAAGCAAGCATTGTTTTGCCTCTTAAAACTGTTCCCGTCCTGGGTCCCTTATGCTCACTGTGCGACGTGTTCTTGACTACCGGCGACACAGCCGACCCGCAAATGAGCTTGTCCAGGGCTCGCTAGTCCATGGCTGGATCAGGACCCGCCAGTAGCTGCCCGGCTGGACAGTCACTCCTTCTCCACGGGGTCTCGCTCTCGGGACGTGAGGAGGTGAAGTCTCGCGTTCGGGAAGCGAGGAGGCTGTGAACGAGGAGCAAGACGCATGTCCTGCATTCAGAGTCTGTGACTCCTACCTCGACACTGAGCTTAGGACAAGGACGGTTCATATACTATTTTTATGCCCGCAAGCTAAGAATAGTGATTGTATCGGGGTCCACACGCAGGTGGACAGGGGTTC
>PVKB01002930.1:68663-221713 GCA_004027205.1 Ctenodactylus gundi
GCTACAGATAGCGATTTCATCACACAGGGTCCACACGCAGGTGGCTTCACAACTTATCAGTATCGTACAGAGCTTTAGGCAGTTTCCAGCAATTTACTTTATTGCACTTAATATGGGTTTGCTTCTCTTTGTAGTCCTCATGCCATACATACCAATGCCTGCAATTCTACTCTCCACATTCTACCTGTGCTCTGGACACCAGGTTGAGCTTGAACTCTCTGCAATCCTTCTGTATCAGCCTACCAAGTACTGGGATTACAGGCGTGCATGTCGGGGTCCATGAGATTCGTTATAGTTGAATTATGGCTGAGTGGAAACAAGTGTTTCTTGCAGACTGGGAACTTCTTTGTTATTAAGATGAGAAAGTCATTTGGTTTAGAATGGAATGCTTTTGTTATGTGAATTGGTTGTCCTTCAACCTAGATGTGTACTGCGCTCTGACATAATTATGCTGATTGTCTCTGCCATAGAAGTAAACAAGCCCAGTATAAATAAGGAGAAGTGTTTTGGATAAAACATCCTTTTGCCACTGCAGAGGTCCATGTGTGTGTGTTTCTTGAGTCCGCACTCCCGCTCTCGTGCCCAGTTGAATGACCGAGCGGGCTCGGTCACGTGCACCACTATGCCCAGCTTCTGTAGAGCTGGGGGATCGAACCTATGCCCTTGCCTTGCTAGGCAAGTGCTCTAATCACTGTGCTATTCCTCCAGCCCTATATTCAGTGTTTTGAGGAATCTCTATACTGCTTTCCATAGTGGTTGTACCAGTTTACAGTCCCACCAGAAATGTGGGAGGGTTCCTCTTTCCCACAACCTCACCAGCATTTGTTGTTTTTTGAGTTCTTAATACCAGCCATTCTTACTGGAGATAGATGGAATTTCAGTGTTGTTTGGATCAGCATTTCTCTGATGTCTAACTAAGCTGAACATTTTCATCTATTTACTGGCCATCCGTGCTCTTATTTATTTCAGATGCCCAGTTATCAACTGAGTCTTTTATTCTGGGGGGGTCTAATTTTTCAGTTCTTTGTATATTCTTGATAATAGTCCTCTATCTGAATAGTTGGCAAAAAAATTTTCCCATTCTGTTGGTTCCCTCCTCCCTCTATTGTTTCCTTTGCAGGGTGGGAGCTTTCAATTTCATATACTCCCATTTTGTTGATTTGGTGTTATCTCATGTACTCTGGGTCTTCTATTGAAAAGTCCTTGCCTATGCTTATGTCTTAAAGGGTTTTGCCTATTTTTTCTTCAGTTTCAGTGTTTCCATTTTAATGTCTTGGATCCATTTTGATTTTGTTAGGAACCTAACTAACACCATGATGCCAGCTCACCAGAGTATCTACAACACATGTTCACACCGATTTCATATGCAAATGAACCAACCTGAAAGTGGTGCTGGAATGCAAATGAGCCAACACTAAGGTGGTGCCAACATGCAAATTAGCCAACCCTAAGGTAGAGCTGATAAGAGACCTTGTGCCTTTGACAAGACTAAAGAGCACAGTATAAAAACCTGAGAGCTCAAATGTAGGGGACTCTGTCCCGTGGGGACCTCCCAACCCCAACAGCCAAGGAGGGACCCGAGGACAGAGTAACACACTCTGGGAGTCATTTCAGTGAACACCGCCGCCTCATTTATTTTGGGAAGTACAGGGGCTTAAATAGACTGAGGTAGTTATCTTGGTCCAATCAGCAAGGCCTCAACCAGTGTGGGGTCACCCAGGGGGAGGAAATGAGAGAGGAAGGAGGATGCGATAAGGAGCAGTTCCAGAAGCAGTTCCAAAACAACACCTGGCTTAAATTACAAGCAGTAATATTTGTACGTGAAACGAGGCTCTCCCGCCCTGAAGACCCCAACATTCAAACAGGAAAGCCAGCATCCTCAGCCTCGCGGCACTGCCTCTGCATCTCTCCACTGTGTTAGCCGCTCTGCTGGACCTCTGCTGGACTTCCTCCATGCTGGACCCTTGCCTGTGAGCTCCTCCTTGGACTTAAGTTATCTAACCTTGGGACCTGGTGAGACGCTATTGAGATTGAGACTCTCTTTAGGGTTGAGACTCTCCTTTAATATCGAGACTCACTTCGAGAGACTTACATGCCTTCCCTCATTTGATGAGTCATGTATGTGTCACTAGTTACACTTGTGTCACTAGTCTGGTTAATGAATTGAGTGTTTGTAATAAATATTTAAAAGATCAGATGGATCATTGTGTCTTGAGTCCAATGCCATAAATGTAAGACATGACCACTGCTCACAACAGATTTGATATTTTTAACATAGTAAAAGACATGGACCCAGTTTCATTCTTCTGCATGTGGCTAACTAGTTTTCTGAACACAGAATCTTTTTCTACACCTGTGATTACCACAGGAAGCTAAATTCATTTCCTAGAGCTGCCATAACAAACTGCCAAAAGCTGATGACCTTATTCCCTCACAGTCCTAGAGATCAGAAGTTCAAACTCAAGGTGTCAACAGTGTGGTTTCTTCAGAGGCTCTGCACAAGATCTTCTAGCCTCTGTCCACCTTCTGGTGTCTGCAGAGACATTACTTTTATCTCTGCCTTTGGAGGCCTCTGTGGCTCTGGGGACACAGCCCAGTGGTTAGGGCCCTTTCCTCGGATGTGCAAGGCCCTGGGTTCAATTCTCCAACACCACATTAAAAAGTTAGCCACGCCCGGTAGCACATGCTTGTAATCCATTTCCACATGTACAAGCTCCTCCTTTCTCTTGTAAGGATTGAGGAACTCAATAACTCCAGTCATTGAGCTGAGGTCCACTTTAAATTCTGAATGATCTCATCTCAAAATTCTTCTATACTTACTTATTTATTTTTGAAACAGGGTCTCGCTCTGTAGCCCAGCCTGGTCCTAAATTCACTGGTGTAGCTTAGGTTGGCCTCGGACTCAAGACAATCCTTCCACCTGCCTCAGCTTCTCAAGTGCTGGAATTACAGGCATGTGCCACCACATCCAGTTTTATGTGGTGCTTGGGAGTTGAACGCAGGGCCTTGTGCTTGCAAGGCAAGTGCTTTAAACAGCTTTGCCATTCCTTCAGCACCTCAAAAAAAATTTTCTTTGAGACAGTGTCTCACTCTATAGCCCAGGCTGCTCCTGAACTCACTGTGGAGTCCAGGCTGGCCTTGGACTCACGGCAATACTGTCTCAGCCAACCAAGTGCTAGTATTGCAGGCGTGTGCTACCATGTCCAGCTTCTGTGGTGCTGGGGAATTGAACTTGGGTATGTAGCGCTTGTCTTAGCACTTGCTAGGCAAGCACTTCTAAATTCTTAATTACATCTGCAAAGACACTTACTGCACAGAAAGTCACACTGGCAGTCTCCAGGTATGTGTTTTTGGGGAACTCAACTCAATCCCCAGTACCAGAGCCAAAAGACAACCAATGTGGCTGGCGAGTATGGGTACAGAGCTGGTGGCGAGGAGGAAACCCTCTAGGTCCTGTGGCCACAAGCTGAGTGAGGTCTGTCCCCTCCAGGGACACTGCTGGCTCACAACTTCCCAGTTCCACATTCCTTGCTACTTTCCCCCTCTATACACACTCCCAACCTGGACAAGTCAGGACCTGTCATTCTAGTCACTCAAAACATGCCTGGACTGCCACACCCTACCCTTCCCGTCTCTCCTAGAGGGCATGTGTGTCTTTCTGGGGAACACTTGTGAAAAAACAATGCTGTCTACAGTAGCAAAACGAAACTTCTTTCCAAAGACTCCCCAGCATCCTGCATCCTCCCTGGCTCCCATAGCCTCCAGGAGAGGCTTCCTACTTCAAGCTGATCCTGAACTCACTGTGTAGCCCAGGGTGGCAGCAAACACGTGGCAATTCTCCTGCCTCAGCCGCCTGAGTGCTGGGATTGCAGGTATATGCCCCCAACGCCCAGCTCTGTTTTTTAATGCTTTTAGGCATAACCTTGCTGTGTAGTCCAGCCCGGCCTTCATTTATATAGCCCATACTGAACTCAAACTCATGATATTCCTGCTTCAGCCTCTCTAGTTTTTGTGATTGTGGGCATGTCCCACTGTCCCTGGCCAATTTTTTTTTTTTTCCCCAAGCAGACACCTGTCCCTTCAGGAGTCTGATGGCCTCGGTTGTACTTAAGGTCCCTGAGGAGTAAACTGGGAAGGGTGGATGAAAGGACATTCCGTCATGAGAAACACAGCCACATGCCAGGCATGTGCCACTGGGCTTGGTCTATCCACTCAGTTCCTAGGACCTTCACGCAGCTTAGCACAGGTCACTCACAGACAGACCTGGGGGTGGTCCCGGAGGACCCTAGGAGAAAGCTAGGATAGGAAAAATGACACAGGCCTGGGCAGTCAGGGGGTGTGCATGTGCTGTGGGGTGCTAAGACACCCCTTTGGGGCTGCAGGAATATCTCAGTGGTTAACGTGCTTGCCTAACAAGCTCATGGCCCTGAGTTCAATACCCCAGCAATAAATAAACTGGGCATGGTGGTGCACCCCTGCAATCCCAGCACTGGGGAGGCTGAGGCAGAACTGCTGTGTGTTCAAGGCCAGACTAGGCTACATAGTGAGTTCAGGATCAGCCTGGACTTCATACACAGTGACACCCTGTCTTGAAATAAATAAATAAATAATAAAGCCCCCTTTTGATTTAGAGATGGAATGGGAGAGGAAACCCCCCACGGGTCCAGCTCCCCTCATTCTGTGGGGAGTCTGGATGTCCTCAGGAATCCTATTTGCATAGAGCTTCCAGGCTTCCGGAAGATTAAAAAGAAAGAATTTATTTTAACTTGCAAATTTTTTCCCAGATATTTATGTAATATTTATGCATTGTTGGAAGGGCAGATGAATTGCATAAATTTAAAAATGAACAAAAGCTTAAATGATAAATCTTGCCCACAATTTTACCATGATTGGAAGTCTTACGCATCCATCCATTCCTTACATGCTGGTATCTCACAATTGTATGCTTTTGACATTTAGAATTTTCTTTCAAATTAAGTAATAAATGTTATGGTAGAAAATAAGGTTAAATGAGAAAAAACAAATTTATCAAGTCATTTACAATCTGCTAAGGATAATCTTGTTTTTATATCTCTGATTTGGCCACCGAACATTTTCCTGTTTACTAGCTACTTAGATTTTCTGGTGTCACAGCTCTTTCTGTCCCTTGCATATAGTTTTTTTGTACTTAATGGGAGCATCGATCTCTCTGGCATCCTATGTCAAAGAGATATAAACTCTTTGTGTTACAGCACACTTTTTCTCAGTTATGATATTTATGAAAATATTTAGAGCGTTGACCAAGCCCAGTGGCACAGGCCTGTAATCCCAGCTCTCTGAGAGGGTGAGGCAGAAGGATCAAGCGCTCGAGCCCAGGTTGGGCAATTTAGCAAGACTAAAAAATAATCTGGGAAAGATAAATTTGAATCATTTATAGGAAAATGGATGCTCCTTGAGGGCATTAGACTTAATGAGAGGAATCAGACACAAAAGGGTAAATATTGCATGGTTTTTCTAATACGAGAAAACCAAACCCTAAGATAAAAAAGTAAAAAGAAAGACGGAAGAAAGTAAAAAGATAGACTTGATAGAGAGGGAAAGGGAATGAGGGATGTAGGGATGACAGGTGGGAAGGAGAAAAGGGAAGAAAAAGAATCAAGCTGCGATATGCAGATATTCCAATTCTCAAACTGATTGTTATTATTATGTATTGCAAATACATGCTAACAAAGAAAAAAAGTTAGTGGCACATGCCTGTAATCCCAGCACTCAAGGGGCTGAGGCAGGACTGCTCTGAGTTCAAAGGCCAACCTACATAGGGAGAAAGTGCCTCAGGAAAAAAAAAATCGAGGAACGTAGGTCAGTGAGAAGCCCTTGGTTTGGCTCTCTTGTACAAAACAACAAAATAAAATTTTTGAGTGTTATTGGACCCATGTCTTTTTTTCTCCTGTGGCATTTCCTTACTGATTTTTATGTTAAAAATGTACTTTTTAAGCCAGGTCTGGGTACACAGGCCAGTAATGTCAGCTCCTTGGGAGACTGAGGTGGGAGGAACAAATTCAAGCCCAACCTAGGCAATTTAGCAGTATAAGGAGATCTTGTCTCAAAATTTAAAAAAAAAAAAACGGGGGTGGGGGGGTGGGGGGAGGGGTGGACTGGAGGTGGTTGTTAGAGGCACAGAGACCTACCCCAGTGCCTGCAACAAACAAGTCAAACTTTTCCTTTCTCCATTCAAATATTGCCTTGATCACATGCCTTCTCCTTCCTCCGAATGCCTATTTATTTATTTATTTATTTTTGAGACAGGGTCTGGCTCTGTAGTCCAGGCTGGTCCTGAACTCACTATGGAGCTCAGGCAGGCCTCAAACTCAGACCAAAACTCCCGCGTCAGTCTCCGGAGTGCTAGATTTACAGGCGTATGCCGTACCTGATTTAGGCTGGGGAATGAAACTCAGCCTTTCTTTTGACAGGCAAGCACTCTAACCACTGTGCTATTCCTCCAGCTCAGCCTTTCCTTCGTTGCATTCATGTCTTTAATCCCTCTGGAAGTAAAAATAGGAGGCTAACCCAGTGTTTTCCAAATATGGAACCAATCATCCCAGAACTATTTGGTGATCCAACTTTCTTTTGTCCCTTTGTCTTTCTATGTGTCCCCAAGGGCTATCTGTGCTTTCTTCAAGAAACCTGTAGAAGACACTCCGCAGCTGCACCCCCTCACCCCCCAGGCCTCACAGTACTCTGGACCTGGCACTCACACAAAAGCATTAGCTTCATGCTTGATTCTGTGCCTAAGGTGAGGGCTTTACCTTGGAGACCAACTGAAAGTGCAAACAATTGGAACGTTCCCTAGAGCCGTTTATGTCTTCCCAAGTCCCTGGGCTCCATCCAGGGAGAACTGGCCTTTCCTGCCCTCAACGCAGAGGCCTGGCCAGGCTGTACACCTCTAACTCCTGCATTTCCCAGAAACCTCAAGTCCTCACCCCAAATGGGCCTAATCTCTGCCCCTGCTCCACACCCAGCCTATCCAGACAAGGGCCCTCAGTAAGTCTGCCCTGCAGGGGGGCACTAGCCTCTGTAACTTAAGAATGCCTTTGGGGGTGTCCCTGTTCACCCCACGGGGCTCATTAACCTGTTTCTTCCAAACAAATTCAGGGACTATTCTAAGTGGAATTCCCATGCCATCTGCTCCAGCAGCCTGTCTTTCTCCAGCTCCTTAGGAAATAGGAGCTCAGGTGACAGGAAAGAAGAGTTCAGGGAATCTGGGCACCGATATTCAGAGAGGCAGTGCTGGTAGCACCTCAGAGAGCAAGTCCCATGCCTCAGGTTCCCAAGGCCCTTCTCAGGTCCCTTATTTCCCCCTACCGCACCCTCACCCCAGATGGCCCCAGGTGCAGGTCAAGCCATGAGGGGAGGGTGACAATAACGACCTTCTTGCAGGGCGCATGGCCATGGGGGCCTGTGGGCAGGGACAGCCAGAGCCCCAGAAAGTTCCAGGTCTACGCATCCAGGAGTGCCTGAGGAAAGCCAAGAGGAGCCAGATTCCTGCGACCACCAGAGGTGGCATCACAGAGCAGGGATCCTGGTAAAGGGTGCCTGTCACAGCAGGAGTAGAGGGAGGGCGGCTGAGGCACCGAACTGGACCCACGTAGATGTGGGGAAACAAAGCCCTGAGCTGTACTCAACATGTCTGTGTGGTGGACTACCCAGGGTGAGATGACTGGCTCAAGTGCTGTGTCGCTGTGCCTCGGTTTCTTCATCTGTGAAACGGGGTGCATAGCATTGCCACCACAGAGGACTGAGAAGCGTTAAGCAGGATGGTGTCGGACAGCGTGTGCTGACAGTGAAGGCACCATAATTGGGTGTTGTTGCTGGGGACTCTGGTGGCTCCCTGGGACTGCTGTGACAAAGGACCACACCATGAGTCTCACAAAATCAGAAATCGAGCCGGGCCTATAATCCCAGCACTCTGAGAGGCTGAGGCAGGAGGATTGAAAGTTTAAGTCCAGCCTTGGTAACTTAGAGACTTAGCAAGACCCTGTCTCAAAAGCAAAAAATAAAAATGGGCTGGGGGTGTAGCTCCGGGTGAAAGCCCTGGGCTCAATCCCCAGTATGATAAACAAACAAGTAAGCAAGCAAACCAATAAGCAGAAATTTGCTCCCTGCCCCAGGTACAATCAGACTGTGCTCCCCCAAGGCCCTACAGGGAGTCCTCCCTGGCCTCTTTCAGGACACCTATCAGTGAACTGAGGGCCCACACAATCCTGGATGACCTCCTCATCTGGAGATCCTGAACTCAACTACCCCCGCAAAGACTCCTTTTCCAGTAAAGTCACACGGGTGCCAGGGGTCAGGGTTCAGCTTCCCGCAGGTACCTGCTGACTGGACAGCTTTTCCAGGTCTCTGTCCACTCCTGTGACTCCAGGGGGGAAATGACAGCTTGTGCTCTTTTCAGTACAGGGGATTGAACCCAGGGCTGCAAAACTAAGTTACATCCTTAGCACAGGGTCTCATTAAGTTGGTAAGTTGACAAAGCTATCCTTGAACTTGGCATCCTCCAGCTCAGCCTTCCAGAGTGTTAGGATAGTAAGCATGTGCCACCATGCCCACCCAGCTGGGCGATGAGGCTGTGGAAGCTCAGCCCATGGTGCTGGTCTATAGAGAAGTAGCCATGCCAAGAAGGCCCAAGGATGGGTGGGGGGACCTGTGGGGTGGCGCGGGACAAAGCCTCAGGATGGAGGTATAATTGTCTTTTAGTGGGACTGTGTTTGCCACCCTCCAACAAGCTGGTCCTTTTTTGGTAGCAGCACCCCAATTTTCCTTTCCTTTTTTTTTTTTTTTTTTTTTTTTTGAGACAGGATCTCACTCTATAGTACGTAGTCCAGGCTAGCCTTGAACTCAAGGCAATCCTCCTGCCTCAGTGGGGGTTACAGACATTCGCCACCATGCCCAGTTTACGTGGTGCTAGGGAACTGAACTCAGGTACTTAGCGCCAAGCACTTTAACCTCTGAGCTATTCCTCCACCCTCACCCCACCCCCAGTTTTCCTTTGGGGGAAACAGCTACCCTGTGCAAGCCGTCTGCCCCAAGATCTATCACTGTTGTGCCCATTCTAGGGTGACTGTGTGACCCAGGCCAGGCCATCAGGATGCAGGCCAGCTGCAGAGAGTGCCTCAGGGCTGGATTGTGAGCATGGGACTCAGCCAAGAGGTGCCACACCTACCAGGACAGGGTCTCCATAGTGGCCTGAGGAAGCTGTCAGGAACCTCCACTCAGTGAGGGCTTCCTGAATGTCCAGCCTTGAGGAAAAGATGGAGCAGAGGGCCAGAGCCGAGAGCCTCCCACAGGAACCTCCTTCTGGGTTTCACGTGTTCCTGCCAATGACAAAATGCCTTTATCTTCATTGCTTTAAGTCAGTTGGAGCTGGAGTTCTATTTCCAGCTGAAAGAGTGGTGGGAGATAAACACTGTCCATAAAACACAGTGCCCTGTTGCTGCTGCAGTTGCCGTGCATGATGCTGGGTCAAACCCAGAGGCTCACAGGCTAATCCTGTGCTCCACCACAGCCACACTGCTATCTCTTTATTTTGTTCTTGAAATTAGAATTCTGTAACAATCATTCTTCACGATCTGTTTTGGGCCTTCATGGCTGCATAGTATTCCACAAATTGGGTTTATTCTGAAATAAGAGCATTTAGTTATTTTCCCTAAGAAAAAGGAGTTGATCCCAGGACTCTGGAGGCTGAGGCAGGAGGATTGCCATAAGTTTAAGGACAGTCTGGGCTACATAGTGAGCTCAGGACCAGCCTGGACTACAGAGCAAAACTTTGTCGAAAGAAAGGAAGGAAGGAAAGGAGAAGGAAGGAAGGAAGGAAGGAAGGAAGGAAGAAAAAGGAGTTGAAAAGAAATCAAAGGTGAATTATTTGAGACTAATTTCCCATAAGCACAACTTAAAGATAGAAAAAATAATTTCTCTTTCCTTTTTTGTCAGTACTAGGGATTAAACTCAAAACCTCACTTAAGCTAGGCAAACACTTTTCCACTGAACTGTATCCCCAGATCTCTGTCTCTCTGTCTCTCTTTGTTTCCTGTAGTATTAGGGCTTGAACCTAGAGTCTTTCTGCTGAGTCAATCCCCATCCCTTTTTGAAACAGGATTTCACTAATTTGCTAAATTCTCCAGGCTAATCTTGCAATCTTCCTGCCTCAGCCTCCCAAGTACATATGCCACCAGACCGCGCAAAGACAAAACAAAACAAACAGACTTTCTAACTGGAAGCGGAGGCCAAGCTGGGAGCCAGCCAGATGCCATCCACTTGTCTTGCTACACCCTTGGCTCTGCAGGCCTTAGGTTTCTCCCTGACAAGAGAAGTACACCTGTGCCCTGTGTGAGATGCTGCCTCAGTGTTTAGGGTGGGAAGATGCTCAAGAAAACACAGAATAAACTCCTGACAGGAACCTTATAATTTATAGATTTAGGTAAAGATGTAATTTAGCTGCGAGAAATAGAAAAACCAAACTAACAAGACCTTGATCACATATATGATTTTTTTCCTTCACATAAAGGAATTCTGAAGGTTGGCGATGGTCTGATCCAGTGGCCGATGTGACAGCCACGCCCACGAGATCCGCTCTCCTCTGTGTTTGTGCCACTCTATCCTCGCATGTACCTTCTACTTCCCAGACTACCCCATGGGCTAATATGGCTGCTGGTGCTCCATCCTGCACATTTTATTTTTCTCTTTTTTTCTTTTTCATCCTGCACATTTCTGATGGCAAAATGGATAAAAGTGACAGCAGCCAGAAGATACTTAGTTCTTTGATTTTTTTTTTTTGTTTGTTTGTTTGTTTGCCTGTTTTTGAGAAAGGGTTTTGCTCTGTAGTCCCAACTTGTCCTGAACTCAACAGGGAGCCCAGGCTGGCCTGTCTCAGCCTCCCAAGTGCTGGGATTACAGGCGTGCACCACCACACCCAGCTTTTTATGTGGTGCTGGGAATCGAATTCAGGGCCTTGAGCTTGCCAGGCAAGCGCATTAACTGCTAGGCTATTCTTTCAACCCTGATATTTAGTTCTTTGAAGGACACTTTCTAAAATTCCTCCCAGTTCTTTCTGCTTCCTTTCACTGTCCAGCACGTGGTCTCACCCTCTTACCTACTCGCCACAGTATCTGGAAAAGGTATTCTTTTATTAATAGATGAGCTTGCTGAGTGTAATAAAATTGGGGTTCTCCCAGTAAGATATCAGGGCAGCTCGAATGAGCAACTAGCAATCTTCCTCAGGATCCCTCCGAAGGCCAGGCTGCACCAGTCGGTGCCTCCCACTCCAGCCAGCTTGGGCTCACCCTGGCCTCTGAGGTGGTGGCAGGGACCCTGGCGGACTGAGCACTTAGCAGGCTGTGGCTGATGCTCAGGGGAAGTAGGGCCATGTTTAGAGGGTTAGCACAGGCTGGCCAAGAGGACTCGCCCAAGGAGGTGAAGGGGATGAGGAGAGAAGCGGAGGCCCATGCTGCGTGCCAGGGAGGAGGGAGCCAGAGCAGGGACAGCAGGGCATCATGGGAGGCAGTGAGGGCAGGTGCCCAGTAAAGAGCAGGTGCGGGGCTGCACGACAGTGCCGAGAGCATCCAGAGCCAGCGCCATGCATGTGGCGGGCCGGGCATCATGGAGGCCTCCATGCCCACTAGCCATCCTCCCACACCAGCCCCTCAGTCCCTTTATCATCCCCACCCTGGCATGGGAGATGTTGGAGAGCTTAAGTGCAGACACCAGACAGGGTTCAAATCGTAGTCGGTATGTATTCATGTGGCTTTAACTAAGTCACTTATTCCTGCTGAGGCTCAGCGTTCCCAGGAGTAAATGTGTGTAAGAATAGATTCAAGGGGCAAGGGCTAGAGGCTAGCCTAGCAAGAGCAAGGCCCTGGGTTCCATTCCCTGGCAGCACACAAACTTGATGTGGTGGCACAAGTGTGCAATGCCACCACTGGGAAGGCTGAGACCAGACTCAACTATACAGTGAGCTCAGAACCAGCCTGGACTACAGAGCAAGATCCTGTCTCAAAAAAATTAAAAGATCAGGGCTGGAGGAATGGCTCAGCGGTTAAAGCACTTGAGCAAGCGCTAAGCCAAGTGCTAAGTACCTGAGTTTGATTCCCCAGCACCACATAAGCTGGGCGTGGTGGCACACGCCTGTAATCCTAGCACTCAGTAGGCTGAGACAGGAGGATTGCCGTGAGTCCAAGGCCAGCTTGGGCTCTGAAGTGAACTCAGGTCCAGCCTGGACCACAGAGGGAGACCCTGTCTCAAAAAAAAAAAAAAAAAAAAATTAAAAGATCCAATCCCAGCCTGGTGATACACACCTGTAGTCTTAGCACTTGAGAGACTGAAGTAGGAGGGTTGCTGTGAGTCCAAGGCCAGCCTGAGCTACATAGTGAGTTCAGTCCCAGCCTGGGCTATAGAACAAGACCTTGTCTCAAAAAGCCAAGTAAGAAAGAAGAAGGAAGGAAAGAAAGGAAGGAAGGAAGGGATATTAAAAATGGGCTGCAATGTAGCTCAACGTGAAGACCCTGAGTTTGATCTCTAAAACAGAAAAAAAAAATTTTAAGGCTTACCTTCACAGCCAAGGAGCTGCCCATGCCCTGGTTTTGCTTACTCCTAGTCACTGCTTCTGGGGAACAGATTCTTTGCAGACACTTTGGCCAATTCAGGGTCCTGTAGCACCACTGAGGAAGAAGAGATTCTGGGAAAGGACTCTGATAAACACTGATTCTAACCCAACATCTATACTCTCTCCCCATTCACCAAAGTCTAAACCATCAGGACATCTTACAGCCCTATGGCTGCACCTGCACCTGCACATACACCTCCATCCTTTGCTGAGACATCCATCTTTCTTTTCCTACATACCTGCACACGTGGCTGCAAATCATCCCATAGAGTTAGCCCCTGGGGGGCTGGAGTTTCTGACCCTTGTGCTACACATGCCTGTGACAGCACTGGCTGCCTACAGCCCCCTGTGACCTCACCACTGGGACAATTCAGCCCAGGAGAACTGTGGCCACGCCTTCCAACCAGCAGAGGTGGCAGAGGGAACAGATAACCAGCCACCCTTGGGAAAGGCAGGAGACACCAGTGGCACCCCATGGTCCCCCATGGGCAGGCCTCCCTGGGTAAGGAGGCTGACAACAGGCCTGCAGAGGGCTCTGCAGGATGGCCCCAGAGTCAGGGTCCCCGCCCTGGCGACCCTGCAGCAGGGGGTGCCACTGTAACACCTGCTGGACAGCAGGATGTAGATCACAGCCTCAGGACAGCGGAGTCCTCCTCTGGGGATAAAGACAAGAAAGGAGCTGCTCCCGACGAGATCCAGGAGGAGCCCGAAGAGGCCACGTCTCTGCTGCCCCAGGACCCAGGTGCCCCACAAGTGTCAACAGGCCTCCAGAACCCTGTGGGGGATAGGCTGCCCGAAGATACACAGATCACCCAGAGTCCCAAGGCTCTCCCCAGTAACTCCCAGGGTCAGGAAGAAACACCCCAAAAGGCAAGGGGTACAGAGTTAGTGCCCTTTACCCCAAATGCTGGGCATCAGCCTGCCCCGAATGTAAAAGCCCAGCCCTCTGTGGGCACCTCTAATGTGTCCAATGCAGAGGCTGGTGGTCAGCTCAACCCTCAACCCACCAAGGTCACGGAGGCTGCTGAGGAGAGAACCGAGGACCAGAAGGCCTCAGGCCCTGCCTCCCAAGCTCTGCCATCAGATGGGTCCCATGTGGTGGCAGGAGAAGACCTGGTGCACAGTTCGAGAGAGCAGCAGACTCGGTCTTTCCCTCCCTCCTCAGCAGACGGCATGGCCCCCTCACCTAGCCCCAGCGAGGTGGCCACGGGGTGGAGGCTCCTGGACTCCAGCCTGTACATGGCCAATGAAGAGAACGACTACATGCGCTCCGTGACCAGCCTGCTGGGTGGGGGTGAGAGTGCCATCAGCTCCCTGGCAGACATCCTGGTATGGTCTGACAGCACCATGGGCATGGGCATGGCCGTGGGCCTCCTGTCCTCCAACAACGCCTCGCCGGCAGACCTGCTGCGCAGTGAGGGGCCTAGCCTGCACCCCATCCCCACCATCCTGGGCAGCACCAGCTCAGCTTTCTCCTCTGGACTGACAACGGGGACTAGCTCAGCCCTGCATTCTGTTGTCCACATGCTGGAGGTGATAGAGAGAAGAACCGTAGAAGGCATCCGCTCAGCTGTGCGGTATCTCACTGGTCACCTCACCCCACATTGGGCTCCCACAGGCTCCGACAATTAGACACTCCTCCCAAGCCCTCCCCCACCAC
Organism: Ctenodactylus gundi; assembly: GCA_004027205.1. Lineage (NCBI taxonomy): Eukaryota > Metazoa > Chordata > Mammalia > Rodentia > Ctenodactylidae > Ctenodactylus > Ctenodactylus gundi. The sequence goes on from PVKB01002930.1 coordinate 82,958, forward strand.
CCCACAAGAGGTCCCAAAGGACTGGCTCAGAAGCCTCCCGGTGCCTGCACCCTGCTCCTCGGCCATCTCTGCCCTAGATGGCTCCCCTACTACACCCCCAAGCAATAAATCAGCAGCCAGCAGTTACTTTCTAAGTGCCAACCTCATCCCTTATGGATAAGAGTAATTAGACCAAGCTGGGCCTGGAGGTGACAGGCCTGTAATCCCAGAACTCTGGGAAGCTGAGGCAGGAGAATCACAAGTTCAAGCCCAGCCGGTACAGCTTGAGATCCTGTCTCAAAAGCAAGACCAAGAAATGAGCTGGGAATGCAGCCTAATGTACAGCTCCGGGGTGCCATCCCTAGCACTGGACAAGAGAGACTCAGGGTGACTTGGAAACAGGATGTCCCTTTCAGTGGCTGGGTCAAAGGCACAGAAAAGAACATCCCAGGGCCAGGTTCAGGGCAAGTGGATCTCGGTCCAGGTGCACCTCCAGCAGGTAAGCTCCTGGCCCAGCAGGCACCAGGCATCTGGCAGTAGGCGTGAGAGGCAGGAGAAAGTGCTGAGCGAGAGCGCACTAGGGGTTCAGACCTCACTGCCTCTGCCTGTGTCCCGGCCTGTGGGACCATCAACGAGGGCTCTAGGAAATAAGGGAGAGGGGGACAAGAGGCGCGAAGAATGGAGACAAGACAGGCTTTCTGATCAAGTCTCATTTATTGCAGGTTAGGACAACGTATATAAGGAGAATAGTATGGGGGAGGTAATCTGTGTAAGCACTATTGCTATGGTCACCAAACCCCATTACATCCTGGTTTCTTATCTGCTATTCTATGCTAAAATATTTAACAGAATGCCCCAGAAAAAGAAAGGCAAAGGTCACGTTAGTTTAAGCAGACAGTTCTCGGAGAAACTGGGCGTTTCAGAGTGACACGGTGTTGGCTGCTCTCTTGTCAGCAGCACCGAGTACGGTACACTTGAGCCAAGATGAAGTTGCTTATGTCCCAGGTCTGGGACCTCTAATACAGATGGCTCCCCACAAGCTTGCTCCAGGCAGCCATGCCCCTCTTTGAGTGTCCCTTGCCTCATGTGTGACAGAAGACAGTAAGGCCCAACATGATGTCAGAAAACAAGGGAAGCCACACAGGCCACAGGGCACCATTTCTGTCACTTAGCAAGCTCACAGATTTCAAATGTTACTATTCTTTTCCCGGAGGGGTAGAAACACTGGGACAGTCCTCCTCAGCCTTAGCTTAATGGGGTTCCTGGGATAGAATCGATTAGCCCACCCCACGCTAGACCCAGTGCTGCACTCAGTGGGATGAAGTGGGCAGTGACTCCCTGTCTGGATGCCAGCCTGACCCCAGCCCTTACCTGCCTTCATACCAGTCTGGCCAGGGATCTGGTCTTTCACTACTTGCCAGCACAGTCTCCAAACAGGGGTCCTGGAGCTCAAACCAGACCCCTGATGTAGCGGGTAAATTAACTTCTGACTTTTTTTTTTTTTGAGACAGGGTCTCACTCAGTGGTCCAGACTGGTCCTGAACTCACTATGTAACCACTCAGATTGGCCTTAAACTCATGGGCATCTTCCTGTCTCAAGTGTTTGGATTACAGAAGTGTACTATTACGTGTGGTTTATGTGGCACTGGGAAATCAAACCCAGGGCTTTCCACTGGTTAGGCAAGCACTCTAATCACTGTGCTAAACCCCAGCCCCTAAAACAAGATTTTACATAAAAATCTTGATTGTTTTCTTTTTATCATTTTTTTTTCTTGAGGCCAGGTCTCACTCTAGTCCAGGCGGGTCCTGAATTCACTATGTAGCCCAGGCAAGGCTTGAATACATAGCAATAAGCCTGCCTCAGCCTCCCTAGTGCTGAAATTACAGATATGTACCACCACGCCCAGCTATTATGTGGTGCTGGGGAACTGAGCTCATGGCCTCGTGCTTGCTAGGCAAGCGCTCTAACCGCTGTGTTATTCCTCCAGCCTAAAAATCTGGATTCTAGCTGGGTGTGGTGGTGTACATATGCAACCCTTAGGGAGGCAGACAGAGGGGGATCACAAATTCAAATCTGGCCTGGGTAATTAAGTAAGATGTTGTTTCAAAATTTAAAAACATAAAATTAGAAAGGACTGAGGGTGTAGCTCAGTGGCAGGGAGCTCTTGGGTTTGAACTCTGGTTTTAAAAAAAGACTTCTGGTTTTCTGGAGAAAAAAAGTCTAGGTTCCTTTATTTTTTTTTTACTTATTTATTTATTTATTTTTTTGAGACTGGATCTCCCTCTGTAGTCCAACCTGGTCCTGAACTCACTATGGAGCCCAGGCTGGCCTTGGACTCAGGACAACCCGCCTGCCTCAGACTCCCGAGTACTGGGATTTTAGGAGTGTACCACCACACCTGGTTTATGTGGTGCTTGGGTATCGAACTCAAACTCGGATACTTAGTGCTTGACTTGCACGGCAAGTGCTTTAACATCTGAGCCACCTCCAGCTCCAAGGTCCGTTATTGCTTCAGGGTCATAGACACCTAAACTGTCCACATTAAGGGACATGTCCCCTCTGTCCACTATAGCCTATGTGGGTCGATGAAGGATGTCCTTGACCTCCGAGGCCTCTGTCTGCCACTAATATGTCACTGGTGTCTCATAAGAGGAAGCCTGACTCCAACCTCCAAAATAACGCAAAGACGAATCAGATCTGTGTACCTCCTTCTTCCCGCCAGAAGTCACCATTTTCCCTTTTTTTTTTTTTTTCTTTTGGACAGAGTCTGTCAGTAAGTCCCTAGATTGCTGGGGCTAGGCTCAAACCTGAGTTACTCCTGCCTCAGCCTCCTAACATACTGTGATTATAAGTGTGTACCACCATATCTGGCTTAACTGCCACCTTCTAGAGGTATACTGTAAACTGCCCCATGTCACAAATCAAAGAACTCATAGCAATGAGATTGTCATTTTAGATTACATTAGTGAGGGGACCTCCTGGGAAAGCACTTCAGTCTGACCTAAGCAAGACTCTGATTCAAACAAACAATAAAAAGGAACAGAGGGTATAGCTCAGAGTGAAGACTCTGGGGTTCAATCCCCAGTACTGGAAAAAAAAAAAAAACCTATCTAGCAAGATTGATAGGTGCATTCCTGCTGGTTCTGACTCCACCTTGTCCTGAAGGATGCCTTTCCAGGTGGTGTGTGCCCCTCTCCCCCGCCGCTGTCTCCCCCATTCTCAGCTGGCGTCCCCCTCCTCTAATAAAGGGAAGTACCTCTTCCCCCTCCTCTGGCAGGTGAGTCCTGGGGGAGGACACTGCTGGTATTGTGCCCATGCCCTGCCCTGGGCCAGTCACACAGGCCACAGGATTGAATTTTCCATTCCCTGGCCTGGGCATGGTTAGCCTGGAACTGGGGGGAGTCCCCACAGAAGGGGCAGCTGGGCCAACAGCCAGCAGAATGAACAAGAGCACATCCTGTGGGTGCGGGCTACCTGACAAACTGAGTCCACTGTCTGCCTTCCACCTCTGCTTCCTTCAGGCTCTGTGCCTCATTTTCCTCATCTGTAAACAGAGGACATCACCCCCGTGCACAAGGCCCCGGGGAGGCTCAATGAGCTCATCAGTCCTGTGCCCAAGACAGTGCCCACCCGCAGCTGAGTCTACGGAAGAGTTAGCAATCACGGTGACTGTTAGCACACAGCTTGTCCTGGGGAGCCACTGGTGCCAGTGGGTACAGCATAAAAGGAGAAACAGAGGCTGTGGGGAAGGAGGCAATGAGATGTTTACTTTTAGAAACGCTGATGTAGAACTAAGTCCGGGTCCCTTGGCTCATTTGTTGGTCCTTAATATGGAAATGGTAAGCAAGGTCACCTTCTCACACCACGTGCCATTGAGAGGCTGATGTTGATAATTGGAGGGCATGGTTACTAAACAAGGACACAGCTCATGACCAGCACAGGGGCATGTTATCACACCCAGCAATTCATGACTCTGCCTTGCACTGTACTATACAGAACCAGATTCCTAGTTCTGGTGACAAACAGTTACGTTGACAAACCCACCTGGGCCTGGTGGCACAGGAACATAATCCCAGCACTCTGGAAGGCTGAGGCAGGAGAAGGTCTGTAAATTCAAGCCCAGCCTAGACAACTTATAATTGAGTAAGACCCAAAAGTCTCAAAATTTAAAAAAAAAAAAAATTGGTTTGGGAATGTAGCTCAGCGCAAAGGCCCTGGGCTCAATCCACAGTACAAAAAACAAAACAAAAACGCATGGCAATACATCCTCTTCAAGGGTAAGAAACCTAAGGATCCAGGTGCGGGCACCTGGAGAGAAAGTCAGGGCTAGGGAGCCTAACAGGTACACCCAGCTCTGGATAAAATGGCCAAGGGATGAGGGAGTGAACCAGCCTACCATGGTTTGTAAGTGGCCCCAAATTTGCCACTGTAGCACAGGGATTATTTTGAACAGAAGGCAATAAAGAAAAAGGAGACTTAAGCTGGGCCAGCTGGCACGGGCCTGTAATTAGCACTCTGGAAGGCTGAGGCAGGAGGACCTGTCCAGGTTAAGAGGTAGTCTTACTTGTTAGGCAGAATATGCCGTCTGCTGCAGAAGACGCCACTGCCCCATACCTGCTGAGATCAGATCCAAAATGCATTTTGGGGGATCTGAGGGACACTTGTGAGAGAGAAGTAGGGGGGAAGACCTTAGAAACACGGGCAGGAAAGCCCTCCTCCTGGAGTCACTGCCAAGCTGAGTGGCAGCACAGCAACATCATTCAGAGACCTGGGCCACAGGGTCTTCACACGGGATTCAGCCCTGCACATGGTCTCAGGGGTGGGCCTAGCTGCGCTGTCTCCACACATCGGGACACACTGGATGCCAGCTCCCCTTTCCTGGGGTATGGATCTGGAATGTCCCCCAACAGCCTCACGTACCTACAGACTGTACTGTTGGGAGGTGGGCCTAGTTGGAAGGCAGATGGTCAGTGCTTGACCTGTAGGGGCTCATGCTAGCTTCACCCTTCCCCCCTGACTCGGCTCTGTCTGCCATGCTGTAAGGAGCTCTTTCTTTGACTCCGGTCCCACCATGTCTCTACCACTGCCACCTGCTCATACATGAACCAAGACCTTCTGAAACGGTGAGCTAAAATAAATCTTTCCTCCCTAAAGTTGTAGATGTTGGGTTTCTGTCCCAGCAACGACAAAGTAACTAAGACACCCCTCCATGAAGCTCTGCACTGGTGGACACTGTGGGCCTAGATGAGGACTTTAGTGTCACCAAACCTCAGTTTATTCACCTTTAAGATAGAGCTTCTTTTTACCTCACAGAGCTATTGTAATCAAATAATGCCTACTTTTACTATTTTGAGTTGCCAGAGATTGAACCCAGGGCCTAGTGCATGTTAGGCAAGCACTCTACCACTGAGCTATACTCCAGTCCTAATACATATATTTTTATAAACAGCATTCTGAAATGCTGAGACAGGAGCATCACAAGTTGAAGCCCAGGGCCTGGAGGAATCGCTCAGCGGTTAAAGCGCTTGCCTTGCAAGCGCTAAGATAAGCACTAAGGACCTGAGTTCGATTCCCCAGCACTATATAAGCCTGGTGTGTTGGTGCACACCTGTAATCCCAGCACTCAGGAGGCTGAGACAGGAGGATTGCCATGAGTCCAAGGCCAGCCTGGGCTCCATAGTGAGTTCAGGAGCAGCCTGAGTTATACAGTGAGACCCTGTCTCAAAAAAAAAGTTGAAGACCATGGAAACTCAGTGACTTACCATGACTGCGTCTCCAAAATTAAAGTAAAAATGGTCTGAGCTGGGGAAGGGCAGTGGGCTGGAGGAATAGCAGCGGTTTGAGCAGCTGCCCAGCAAGAGCAAAGCCCTGAGTTCAATTCCCTGGCACAACATAAACCAAGCACGGGGATGCATACCTATAATCCCAGCACTCATGAGGCTGAGGCAGGAGGATTGTCCTGGGTCCATAGCCACCCTGGGCTACACCAGGAAGCTGAGGACCAGCCTGAGCTATAGAGCAAGACCTTGTCCCCCAAAAAAAGAAAAAGAAAAAAAAAAGGATTTAGGAGAACAAGATTTAACGAAATCATGAGAGTGGAGACCTCATTATAACTTTAGTGATGTCACAGAAGAGCAAGAGAGACCCTAGCTGCATTCTTACTCTGCCTCACCAAGCACTGCCCTCTCAGGTCACAGGGCAGAGAGAAGACCCTCACCAGACGCTGGTTCCGTGTTCTCAGACTTCCAGCCTCCAGATCTGTGAGCTAAATAAACTTCTATTCTTCATAAATTATTCAAACTCAGGTGCTTTTATTATAGCAAAGAAAATGCATTGAAACAGCATTTAATGGCGGGCAAATGCCAAAGTCAGTTTTCTTCCTTCTTGGTATTTTCTGTGTTGTCTGTGTACTGGACAAGAGTATCTTAGTTGGAATCCAATGTGAAGTCATTTAGACACAAACAGGATTGACAGGCTGTGTTGGAAAGGAAGAAAAACAACTTACTTTGGGAAATCTGGTGTCAGGAACTCAAAGCGTCAGGCTGGGCACAGTGACATGCACTCAGGAGGTTGAGCTGGGAGAATTGCTGGGTTCAAGGCCAGCCTAAACTACAGCATGAGACCATCTCAAAAAAAGAAAAAAAGAAAGAAAAAGCTGTCAGGCCATTCCATCTCCTTTGCTTGACCCCTCTGCCTCCCACGATTCCTGTGTCTCTTGTCGGCTTCTACTCCCTCAGTCTTCTGAAGGCTCCTGAGGCCTGTGCCTCCTCAATCACAGAGGACAGGCTTCTGTCTCCCCAGCTGGAGGGTGACCAGTCCCATCTAGACATTCTGGTTGACCCAGCCTGGAACACGCTGGAGAAGTAGTTCTCATCTGTTGTTCCCTGTACTTCTGTTGGGACTTCCTCTCCTCACAGGTGGCTCTGCCCCACCCTGAGCCACACTCCTCCCAGAGGTGGAAGGATTGGCTAGAGGCAGTCTCCCCATCAGACACAAGCCAGGACTGCAGGTGTAGTCAGATGCTTGCTAAAGGTCACACACACTGGGCTCCCTGGCCTGGGGATGCCCACCCACTACATAGACATAACCTTTCTTCACCCATGGGCTTTGGGACGAGCAAGGCGTCTGTACCTTTAATCAGTGTTCCCCTCCACTTCATGGGTTATATAAATATATTCCCTTGTATTTCTGCTTTGTTTTATTGAGAAAGGACCATGATCTACATAGTCCAGGCTGGTCTGGAGTTCCGTATGTAGCCCAGGTGGTCTCAAACTCCCAGCAATCCTCCTGCCTCAGCCTCCTGAGTTCCAGGATGACAGGGTTATGCCACCACATCCAGCTGCATATCTGATTTTTAAATGTCAACAAAGGAAAAGGTAGAATTCATTTAAAATATGATTTTGGGGGGCTGGAGGAATAGCACAGTGGTTAGAGTGCTTGCCTAGCAAGCACAAAACCCTGAGTTTGATTCCCCAGCACTACATAAACTGGATGTGTTGGTGCACCCCTATAATCCCAGCACTCAGAGGCCGAGGCCATGAATTTGAGGCCGGCCTTGGCTACACAGTGAGTTCAGGACCAGTCTCAACTACAGAGCAAGACCATTTCTCAATCATAATAATAAACAAAAAATTGATTTTATTACTAACCTGCATTTTCTTAGTATTTTTTGAAATGCAGTCTTTGGTGAAGAAAAATCCCTCCCACATACAGCCTCCACCACCCTGGACTTGAACAAGACGTACAGCGTTCCCCCAGGAAAAGACAAGTTAGGATTTTGTTAAGGATGGTGACTGATATAGCACAGAAGGCAGGGAGTGGTGGCAGATCGACGCTGGCTCCTGCATGAAGACCCCAACCCGGGATTCTAGCTTCAGAACTGCATATTGCGTGTGAGAGAGAGCAGTAGGGAGACGTCCTAAAACAAAGCCTCCCGTGCCCACTCCCCTGGCCCAGGCACCTGGCCCAAGTTGACGCAGCCGCTCCAGCCAGCCGGCCCGGGAGGCACAGGAGTGGAGGAGGGCACGGGACCGGCCCACTGCTCACCGGGCAGGGCTCAGCGTCTCCTCCCTCAAGGCAGGTGGCCAACAAGCTCAGGGACTTTCTGGGTGACCCGAGGGGAGGGGCCTGAAACGTCTAGTTCTGCCACCTGCTCCTTGTCGGCAGAGCAAGAACTCCCAGGTTGGGACCTGGTGAGCAAATGAGGCTGGAACAGCAACCGGAGCAGTCAGCTGGGGTGAGAGCGCACAAAGGCCTCTGTCTGCGCGAAGTCCCGGCGGCTGCGGGAGCGCTCCGGCCACAATGGGGCTTTCTCCGGCCACAGGCGGCCCGGCCAGCCCGAGGGCAGGGCCGGTGTCCGGGCCGCAGCGCGACGGGCGGCGGCGTTTCCTCCGAGAGAAGCGCAGCTCGGGGTCGAGGCCCCGCCCGGAAGGACCCGCAGCGCTGGGGTCCTTCGGGTCGGAGGGTCGCCCCGGCTGCGGCCCCGCCCCGCCCCGCCCCGGCGTCTCCACGGCGACCGTGACCTCGGCACCCGGGCGGGAAGGGAGAGTCCGCTCCGGTTGCTACGCAACGGCCCGGTGACGTCAGTCAATTGAGTTTGGTTCTCAAGGCAACAGGCCTGGCAGCTGGGCCGAGGACTATTTGTGTGCGTCCCCAGAGGGGCTGCGGGACCTCCGGGTCCGGCGCGGGCGGGGACCGCGACACAGAGGCCCTTTCAGGCCGCAGGCGGCGGGCGTGCGCGGGGCGGGCCTGCGCCCTACATACGCGCGGGCTCCGCTCCCCGCCGGCCCTTCCCACTCCGGCCCGCTAGGCCTGCAGCGCAGGGCTTTGTCCTATTTATAAACGCTGCCCTGCGTAAACCGGGAAGAATGGAGATTCTGTTTGTGGCAGCCCAGCCCACACCGCCAGGCCTGCTGACACACAGTAGGTGCTTCCCTACGTGTACCCATGGGACTGAAGCTCTTTGCCCTGTTCTAGGGGCAGAGTCCTCTAGCATCAGAACCCCTTGTCGGGCTCTGATGGCCAGCCCCCCTGGGCTCTGCCCTGGGTGACCTGGAGAGCTGATGTGCTACAGGACTTGTAAGACAGCTGTGACCAGGAGGCTGAGGCAGGAGGATTGCCAGAAGCTGGAGGCCAGCCTGGGCTAGGTAGCAAATTCAGGACCAGCCTGGACTAAGTGAGGCCCTGCCTCAAAAAGGAGGGAGGGGAAGGTTGAAAGGGAAAATAATACCAAAAAAGAAAACAAAAACAGATGGAGGGTCAGTGCCACAAAGAGCCCCAGCCACACCACTGAGGGCAAACTGCAAGACACTGAACACGGTAACCACAGGGGTAAGTTGAGGCAGGTGGCAAAGAGAGTAAGGTGCAAGTCTGGAACGGAAGGAGAGGACAAGACGGGACAGGAGCGGAAAGACTGTAGGTGTGTGGCAGTAAGGCGGCGGCCTGAAATGGGCCTGACAGCTGGCCCAGGCCCAGGACTGGCAGGGGCGCTGCAGCCGGGTCTCCCCAGTTCTTCTCTCCTCCAGGCACCACCCCACTGCTCAGGAACAGTCAGGTCCCTCATGGTCTGTTTCTAGGAAGCCCTGCCACCTCCCCCAGCCCAATAGTCTTAGCACTGACATCCAGACCAGCTGTCTGCCCGGAGGCCAGGCCGTGCTGTCTGGTGCAGCAACGCATCCTCTCCGTCCCTGGGAATTCTACCACCTCATCAGCAGCCTGTGACTGCCATCACAGAGCCTGACCAGGAGGTAGCTGGCATCTGGTGACAGTGGCCCCTGGGCTGGCTTTCCAGGGCACAGACTCTTCACAGTCCCATCTGCACATGGCACAAGGTCTGGCCTATGTCCTCTCTTTCCCTCTGGGTAGACTCAGCACCTGACACTGATCAGGTGTTACACAACCTCTCTCAGGATGTAACTGGAACCACCCGCACCCAGGTTTCTGTCTCTCCCAGAAGTTTCCTCTCACTGGGTGTGGTGGTTTATGCTTATAATCCCAGATATTTGGAAGGCTGAGGTGGGAGGATCACAAGTGAGCCCAATCTGGACAATTTAATGAGACCATATCTCAAAAAATGTGTGTGTGTGTTGTGTGTGTGTGTGTGTGTGTGTGTGTGTGTAGTGTCCTTGGGTTTAATCCCTGGCAACCCACAAAGAACGAAATAAAAGAGGGCTGGAGGAATGGCTCAACGGTTAAAGCACTTGCCTAGCAACCACTAAGTCAAGCACTAAGTACCCTGGTTCAGTTCCCCAGCACCACATAAGCTGGGCATGGTGGCACACACCTGCAATCCCAGCACTTTAGAGGCTGAGACAGTGAATCTGGGGCATCACTCAGCAGTTAGTGCGCATACCTAGCAAGCACAAGGCCCTGGGTTCAATTCCCCAATACCACATAAGCTGGTAATAGTGATACACACCTGTTATCCAGCACTCAGAAGGCTGAGGCAGGAGAATTGCTGTGAGTTCAAAGCCAGCCTGGGCTACACAGTGAGTTCGGGAACAACCTAGACTACAGAGTGAGACTCTCGTCTCAAAAACAAAACAAAACCCAGCAATACTCTGCACTTGAGAGGCTATGAAAGACAGCTCCTGCCCTGGCCCTGGGCTCACTCCCTTGGACATGTGCACTCCCCTTTCTGGGCCTCTGCAGTCTTCCCTGTGCCTTCCAGCTCATCAGAACCCCACCTTCTCATCCAAGTGAATTACACTAGATGCTACTCAGCCCTCTGCTGGACTGAAGGACTGACAACCAGTGCTGCTGGCTGCACACAGATGGTCCTTCTTATACTGAAGAACATGCTTCAGTGGTTTGAGCACTTGCCTAGCATGCATAAGGCCCTGGGTTCGATTCTCCAAGACCACATTTAAAAAAAATAGCTGGGCATGGTGATGCAAGCCTGTAATCTCAGCACTCAGGAGGCTGAGACAGGAAGATTGCCCTCAGTTTGAGTTTGAGACCACTCTGGGCTACATAGTGAGTTCAGGACCTGCCTAGAATACAGAGTAAGACCATCTCAAAAAAAAAAAAAATGACCTCAGCTCTATGGAGTTTGCCTCAATTACAGAAAATGCCTTGCTTAAGCTCATATACAAGCCTCTAGGTAATCTAATGACTGATGAACCTGAGATAAAAAAGGTCTAGTCTCAGGCAAGCATGGTGGTGCATGTCTGTAATCCTTGCACTCTGGGAGGCTGGGGGGCAAGAGGATCACAAATGTGAACCGACCCTGGGTAGAAACTTAGCAACTTAGTGAGATCATCTCAAAAGAAAAAAAAAAAAATAAGCCAAGGTGTTGGAGGAATAGCTCAGTGGTTAAAGCGCTGGCAAGTGCTAGGGGCTGAGTTTGATTCCCCAAGACTGTACAAACTGGGCATGGTGGCACACACCTGTAATCCTAGCAGTCCGGGAGGCTGAGGCAGGAGGATTGCTGTGACTTAATGGCTAGCCTGGGCTACAGAGCAAGACCCTCAATAAAGGGGGGCTGGAGGAATGGCACAGAGGTTAAAGCTCTTGCCTAGCAAACATGAGGCCTAGAGATCTTTTCTCCAGCACCACATAAACTGGGTGTGGTGGCACATGCTTGTAATCCCAGCACTTGGGAGGCTGAGGCAGGAGGACTGCCACAAGTCCAAAGCTAGCCTGGGCCCCATAGTGAGTTCAAGACCAGCCAGGGCTACAGAGCAAGAACCTGTTTCTAAATAAATAAAAATAGGCAGTTGTGGCTGGGGGAGCTATTCCAGACCCAACTTCTTGTAGAACAAGAAAGGATTCTCTGAAGAAATTTTCAGGTAGAGGCCGGGCACTGGCCAATGCAAACGACAAACGCTAACTGGCAGCTCAGGTGGGAAGGAAGGTAAGACACAGGCTGAAGGGTACAAAGATAAATCTGGAATCAGGTGATGGGAGATGAGAGCAGAGCAGGGCTGGGTGATGCAGGGTCCAGAAGCAGAATCCAGCTCTCACGCTGAGTGAGGAGGGAGCTATGGGACAGTTCTAGCAGGGCAGATGTGGGATCCTGTTCAAAGCACCGCTGGCTGCCAGAGCACAGGTCCATCACACAGGTGTAGCGTCCATGTGGGACCACTCAGTGGATGTTAACTGTGATGATTACACAAGTATGCACAGGGCAGGGAGAGGGGTAAACACCTGTAACCCAACAGCTAGGGGGCTGAGGCAGGAGATCTCAAGTTTGACTCCAGCCCTGGGAAACAGGTCTCTAGTAAGACTCTGTCTCAAGAAAATAAGAAGATAAAATTTTTTAAAGGGCTGGAAATATAGCTCAGTGTGAATGCCTTGTGTTTAATTCCCAGTACCTCCCACCCAAAAAAGCATGGGCTAGACTGAGGAGCCCTAAGGAGTCCTGAAGGCTTCTGAGAATATTGCAGCCTGTGTTTGAGGAAAATAAATCATAGTAGCACCAGGAAAGGGTGAGTGGCCAGAGACAGGGAGCTGCTGTGCAGGAGACACCCCAGAGCTCAGAGAAAAATGCTTCCTTTGGGGCAGAAAGAGGCAGGGATCAGGATGGCACTAGGCCTCCTAGGCTAGGAGATGGGCCTGAAGGAAGTAGACCATGCAGGTGACTCGCTGGATTGGTGAGGGAGAGTTCAGGGGACAGCTGGGATGGGAGGCCTAGGACCCATGACCAGAACCATAGAGACGAAACAGCCACAAAGCAGTATGTATAGGATACATGAAGCCCACTCAAATGTGGGCAGGGAGGAGCTGAGGAGGAGCAAGGAGCTGAACCCTGGGAGCACAAGTGGACTCAGCTGGGAGCTCTTGCTTAAAAGTGACAATCACCCTGAGTCACTGAGTCTGTGAGATGATTCATCTCTCGCAGAGAGCACACAGGACCAGTAATAAACATGTGCCTGTGTCTGGCACGTTTAGCAAGGCTGTATGTGCAGTACGTTATTTAAGCTTCAAAAATCCTAGAAGATGGTACTGTTAAGATCACCATTCCCATGTATAATCGAAGCCCAGTGAGACCGAAGTTATCCTGGGCCCTTCAGCTGGTACAAACAGATTTGGTTGTACCTGTTGTTTTCGGCTGGCTCTGTTCTAATTGCCTGTCCTACCGGTTAGTCAATGTTTTGGACGTTGCCCTGGTTACACTGCTGGATAGCACAGGCAGAATCCAAACCAGCCTCGAGCCACGCTCCAAACCACAATCCTTTATCCATCTAGAGCCGTCACCAACTTGAAGGACACATCTCAAAACCAGTAGCCTGTGCCCGAGGGCTTTGCAAACTGTCAAGTACAGTAGAAATACCAAATTTATTTGAGTCTCCCGCGGCAGAAGAAAGACAAGTCCGAAGAAGCAAAAGGTAGGCCATGAGAAATTCCCTCTGCTCGCTTGTGAGGGAAATTCAACGAAGGAAGGAAGGTTTTCTTGAGTGGAGCCCTGACCCGCCCTAGAAGAAAAGGCGCACCCTCAATATCGCCCTGGGCTTGGCTGCAAGGGCTGATCGGGTCCTCCTATATCTGGACACGAGGGGGCGCTGTTCCCCCAGGTTCCTCTCACCGCACCTTTCCTACTCACGCCCATTTACTCAGAAGAAACCAGGATTTAGAGTCCCGTGAGGGAGTGATGCTGTGCTCCACGGGGACAGAAAGCAGGACAAGCGGGAGACTCGTGCCCCCTTCCCATTGCCAAACATTCCTGTGGAGTTCTTGTTCCCAATTTTTTCTTGTTCCCATTTTACAGACGAGGAATTTGAGCTCAAGGATGTTAGCTTACATCGGGATAGGGACAGGCAAATGCTGGCTCATCTGATTCCACAGCCAGTTCCTGCAGGTCGCGTGGGGCTAGAGTAGCAGCACAGTGGTTAGAGCACTTGTTTAGCAAGTGCAAAGCCCTGAGTTCAATTCTCCAGCATCACATAAAGCTGTAATCCTGGTACTTAGGCTGAGGCAGGAGAAATGCCGTGAGTTTGAGGCCAGCCTGGTTAACATGGTGAGTTCAGGTCCAGCCTCGACTATAGAGGAATACCTTGCCTCAAAAGAACAGCAAAACCTTCCTAAGCAGATCACAAGTAGATGCCAGGTTATTGACCTTGAGGGTGCGCTCGCAGCCTGTGGCAATCGCCCCGTATCGAATCAAAACCCAAACTCTTCCCTGTTTGCTACGCTTCAGGCTCCTTGAAGCGTGTAGGAGCCTTGGGACGCCACCGCCATCTCCACCTCAGCAGCCTCCACGTGTGGACAGAGCCCGGGTCTGGCTACATTCCTCCCCACCCTGAGGACCTCACAAGGTCACGCCGTGTCCCTCACGGAGGGTAGCAGCCCAAAGAAAAGATCGGGACATTTGAACTAGGAAGACGGGAAGCGCCCATGTTAGCTCCCGCCAACTCCCTTTACGGCTTCCGGGCCCAGTTCCTCCTTCATAAACACAACCAAAAGAGGCCTCTGCAGTCCCGGGCACGACGGGCGCCTACTTTCCTTCACTGTAGGAAGAGCCCAGGGCCGCCTCCTGGTTACAGGGCCATGTGTTCGAGATCAGGCAGGGTTGCAGCTGTGCCGCATGCGCCCCGCCTCGCAGCCGCTTCCTCCGCTCGCCGCTCGCGTCGCGGGGCGCAAGCATGCGTGATGTGTGCACGGGCGCGCGCAGCCGAACGCGCAGTCACGCACGCGTCGCGGCGCTACCGACGCCTGTGCCGCGCGACGTCCCGCACGGCGGCGCTGCACGCCGGCGGCGGTGTGCGGGCCGCGAGGCCCGCGGGTCCCGTCCGTCCGGGCGTTCCCAGGTCCCTTCGGCCGCCCCCTCGCTGCGGGCGGGACCAGGAGCGGCCCCGCCTCGGCCGGCCGGCCAGCCGCCTCCTCGCCGGCGCCCGACGGGTTTTTCCATGACTGCATCCGGCCCGGGCGCCTTTGTTCCCGCGTCCCCGACCTGCCCGCCAGCCCGCCCACCGCCTCCCCGCGCGCTGGGTTTTCCCAGCGCTCCACTGAGCATGGCGGAGCCGCCGCTTCGCCCGCCTCGTTCCCGTCCCGGGCCCGAGTCAGGCCCGCCGGGCACGACTGTGTCCGCGTCCCCGTCCCCAGGGCCCGTGACCTCATCCCCATGTCCGTGCGCAAAGTTGACCGTCGCCCCGACCCGCGGCTAGAGGCGCTCTCCGCGCCCCAAATCCCTCAGAGAGGCCGTGTGTGCGTGGGTCGCCTCCGCCTCGGGAGGGTCTCCTGATTTCCCCGAGGCCAGTCGGCGCGGCCGGGGGTCTCCGTGTCGGTGGTGCGGCCGCTCCTAGGTGACTCCCACCTCCCACGGGAAAATGGACACGCCCGCCGACAGGAAGCATCAGAACTTGGGGCCGTTGGGCCCTCTATGATCCCCGTCCTCTTCCCACCGTAGGAAAGAACGGGGCCGTGGGGGAAAGAAAAAAAAAAGGACTGGAGAAAGGAAGGGGAATTCGAGAGTGAGCCCACCGGAGCTCCGGATCACTCTCCGGGCGCAGGGCTCGGGTCCCAGTGGCCGTGGGAACCGCGGCACAACCCGCCCGCGCTGTTGAGTTTGTCTCTACGCTTGCAACTTTGTGCCCCCAGGAGACTTATGGTATTTGTTACTATTTATTTGTTTGTTTTTGAGGTGGGATCTCGCTTTGTAGTCCAGACTGGTCCCACATTCACTGTGTAGCCCAGCTGGCCTGAACTCCCGACAATCCTCCTGTCTCAGCCTCCCGAGCGCTGGGATTACGGGCGCCCGCCACCACGCCCGGCAAGCCTTCCGGTATTCACCGGCCATGTTGGCGGGAAAAGTGCGAAATGGGCCGTGTTTGCTACGAGTGAGGCTGGCGGAGCCCTGACTGAAACCAAGCTGGCGCGAGGCTTCCCTGGCTAACGGACTACGGCGAGTGCTCTGGAGTGAGCCGGATCTGCGGGAGGGGCGGGATCCGGGCCAGGCCCTTTCCTCCGCCGCAGGGAGGTGGCCGGACAGCAGACCTGGGACACCCAATCACAGAGGTCCAGAGCGTCCCTATTAGGCCCGCCGGGTTCCGGTTCCCCGCGGGCTCCTCCCGCCATCTCATCTTCCCCTGGATTTTACTTTCTAAACTGTAGGGAGGGAGCCTGTAGGCTGCTCTGGAAGGCCCCTTCCTCCTGACGCCATTCTTGTCAGGATGGCCTGGTGTGTCAGTCCTCCCTTGACTGGGCCCACCACCACCCCCTCTTTTGGGTAGGGGTACTGAGAATTGAACACAGGGCCTTCTCTCTGAGCTGCATCCACAACCTTATTCTTATGAATTTGAGACAGGGTCTTGCTAAATTGCTAAACTGCCCAGGCTAAGCTCTCAAACTTGAGATTCTTGGGCTGAGGACATAGCTCAGTGGTGCAGGGCTCTGGTTTCCATTCCTCAGCACCACATAAACTGGGTGTGGCAGAGCATGCCTTTAATCCCAGCACTCAGGAGGCTGATACAGGAAGATTGCATGAGTTCTAGGCCAGCCTAGATTACATAGTGAGTTTAGGACCAGCCTGGAGGACAGCGACATAGCCTGCCTCAAATAAATTAAATAAATAAATAAATAAATAAATAAATAAAATAAAACTGGAGAGCCTCCTGTCTCAGCCTCCAAAGTGCTGGGATTGCAGGCCTGGCTACCTCAGGTGGCTCCACCTCCTTTCAGACCTTTCCTTTGCTGGCAGAGATTGGATGCCTTCCAAACTACCCCACAAGCTGGGGTTCCCTGCTGCTCACAGGCACCCAGATGTTATTTGCCTTTGTGGAATTGGAAGGTTTTAGAAGCTGAGGCCAAACTCCTGGCTCAGGATATCCCACAAGTAGAGCTTAGTTGAGAAGGCTTCTGTCCTCCATCAGCCCTCCTGCCCCCAGGGCCCTTGATACACTACTCCTCCTTACCCAGTGCTACTCCCATTTTTTTTTATTGTTTTGTTTCTTTTTTTATTTATTACTTTGAGACTGGTTCTCGCTCTGTAGTCCATGATGCTCCTGAACTCACTATATAGCCCAGACCGGCCTCAAACTCAATCCTCCCGCCTCAGCCTCCCTAGTGCTAGAATTAGAGGCATGTACCACCATGGCTGGCTTGGGTTGTGTTTTTTTTGGGTTTTTTTTGTTTTTTTTTTTTTTGAGACAGTGTTTAGCTCCGTAGTCCAGGCTGGTCTTGAACACACTATGTAGCACTTTACATCAGTTCTTCCTCAGCCTCCTGAGTGCTTGGGTCACAGGTGTGCACCATCACACCTGGTTAATTTTTATATGGTGTTGGGGAATGAATTCATGGCCGTGTGCAAACTAGGCAAGCACTTATACCACAGAGCTATGCCCCAGCCTCCTCCTACCATGATACTGATATCGTATGCATCCTTCAACCGACCTAAAATATAGGGGTGCTGGTAGCTATGAGCAAGATGTAGTTCACTCCCTAGATTGATAGCGTCTGGCTTCTCCCCCCAGCATGGGTAGCTCTGAAGATAAGCCAGAAGGTTTCTCTGTCCTCGGCCAAGGGCATCCTTGAGGACAGCAGAATAGAGAGAGAACCCAGGGCTTGGTGCCTGGTGTGTGGGGCACAGGCCTGATTCCCATGAGGACTGAACACCAAAGGCTCTGTCAGAGTCAAAGAAACTGTTCTGGTAGTATCCTATTTGCTGTCCCTTGGTCCTCAGCTGTCCTGTCCATCGAGGCTCTTCACCCTCCATGTTTTGTTCCAGCAGTAGAAAATCCCTCCCTACCTTAACCTATATTTCCCCCCATACTTCCCACCAACTCTGGCACTATTTGTGTCTGTTTTGTCTGGTTTTTGTTTTGTTTTTTTAGGACAGGGTCTCACTCTGTAGTCCAGGCTGGTCCTGAACTCACCATGGAGCCCAGGCTGGCTTTCAACTCATGATAATCCTCCAGCATCAGTCTCTCAAGTGCTGGGATTACAGGTATGCACCACCACACCTGACTAATTTTTGTTTTGTATGTGTTTCTGGAGAATCAAACCCAGGGCCTTGTTCAGCACTCTACCTGCTCACTAAACTATGCTCCTAGTTCCTGTTTATTTTGTATTTTTCAAGACAGAGTCTCACCAAGTAGTCCAAGTTGGCGGGGCATGATGGTACACACCTGTAATCCCGGACTAGGGAGCGGTACCCTGTCTCCAAAAAAAAAAAAAAAAAAAGTAGTTCTTGAACTTGCTCTCTTACCTATGCTGGCCTGAACTCAACCTCAGCCTCCCAAGTTTTGAGATTTTGAGCATGTGTCACCCTGCCCAGCTTCTCCATTGATTGATTGATTATTAACTGTTGATTGAAACAGGGTGTTACTCGCTAGTCCTGGCTGATCCTGAACTCACTGTGGTGCTGGGGAATTGAACTTGGGTACTTAGCGCTTGACTTAGTGCTTGCTAGGTGAGCACTTTAATTGCTGAGCCATTCCTCCAGCCCTGACTACATCATTTATAAGATTGTAAGGACAGTTTTGCTAGGATACCTCCTCCCTAGCCAGCTTTACAGAAGCAAGCTGCCATGCCACAGGATGCCTACAGAAAGGGCCATGAGGTAAGATATTTAACCACCAGTCAACATGAGTGAGAAAAAAGGCCCAGGAGAGGACAAAAAGCAGAGAAAGAGAAACTGAAAACCATACATGGGGGTGCCTGCCCAAATCCCAGCATCTGGGAAGCTGAGATAGGAGGATCACAAGTTTGACCTCCACCTTTCCAGGGACAGGCTGAGTCATGGGGATGTTTCTCAATAGAAGGCCCTGAGTTCAGGTCTCCAAGCAGTGTGGCAAAAAGAAAGAGAAACTAAGGTTTACAAGAAGCCAAACTTCGGGGCTGGAGGAATAGCACAGCAGTTAGAGACCTTGCCTAGCAAGCATGAAGCCCTGAGCTCAATTCCCCAGCACCACTTAAATGGGGTGTGGTGGCACATGCCTGGAATCACAGCACTCAGGAGGCTGAGGCACAAGAATTTCTGTAAATTCAAGGCCAGCCTGGGCTCCATAGTGAGTTCAGAACCAGCCTGAACTACAAAGTGAGGCCCTGTTTTCAAAATAAATAGATTAATTAATTAAAGATGCATTTGCCAGGCTGGGGAGGTAGCTGGAAGAATAGCACAGGAGTTAAAAATTGCCTAGCAAGAACAAGTCACTGAGTTCTGTTCCCTAGCACTACATAAACCAGGCATGGTGGTATATACCTATAATCCCAGCATTCGGGAGGCTTGAGTTCAAGGCCAGCCTGGGCTACACAGTGAGTTCAAGAGCAGCTTGGACTACAGAATGAGACTCTATCTCAAACAAAAAGGCTAGGGTGGCTGGAGGAATAGCACAGTGGGTAGAGTACTTGCCTAGCAAGGGCAAGGCACTGAGTTTGATTCCCCAGCACCACGTAAACTGAGTATGGTGGCACATGCCTGTAATCTCACTCAGGAGGCTGAGACAGAAGGAGCACTGTGAGTGCAAGCCCAGTCTTTAAGGGAATGTATCCCAGGGTGGGCTGCTGCAGAAGTTTAAGGGTTGAGAACCTAGCAACCAGCCCTAGAACCATCCTAGAACCGAGCTCCCAGCTACACAATAAAAACCCCAGGCACTGAGCCACATGGGCAAGCCACATTACCAGGTCCCCCTTGTGGCTAGCAGAAGCTTTACCCTATCTTTCCCCTTTTGTAAATTTCCCAATAAAGCCTTTTCTTCACAACCTGCCAACCCGCCTTCCGTCTTCGTCTTCGCAAGTCAGTCTTCAAGCCTGTGGAGACAGGAACTCGACACGGAGGCCTGTCGGGATTGGGGCCGTCATGACACCACAATGACTAACAAGATGTAGTTCCGTGCAGAAGCCCTGTGTTAGATCGCCAGAATTGAGCTAGAGGCATACCCAGGTGGTTAGAGCAAGGGTTCTTGTGCAAGGGTTCAATACCCCAGCACAACATAAAAATTAGCTTGGGTTGGGGGCATAGCTCAGTGGTTATAGTACTTGCCTAGCAACAGGTACCTCAGTACCACATAAACCTAGCATGGTGGTGCATGCCTGTAATCCCAGCACTTGGAAGGCTGAGGCAGGCCATAGGTTCAAGTCCAGCCTGGGCTACAAAGTGGGTTCAGGACCACCTTGAACTACATAGCAAGATCCAGTGCCAGGAAAAAAAAAAAAAAAAGAATTGAGCTGGGCCTTTTGGCACAGGCCTATAATTCCAGCACTTTGGGAAGCTGAAGCAAGAGGATCACTACTTTGGGAAGCTGAGGCAGGAGGATCACAATTTGGAACCAAGGCTGGGCAACTCAGTGGGACCCAGTCTCAAAATCAAAAAATTTTTAAACTGGGATGAAGGTATATGCATGGGGACTGTGGCAGTAATGGGGAATGGGGTCGGCAGAGTGGGGTGGTGCTCCACAGATGTCTCCGTGAGACGTGGGAGTGTTGAGGAGACCTGGATTCTTTGTCCATCACACAGAAGAACCTGGGAATTTGCTCCTAGAGCCAACTGTCACAGTAACATTCTGGTGAGCCACCTAGGAGGCTAGCACTCAAAAGTAGCTGAGTACCAGATACAGGAAGGAGATCCCAAACCCCAGGCATCTGGGAACCTCTGGATGACCTCGAGCTCCTCTTGAAAAGAAAAGTGTCTGGGGCTGGGAGCAGAACAGTTAGAGTTCCTGCCCAGGAAGCACAAGGCCCGCAGCACCACATTAACTGGGTGTGGAGGCACGCACCTGTCATCCCAGCACTCAGAGCCTGAGGCAGGCAGATTGCTGTTAAGTTCGAGGCCAGTCTGGGCTACATAGTTCAGGTCCAGACTGCTACAGAGCAGAGATCCAATCTCAAGAGGAAAGAAAAGGGGGAAAAGAGAAGAAGAAGAAGAAGAAGAAGAAGAAGAAGAAGAAGAAGAAGAAGAAGAAGAAGAAGAAAAACCAGAACTCCTATCAACCTGCTAGGTCAGAGAACTAAGCTGCTTTCCCCAGAGAATGGGGACTGAGGCTTCTCCTGTGGGGCTGTGGGGCTGTGGAGCTAGTCCTGTTTTTGGCTTGGCACACCTCATGCTAGAGACCCCTTGCCCAAGTTACAGGACGACTTCTTTGGCCTGTTCTGGCTGCCTGGGGGGTGCCGTATTAGTAACTCATGGCTTTTCTCTGAAAGGGGTGATAAACAGTAATTACTATATAAAACCTGAAAATTAACCCATCTTTTACCAAATGCTACTAATCCTAACCTTAAAAAATTAAAGTAGGTTGGGGATGTAGCTTAGTGTGAAGGCACTGGGCTCAATCCTCAGTACAAGAATAAAAGATATGTCAGGCTTACTTAATGTCCCTTAACTGATCTGAGGCTTTGAGGCTGGCTGTAATTGACTGGTGGGTCCTGCAGCAGTGAGGTGGCCTGTGGCTTATCACTGTAGCCTCCGCAATGTGGAAGGCCAGGGGAGGAGCCCATGCCAGTGATTGAAGAGTCACACATCTAATTTATCTGAAAACTGAAGGGGTGGTCCAAGCCTCAGTCCCATGTTACTCAGCACCACACCCCCAGCGGCCAGCAGGTGGGCTGAGCGTTCTATCCTGGCCCAGGCTCCAGAAGCATGCTGTACCCACCTCAGGGGCATCTCCGGAGTTTCGGAGGGCCTAGAGGAGGGGTACAGGCTGGCCTTAGGCCATAGCCACGGGAGCAGCCCACCCTGCTTTCCCACTGCCCCCTTCCTGGCCATCCAGAGTGTTCAAGGCCACCCTTGAGTTCATGACCAGCCTAGATGATAGAGCAAGACCCTGTCTCAAAAAAAAAAAAAAAAAAAAAAAAAAAAAAGCTAAGGGCTAGAGGAATGGCTCAGCGATTAAAGTGCTTGCCTAGCAAGCACTAAGCACCCTAGTTCAATTCCCCAGTACCACATAAACTGGGCATAGTTTCACATGCCTGTATTCCCAGCACTTCGGAGGTTGAGACAGGAGGATTGCTTTGAGTCCAAGGCCAGCCTGGGCTCCAAAGTGAGTTCAGGACCAGCCTGGACCACAGAGTGAGACCCTGTCTCAAAAAAAAAAAAAAAACTAAGCTAAACTAAAAAATGGGCTATGGATATACTTGGAGCAAAGCTCCCGGGCTAGACCACCTGTACCAAAATAATAATGATGCAGGAGGTCTTAGAAAAAGAGGAGAGAGAGAGAGTGTGTGTGTGTGTGTGTGTATTTTTTTTTCCAGGTAGGTTCTTGCTCTGCAGTTCAGGCTGGTCCTGAATGTACTCTGTAGCCCAGCTGGCCTTGAACACAAAGCAACCCTCCTATCCCCAGCTCCTGAGTGCTGAGATTACAGGTGTGGACCAATATGTCCAGTTTACATGGTGCTGGGGAATCAAACCTATGGCTTTGTGCTTCCTAGGTAAGCGCTTTAACTGCTAACTTACACCCCAGATCCCCACACCCCTGTTTTGTTTTGTTTTGTTTTGTTTTGTTTTGACTTTGAGAGTATCTTACTAAGTTGCCCAGGATAGGCTTAACCATGTGTCCCTTCTGCCTCAGCCTCCCAGAGTACTGTGATTGTAGGCCCGCATCACCATTTTATTTTTATTTATTTATTTATTGTTTATTTGTTTCTTTGTTTGTTTGAGATAGAGTCTTGCTCTGTATCCCAGGCTGCTCCTGAACTCACGATGTAGCCCAGGCTACCTGGAACTCATGACAATCTTCCTGTCTCAGCCTCCTGAGTGCTGGGATTACAGGCGTGAGCTGTGCCATTCCTCCAGCACTATTTTTGATTTTGAGACAGTGTCTCACTAAATTACTAAATTGCCCATGCTGGGCTCCAACTTGCAAACATCCTGCCTCAGCCTCCCAGAGTGTGCTGAGGTGTGGGAGGGTGAGTCAGGAGGATCATTGAGTCCAGCCTGTTGCCATGGCTATGAAGGCTCTGGGTTCGACCTCCAGTTCCACCAAAAATAATAATTAGTAATGATATAATAATAATAAAAGAAGTTAATAGTGTAAACTGGGCTTGGTGGTAGGCCTATGATTACAGCACCATAGGAGGCTGAGGCAAAAGGATCACAAGTTTGAGGACAGCCTGAAAAACTCAGTGATTTAGGGAGATCCTCCCTCAAAATCAATAATAAAGAAAAAAAGGACTGGGGATGCAGCTCGGGTTAAAGGCCCTTAGCTCCATCCCCAGTACCACCAAAAAAAAAAAAAAAAAAAAAAAAAAAAAAAAAAAAAAAAAAAAAAAAAAAAAAAAAAAAAAAAAAAAAGAAAAAAGAAAAAAAGGAAAAGGAAAAGGAAAAGGAAAAGAAACAAAAGGAAGAGCAGTTAATGGCAGGGAGCCATTTTTAATATAAAAGTGTGGTTGAGAAAATCTTGAAGAACTATGTTAACAGCGTTCTAATTTCTAATCCAGTAATTAGAAGCTAGGTGAGCCTTTAATTTAGGACAAGGTTTAAAGTGTTCTTCCAGGAAGAAAATAACAAAACGAAACTTCACCTAGCTCCCTTAAAAACCTGAATCCAAGCTGGGCGTGGTGGTGCACGCCTGCAATCCCAACACTCGGAGGCAGGAGGATGGCCCTGTGTTCAAAGCCAGCCTGGGCTATGTAGTGAGTTCAGAACCAGCCTGGACTATGGAGTGAGAGCTATTAAAAAAAAAAAAGTCTTCAAGCCATATGCAGTTCCCCATACCTGTAACCCCAGCTACTTGAGAGGCTGAAGTTTGAGCCCAGCTTGAGCAATTCAGCAAGACCTCATCTCAAAATAACAAAACACAACAAAAATTTCAGATCAAAATTTCCAGGTAGAGAGAATTCTGGAATGTCTAGCACCTGGAGTGAGGAGTCTAATGGAGAAACTGGCAGCAAGAGTATGGCTGTGGGCTTGCTCGTCCTCATAGAAGGCACGGCCAGCCCAGCCCAGACACTGGCCAAGACACTGGCCATGGCGGCTGTCCAGGGCACCTCTGAGCTCTATTAGGGAACATTTGTTTTCTGAAACAAGCACTTGGGAAGTCGAGCTCACCTCCCCGGGCTGCTGAGTGACTTCCTGTCTGCTTGGCAGTCACGCCGCTCCTGGCATCTCTGTCGCAGCTTCCTGCCATGTCTGTCAGAAAGACAGTGAGGGCTGGTGTCCACCTGGGTTCTATTGGTCTGGGTTTTTCCCTATGAAGCTGCTTGTAGTAGACACTTGAAATAGAGCTTTGTCAGTGTGAAGGCTCTGGGCTCAATCCCCAGTAATAAACACATACACGCACACACACGTGCGCGTGCGCACACACACACACGCACACACACACAAATAGTTTTTGTTTTGTTTTATTTTGTTTTTGAGACAGGGTCACACTCTGCAGTTCAGGCTTGTCCTAAATTGACTGTGTAGCCCAGGCTGGCCTCAGACTCATGGCAATCCTCCTGCCTCAGCCTCCCAAGTGATGGGATGAAAGCTAGAAATAAGAGTTTTATAAATCCCAGCACTCTGGAGGCTAAAGCTAGAGGATCAAAAGTTAGAGCCCCCAGCCTGGGCAATTTTGAAACTTGGTAAGACCCTGTCTCAAAAAATGACTGGGGCAGGGGGATGGCTGGAGGAACAGCACAGCAGTTGGAGTGCTTGCCTAGAAAGCACAGGGCCCTGAGTTCAGTTCCCCAGCACCACATAAACAGGGTGCAGTACTGCAAGTGCACGTGGGTAACACCAGCATTTGGGAGGCTGAGGTAGGACAATTGCTGTGAGTTTGAGGCCAGCCTGGACTACGTAGTGAATTCAGGACCGGTATAGATTACAGAGCAAGAATCTGTCGAGAGAGAGAGAGAGAGAGAGAGAGAGAGAGAGAGAGAGAGAGAGAGAAAGAGAAAGACCAAGTGTGGTGGTGCATGCTTATAATCCCAGAAGCTGAGGCAGGAGGATTGCCATGAGTTTGGGGCCAGTCTGAGCTACGTAGTGAGTTCAGAACCAGCTGGGACTACAAAGTGAGACCTTGTCTCAAAAAGAGAAAGAAAGAAAGAAAGAAAGAAGAAAGAAAGAAAGAAAGAAAGAAAGAAAGAAAGAAAGAAAGAAGAAAGAAAGAAAGAAAGAAAGAAAGAAAGAAAGAAAGAAGAAACATGGGCTTGGGGGCTGGGGGTATAGCTCAGCAGTTAGTGCTTGCCTAGCGAGTGCAAGGCCTTGGGGTCCTGTTCCCCAGCACCAGATAATCTGGGCATGGTGGTGCATGCCTGTAATCCCAGACTCAGCAGGGTGAAGCAAGAGGATTGCTGTGCATTCAAGACTAGCCTGGGCTTGGCAGTTAGCGGATTCAGGACCGGCCTGGACTACAGAGAGGAAGAGACTCTATTTCAATAAATAAATAAATAAATAAATAAATAAATAAATAAATAAATCATAAGCCATGAGGGCCGAGGATAGAGCTTCGAGGTAGAGCACTTGCCTAGCTGCACATCTGAATGGCTAAATTGCCCAGGCTGGGCTCAAACTTGAGATCCTCCTGCCTCAGCTTTCCTTAGTGCTGGGATTACAGGCCCTAGGCTCAATACTTAGTACCTCCCCTGCTCACACATACAATCTGCTCTGCTTCTGTAGGGGAGAGGATGGGAGTGCAGACAACTTCCTGAGGAGCAATAAGTGGCTCTGAGAACCTGAGTGCCAGGCTGTTTGGCCTGAATGGACAATGGCTTGTAAATAAGTCACGGGGGACAAATAGAGGATAATGGCGTGTGACAAAACCTGTCTGGGTGTGCTAACAGACCGCAGACTCTCGTCCTGCCTTGAATTTAGTTACTGAAAAGTCAAGAAAGGGACCAGAGGCCCAAGTTTTCTTCCTTAAGGGGACTTCAGGCAGACAAGCACACTGTGGAAATACAATCCCTGTGCTGGGAAAGGGCGACGCGGGGAAGGTGCCAGGCGCCTAGGCTCTGAGGTGGGTTTAAGGCCCCTCTCCGCATCTCCAGGTGTTGATCTTAGCCCTGTCCTATATTTTTTTTCTGTGATGCTGGAGATAGAATCCAGGACCTTCACACTGTGCTACATCTGCACCTAGTTTTTCGGTTTTGACTTTGAAACAGAGTCTCCCCATCACTGAATTGCCCAGCAAGGCTCAAATTTAAGTTTATTATTTATTTATTTAATGTTTATTTATTTTGAGGTAGGGTGTCACTCTGTAGTCCAAAACCAATCCTGGACTCACTGTGTAGCCCAGGCTGACCTTGAACTCAAGGCAATCCTCCTGCCTCTGCCTCCCCAGTGCTGGGGGATTACCAGCGCAGGCCACACCTGGCTTATGGGTTGTGAAGAATTAAATTATGTGATGCTGGGAATTTGAACCTGGGTTCTCGCACACGTTAGGCAAATGCTTTAACTACTGAGCTATGCCCCTAGCCTGGGCTCGAATGTGGGATTTCCTGCCTCTGCCTCGCAGAGTGCTGGGATTACAGGCTTGCACCACCTGTCCTATTCTGACAGCCTGCGACTGGCTGTCATTTGAGCCCCAACAGAAATAAACGCCATAAACAACATAAGCAGCGAGCACTGCTGGTGCTCAGAGAAAGGCCAGGTGGGTATGATGCCCCTGAAGAGTGGGCGAGGGGTGGGCTTCGTGAATGGATGGGATCTCAGTGGGAGAGACCAGAGTCAAGTGAGGGCATGGTGGGTCTGGAAATTGGGAGCACAGCTGCTTCCCTCCTCAACACCAAGATTCCAAACAAATCTGCTGGGGCATGGTGCCAAGCCCCTGAAATCCCAGCCTTTGGGAGGCTGTGGGAGGAGGCTCTCAAGTTCAGGGCTAGTCGAGGGTACACAGCAAGTTCAAGGCCTGCTAGACCACCTCTCTCAAAATAAAACAAAACAAGCCAGACACCGTGCTGCAGGCCTGTGATCCCAGCACTGGAGGAGGCTAGGGCAGGAGGACTGCAAATGGGAACCCAGCAGGGACAATTCAGTGACACAGCAAGATCCTGGCAAAAATCAAATATGAGAATGGGCTGGTGGCATAGTTTAGTGATTAAAGCACTTGCCTAGAAAGTATGAGGCCCTTGGTTCATCCCCCTGTACCACATAATAGCTGGGTGTGGTGGCCCACACCTGTAATCTCAGCACTGAACCAATGAGGCAGGAGGACTGCCATAAATTCAAGCTCACCTACACAGAGTGTTCAAAACCAGAGCAAGACTCTAAATAAATAATAAATGAACAATAACTTTAAAAATTAAAATGGGCTGGGGATGTAGCTCAGTACAAAGGTCCTGCGTTGGCTCTCCAATGCTAAAATAAATAAAATAAAAAATCAAAACAGAATTACTTATACAAATGTTCTACCATTTTTTTCTTTCTCTTTCTTTCTTTCTTTCTTTGAGACAGAGTCTTGCTCTGTAGCCTAGACTGGTCCTGAACTCACTATGGAGCCCAGGCTGGCCTTGGACTCACTGCAGTTCTCTTGCCTCAGCCTCCCAAGTGCTGGGATTACAGGTGTATGCCACCATGCCTGGCTAGGGCCTCTCTCTTTCAGGTCCCAAACTATAAAGCCCAGGTTTGAGCAAACTATATAGCTCAAACTCACAACAATCGCCTGCCTCAATCTCTCAAGTGCTGGGATTGTATACAGGCATGAGCCACCACACCCAGTTTACATGATACCAGAGAATTGAACCCAGGATCTTGTGCTTGCTAGGGGGTGCTTTAACCACTGAACTATGCCCAGCCCCAGGCCAGTTTCAGTAGACATGACAGTGAGGTTCCTTCTGCTTACCTCCTTACACAAAAAAACAGTAGACAGAGGTAGAGGTAGTGGGGAGTGCCTGTAATCCTAGCACTTTGGCTGGACCTGGTGGCGCAGACCACCCATCATTCTAGGAAGGTGAGGTAGGAGGTTCTCGTTTCAAGCTGAGCCTGGGCAACTCATCAGCCTAGTGAGACCCTACCTCAAAATTAAAACTAAAAAATGGGCTGGGTTGGAGCTGGAGGGTAACACAGCAGTTAGAGCACTTGCCTAGTAAGCGCAAGGCCTTGAGTTCAGTTCCTCAATACTACATAAACCAGGCTAGGCAGGGCATGCCTGTGAGCCATCAGGAGGCTGAGGCAGGAGGACTGCTGTGAGTTTGAGGCTAGTGTAGGCTACATAATGAGCTCAGGACCAGCCTGAACTAAAAAAATGACCGAAAAAAAAAAAGAAAAGAAAAGGACTGGGATGTTGCTCAGCATGAAGGCCTGTGCTTAATCTCCAAAACCACTACAAAAACAAAACAAACAAAAAATCCTAGCACTCTGGGAGGCTACCACTGAGGCAGAATGGTCACGAGTTCAAGTCTGGGAAATTTAGCAACTAGTGAGATCCTGTCTCAAAATAAAAATTATTTATTTTAAAATCATTTTTTAAGAGGACACTTTAGGGGGAAAATTATAGAAGGGGAAAGAAGGAAAGTAAAGTTTCTGTTAGCCAAAAAGGGGACCAGGAAATATGGGCTGCCCCCAAAGTTATTTTAATGGACTGTGAATATAGCTCAACAAGAAGACCCTGCGTTTGATCTCTAGTCCCATGGGGGAAGGGGAAGAAAAAAGGTGGGGCCATTTTCTGAGCCCCAACAAGATTAAGCTAATTACCTAGTTATTTTTCCATTGCTCAGCCGCAATGTTTCTGCCTCACAAGGAAAGTAACTCTGAAACACCAATCCTCCAGTTCTTCGTTTCTGCTGAGTTCAGCGCTTTCCTGCTGGTAACACCAGCCTCTTCTGCTCAAGCCACGGGAACACTCATTCCATGTTATAGGATGGTGTTAGCCAATTCTACATTGGAACATAAAGCCAATTAGAAATCTTTAAACTAAATTGTTATGATTTTAGACTTGGGCAATGTTTCGCACACAGGGACCACCAAAAACCTGTGTCTGTGGCTAAAAATAGCCTGAGCACCTCTCAGGTAGATGAAAGGGTTGAAGAGGTTGCTTTCATCATGAAGAGGCTGAATTTCACTCAGCACAACCATCTCTGCACCCAGTCAGGCAACCCAGAAGGCGGCAGTCACTGGGGAGTACGGCCAGGACATGGGGTGGGAGTGCGAGATGAGCAGGGGGACAGAAGGAGAGGGAGCAGTGCCCAAGGACAGCTCCAGCTGGACCCAGGTGTGCCGGCCTGTCATTCCAGCACCAGGGGAGGCTGATGCAGGAGGATTGCAAGTTCAAGCCCAGCCTAAGCAATTTAACAATTTAGGGAGACCCAGCCTCAAAACCAAAAATAAAAATAGGTTTGGGGCCAGGGATAAGGCTCAGTAGTTAAAATGCTTACCTAGCAATCACAGGCTCAGGGTTCAATTCTCTAGCACCATACAAATTGGGCACTGTAGCACACACTTATAATTGCAGCAACAGGGAGAATGTGGTGGGAGGATTTCGGTGAGTTTGGAACCAGACTGGAACCAGTCTGGACTATACAGCGAGGTCCTATCTCAAAAACCATGCCTAGCTAATGTTACATGGTGCTTGAGAATTGAACCCCGGGCCTCCTGCAGGCTGGCCAAGGACTCTACTGAGCTATGCCTCCAGCCTCAAAAAATGAACTTTAAAAGTTAGATAAGGGGGGGCTGGAGGAATGGCTCAGCAGTTAAAGTGTTTGCCTAGTAAGTGCTAAGTACCTGAGTTCGATTCCACAGGACCACATAAGCTGGGCATGGTGGTGCACGCCTGCAATCCCAGGACTCAGGAAGCTGAAACAGGAGGATTGCCCTAAGTCCAAGGCCAGCCTGAGCTCTATAATGAGTTCAGAACCAGTCTGGGCTAAAGAGCAAGACCCTGTCTCAAAAATAAACCAGACCAGGGCTGGTATATAACTAAACACTTGCATAGCATGCGTCAGAGCTTTGGTTCAATTATCAGCACTGAAAAGCTAGGTGTTATGGCACATACCTGTAATCTCGGCACAGGAAAGGTTGAGGCAGGACGATTGCCATGAATTCCAGGTCACACTGGGCTACACTGTGAGTTCATGACCAGCCTAGACTATAAAGCAATACCATGCCTCAGAAACAAACAAACAAAAAAAATCAGGTGCTAGAGGAATACCACTGAGGTTTAAGCACTTGCCTAGCAAGCGCAAGGCCCTGGGTTTGATTCCCCAGCACCATATAAGATGGGTGTGGTGGTACATGCCTGTAATCCCAGCACTCAGGAGGCTGAGGCGGGAGGACTGCCATGAGTTCAGGGGACATCCTGGGCTCCACGGTGAGTTCAGGACCAGCCTGGACTTGCAGAGTAGGACTCTGTCTCAAAAAAGAAAAAAAAAAAGAAAAAAAGAAAAAAAAGGAAAGGAAAGGAAAGGAAAAACCCAACTACGGCACCATGGCATTTGAGAGCACCCCAGGCCAAGCATGGCCATGCTCTAGCTTCCTCTCCCCCTCTCCCTGAGCAGGGCACAAGGCTCTCATGTGAGAAGTCCCTCCCTTGACTGGAGGAAAGGAAGTCCTTATCTGGAAGGAAGAGATCCAGGGAGGAATCTGAGCAAACAGGCCTTGCTAAGTTCTCCTCAGCTGATTACTGCCAGTCCACCCTTGACTATCCAGGTGGATCTTTCCCCACTTGTCCGTCCTCCATTAAATCTAGCATAAAAATCCCAGAGCTTGTCAGGTCCACTGGCACAGGCCAGTCGTCCCAGAACTCAGCACTCAAGGGTGTCGCGGACTGAGCAGCCTTCCACTCACAGAGGCCACCTGAGAAGCCCTGGACACGTGACAGTGGTATGGCAGACCTGGAGTGGACCAATTCTGGAGATCCAGAACTGTAATCCGTAAATGGCCATGTCTGTCACGGGAGACAGGAGCAGAGGCCAGACAGGACAGCAGAAGGAGCTGGCAGAGGTCACAATCAAGAAGGAAGATCTGGGGCTGGAGGGGTAGCTCAGAAGTTAGAGCCCTTTCCTAGCAGCGCAGGGCCCTGAATTCGATTCCCCTGCACCACATAATAACTGGGAGTAGTGATGCAGGCCTGTGATCCCAACACTTCAGAGGCTGAGGCAGGAGGATTGCTGTGCATTCAAGACCAGTCTAGACTGCAGAGCAAGACTGTCTCAACAACAACAAAAAAGGATCTGGAGTTGATAATGTCAGAGGTGGGCATTTCTCCAGCAGCAGTAGAGGGCAGTTGTTGGAATGCATGGCACCATGGTGGTGGAGACTTGCATCCCCTGCCAGCTGTAAGGGCTTTCTCACACTCATCTGCTGGGCTAGCTTATCGCAATGAGGATTTATCTTTGGTTTTTAAAAAAAGGAGGAGAAAGAAGAAGGAAAGACGGAAACTTCAAACCCAGGCTGGGCAGCTTAATGGCTTGGGAGACTCTCAAAAATCAAAATCAAAAGTTGGGCTGGAGACGTAGCATAGTTTAAAGGCTTTAGGTTCCAACCTGGAATCCTAAACAAAAAGAGAAGAAACAAATGTTAGAAACAGCTCATAGGAAATTTACCTGTCCAAACAAAGGACGGCTTTAATTTCCTTTTTGCAAAAAGGGTGACCTTCCCACGTGCAAGTGGGGAGAGGCACATGGAAAACGTGGTCGGTACCGGCTTAAATCCCTAGCTCACAGGTCCCTCCCCCCGCCTCTTCCTATTGGCAGAGTGCACAATCTTCCAGAGAAGATGTAAGGCACTGGCTCAGGGCCAAGTTCATCACAGCATCATTACCTTTATCCCTCCTTTCCCTTTCCACCTTTGTCTGGTCACCTGGTCAGGTAAGGCATGAAAATGTAAAGATCCGCCACCTTGAACAATGTGCTACTGCTACTGCTAGGTGACACTCACACAAACAATAACCACAAAACCCACAGCTTGGTAGGCACTAATCCTGTTACCAACTGTTTGTTTGTTTGTCTCACTCTGTAGTCCAAGCTGGTCCTGAACTCACTATGGAGCCCAGGCTGGCCTTCAACTCCCAGCAGTGCTCCTGTCTCAGCCTCTTGAGTGGTGGGATTGCAGGTGTGCGCCACCATACCCAGCTATGTGGCTCGGGGGGAATTAAACTCAGGGCCTTGCACTTGCTAGGTAAGTATTTAGCCTCTGCCATTTCTCCAGCCCCTAAAGCCAAATCTTGACCAAGGGCTTGCTGCCCACCACCCAGTCCCAAATCATGACACGTTGGATTAACAGTGGGAAAAGCATTTGTTTATTTTGAGACAGGGTTTTGTTCTGTGGTCCAAGCTGGTCCTGAACTCACTAGGTAGCCCGGCTGACCTGGAACTGGCAGTCCTCCTGCCTCAGCCTCTGAGGCTGGAACTACAGGTGGCTGCTGTCACACCCAGCTTGAAAAAGGATTTATTTAAGGTCGAAACCAGCCCTGGGGCTGAGGAGATGGTGGGAGAAATCACAATGAAAGGCTGCCTCGCTCCACCTGGCCTCTGCAATGAAGACTGAAAGAGATGACGGGGAAGGCAAGTCACAGATTTTGGGTACAAAGCAAGCTGCACAGTCTGCTGTGGCTGGCAGCCTCGCTGACGCCGGCTTCCAATCGGCTTCGGTTCCACGCTTGCATTCTTCCTCAGTCCTTCACACACACCTGTAGACCTGGAGATTGGAGGGTGGAGTCCTTGAAGAGAAAATGCTGTTCCCTTTTAGCAGGCATTTCTATATCTACACCAATGCTATTCCTCAGCATCCAGGAAGGAAGGGTGTTGCACCTGCAAACTGGTCGTCTTTCTTCATGCCTAGGAAAATACCTAGCTTTTAATTTTCAATATGCTTTCCTGCCAGGATCAATCCAAGCTCTTCAGAAGGCTGAGGCAGGAAGATTTGGAGTTTAAAGCCAGCCTGAGCAATTTAGCCGGACTCTGTCTTGCAGGGGGAAATAATAGTTTCACCAGTTCTTTCATTTACCAAGCATTCTGTGTCCAGTAAAACTTACATTTAAAAAACTGTCTGGGGTTGGAGGAATAGCTCAGCAGTTAAATGCTTTTCTCACAAGCTCAAGGCACTGGGTTCGATTCCCCAGCACACCATAAGCTGGGCATGGTGGCACAAGTCTGTAATCCCAGCACTAGGGAGGCTGAGGCAGGAGGACTGCTGTGAGTTCAAGGCCAGCCTGGGGTACATAGCGAGTTCAGGACCAGTCTGGGCTACAGAGCGAGACCCTGTCTCAAAAAACAAAAACAGAACAATACAAATTAAATTGTCTGCTTCTCTCTCTCTCTCTCCCTCTCTGTTTTATTTTTTGTTTTTCATTGCTTAAGGATCCCACCCAGCACCTTCACACTGAGCTACATCCCCAGACTACTTTTTAGTTTTGATTTTGAGATAGAGTCTCACTAAATTGCTAAGTTGCTCTAGCTAGGCTTGAACATGCAATCCTGATCCTCCTGCCTCAGCTTCCCGGAGTTCCAGGATTAGAGGTCTGCCCCACCTGGCCCAGCTTTTTCTCTTATCTTAGGGGCCTCAGCCAAGCACCTAGCAATAGGTGACACAAGCAATCCTTTCCTCTTTTGCCTCCCCAAAGAGTCCACACAAGGAAGCTGTCCTTGGCCTCATCGTGGCCCAGCTCTGCAGCAAGCAGGCGGTCCAAACGCCAGACCTATAGTTCTGATTAGTCATAAAGATCAGATATGGCTGAGGAGGCATGGCTGAGCAGTTAGAGCAAGGCCTTGAGTTTCCTTCCACAGCACCATAGATACTGGGCATACCCATGATCCCATCACTCAGGAGGCTGAGGCAGGAGGATTGCCATGAATTCGAGGCCAGTTTAAGCTAGATAGATTATCCTGGACTACAGAGGTAGCCCTTGTCTCAAAGAAAAAATAAAAAGAAAGAAGAAAAGAAGAAGAGAGAGAATAATGAGGCAGGGTATCTCATCTTTTACTCTGTCCTTTCCAGACTCCAAAAATCAGGATTATTTCTATTCTGTTTATAGAGTGAGAATTTTTTTTTTTTTTTGAGACGGGGCTCTTGCTCTGTAGCCCAGGCTCGCCTTGGATTTATGGCAATTCACCTGCCTTAGCCTTCCAAGTGCTGGGATTGCAGGTGTTGCCGCCACACCTGGCTTTATGTGGTGCTGGCGAATTGAACTCAGGGCCTTGAGCATGCAAGGCAAGCACTTTAATTGCTGTGCCATTCCTGCAGCCCTGTGTGTAAATTTAGAAAATTGTTCTAGCTGGGCCTGGTGGTACACAGCTATAATCCTAGCACTCTGGGAAGTTGAGGCAGGAATTCGAGCCCAGCCTGGGAAACTTAGAATTTAGGGAGACCCTGCCTCAAATAAAAAGTAAAAATCACTTCTCAGCCTTTTGGCTAAGATCAAGTATAGTATCAAGTGAAAAATAAGATACTGGAGGAATAGCACAGCAGTTAAAGCACTTGCTTAGCAAGCTCAAGGCCCTGAGTTCAGTCCCCCAGCACCAAATAAGCCAGGGATAGTGGCGCATGTCTGTAATCCCAGCACTCGGGAGGCTGAGGCAGGAGGATTGCTGTGAGTCCAAGGCCATCCTGGACTCCATAGTGAATTCAGGACCAGCTTGGACTACAGAGCGAAACCCTGTCTCAAAATATTTATGATAGTAATAAGATAAAATAAAAGGAAGCTGGGATGTATCTTGACAAAAGGTCCTGGATTCAGTCCCCAGTACTAAATAAATAAAATTTTAGAAGTTAAAAAAAATTATTCTGAGCTAGGCCCAGTGGTGCAGGCCTATAACCCTAGCACTCTAGGAAGGTAAACAAAAGTATCACAAATTCAAGCCCAGCATGGGCCATTTAGAGACATGGCAAGACCTTACCTGAGAATAACGAATAAAGGCTAGAAGAATAGCACATAGGTTAGAGCATTTACCTAGCATGCACAATTCCCCAATACCTCATAAGCCAGGCATGGTGGTGTACACCTGTATTCCCAGCACTCCGGAGGCTTAGGCAGGAAGATTGCTATATCTGGGCTCCATAGTGAGTTCAGGATCAGCCTAAACTACAGAGTGAGACCTTGTCATAAAAAATAAGTGAATAAGAATGTGCTGGGGATGTAGCTCAATGTAAAGGCCCTGAGTTCACTCCTCATTATGAACAAAACAAAATATTGCGTGGAAAAAGTGATTCTGTGGACACCCCCATTCCCACTGTATGGTTAGTGCTTGCATCTTGATTTTGAAAACAGAGGTCGGAGACATTATTTGGTACAGTAGGCATTTCAAAAGAACAATCTTTGGCTAACACTCAGAGGTTACAGAAATAGACTGGCGGGTCAGCAGCTAATTAAAATGGAAAGGTTGAAGGTTTTCCAAGAGGAAGCAGCAGGAGGAGAGGGTGTGTGACCCTGAGCAGTGACAGGCATGGTTGCTGGGCCGGGACGCTGGGGAGTGGGACTTCGGCTCCCAGGCAGTCTGTGGCCGGGAGCCTTTTCCCGGTGGACATGTTTGCACAGACAGAGGCTGCACCTGGGAGCCGGCCTCAGGCAGCTCTGCCTGTTGCCCAGCAGCGTGAGTGTATCTTCCTGATGTAGTGTGTGTGTGTGTTGCTAGGCGACCTGGGGCATGTGCCTTGAGCTTCCTTACTACTTCAGGAGTTTGGGGGCAAAATTGGGCACCTTCACGGTGGAATGGCCACAGGCTCCGGGAGTTTTCAGTAGAGCCTGCCTGGCGTCCAGGGACCGCCCTTGTGTGAGTCATCTGAGATAGAACCCTTGTCCTCCAGCCCCAGGGCTGGCGGCTGAGGCGCTCCGGCACTGCTATCTCAGGAAGTTGTAGCTCAAACTGGAAGTTTCCACTTGGCTCTCTGTGTCTAAGTGTTGGACTGTTTTTGTTTTGTTGTTGTTTTTGTTTTGTTTTGTTTTAAGACAGGGTTTTGTGCTGTACTCTAGGTTGATCCTGAACTCAACTACATGGCCCAGGATAGCCTCGAACTCATCGCAGTCCTGCCTCAGCCTCCGGAGTGCCAGGATTACAGGCATGTGCTACCATGCCCAATTTATGCGGTGATGGAGTCTCAAACCCAGGGCCTCACACTAGCTAGACAAGTGCTCTAAACACAGAGATATGCCCCCAATAAGCATGAGCCCTTGAAAGGACAAGTTTTGTTTTAAACTCTTGGTTAGGACTGCGGGGTGGATGGAGAAAGAAAGCAACTCATGCTTTGTGCCTGGCCTTTTTTGTTGTTGTTCTTATTTTCTCTTTCTTTCTTTTCTTTTCTTTTCTTTTCTTTTTTTCTTTTTTCTTTTTCTTTTACTTTTTTTTTTTTTTTTTTTTGAGACAGGGTCTTGCTCTGTAGCCCAGGCTGGTTCTGAACTCACTATGGAGCCCAGGCTGTCCTTTGGATTTATAGCAATCCTCCCGTCTCGGCCTCCTGAGTGCTGGGATTACAGGTGTGAGCCAACACACCCAATTTATGTGGTGCTAGAGAATCAAACTCTGAACTCCGGTACTTAGCACTTGACTTAGTGTTTGACTTAGCGTTTGCTAGGCAAGCACTTTAATGTTTTTGTTTTCTGAGACAGGTCTTGCTCTATAACCCAGGATGGTCCTGAAGTCACTATGTTATCCAGGCTGGCCTCACACTGAAGGCAATCCTCCTGCCTTAGCCTCCAAAATGCTGGGATTATAGTCATGCACTACCATGTCCAGTTTATATGGTGCTGGGGAATTTAACTCAGGGACTTGAACTGGTTAGGCAAGCACTTTGATAGCTGTGCCATTCCTCCAGCCCCATGAGTCTTTTGAATGCACTAAAAATCCCTTGGCACCAAGAGTAGTGATCTGCGAAAATTAAATGTTTAAATATGACAAGGCTGATCTGTATGGACTTAAAACTTGTGCCAAAAGAAAAGAAGCCTTAAAAAGAATTTTTCTAGCACATTTTATTGGGGTTAAATCTTTATAATTGTTAGAAAAGCATTGTGTTGTTTTATTTCTTTTTAAATCAACATTCTATCTGTTTAAAGAATTTAGGTCTTTTTCCAAAGAATAATGAGAACATAAAGCCAGGCATGGTGGCGCATTCCTGTAATCCCAGCACTCAGGAGGCTGAGGCCAGCCGGGGCTCCATAGTGAGTTCAGAACCAGCCTGGACT
This sequence comes from Ctenodactylus gundi, assembly GCA_004027205.1. Classification (NCBI taxonomy): domain Eukaryota; kingdom Metazoa; phylum Chordata; class Mammalia; order Rodentia; family Ctenodactylidae; genus Ctenodactylus; species Ctenodactylus gundi. The sequence goes on from PVKB01002930.1 coordinate 119,834, forward strand.
ACAGAGCGAGACCCTGTCTCAAAAAAGAAAGAAAGTAAGAGAGAGAAAGAGAGAGAGAGAGAGAGAGAGAGAGAGAGAGAGAGAGAGAGAGAGAAAGAACTAAGGTCCTGTATTTAATTCCCAGTACCACCACCACCACCACCACAAAACAAAACAAACTAAAACAAACAAACAAAACAACAACAACAAAAAAAAAAAACAGTGAAAGCAATGTCTTGGACTGGGGGCATAGCCTGGTGGTTAAACGCTCTATTGGAGGCTAGAGGAACAGCACAGTGGTCACAACGGTTACACTGATGGCCTAGCAAGCACAAAGCCTTGAGTTCAATTCCCCACCACCACACAAATCAGGAAGGAGGTGGCACCTGCCTGTAATCCTGGCCTGTGGTAGACTGAGGCAAGAAGATCGCTGTGTTCACAATTGGGCTACTTGGTGGTGTACACCTGTAATCCCAGCACTGGGAAGGCTGAGCTGGGAGGACTGCTGTCAGTTTTAGGCCAGCCTGGGCTAAGCAATGAGTTCAGGACCAGCTGGGACTACACAATGTAACCCCTTCTCAAACCAACAAATGAAAAAGCAACATCTTCTTGAATAACGAGAGTGTTTCTAGGATAATGTTCTTTTTCTTTCTTTTGTGACATTGTCTTGCAACATAACACAGACTGGTTTGAAACTCATAATCCTCCTGCTTCAACCTCTCAAATGCTTATGCTTAAACGATTTTTTTTTTTTTGAGGCAGGGTCTCGCTCTGTAGCCCAGGCTGGTTCTGAACTCACTGGTATAACCCAAGCTGACCTTGGATTTGGGATAATTTGCCTGCCTCAGCCTCCCGAGTGCTGGGATTACTGGTGTGCACTACCACACCCAATTTTATGTGTTGCTGTGGAATTGAACTCAGGGCCTTGATCTTGCAAGGCACTTGCTTTAAACGCTGTGCCATTCCTCCAGCCCCACTTTTTTCTTTTTTCTTTTTTCTTTTTTTCTTTTTTCTTTTTCTTTCTTTGAGATGAAATTCTGCTCTGTAGTCCAGGCTGGTCCTGAATTTACTCTGTGGCCCATGCTAGCATTGAACTCAAGACAATTCCCCTGCCTTGGCTTTCTGAGTGGTGGAATTACAGGTGTGCACCACCACACCCAGTTTATGTGGTGCTAGGGAATTGAATCCAGGGCCTTATGTTTTGCTAGATAAGCACTTTAACCACTGAACTGCACCTCCAGCCCTTAACAGATGTATCTTAAACCAGACCTGGTGACACAGGCCTGTAATCCCAGCATTCTGGGAGGCTGAAACAGGATGATCTCAAATTTGAGCCCAGCCTGGGCAATTTACTTGGCTAGACCCTGTCTCAAAAAAGAAGTGATGGGCTGGAGGAATGGCTCAGCAGTTAAATCGCTTTCTTAGCAAGCACGAAGTCAAGCGCTAAGTAACCGAGTTCAATTCCCTCACACCACATGAGTCAGGCGTGTTGGCGCATGCCTGTAATCCCAGCACTCAAGAGGCTGAGTCAGGAGCACAGCCGTGAGTTTAAGGCCAGCCTGGGCTCCACAGTGAGTTCAGGACCAGCCTGGCCTGAGGAATGAGACCCTGTCTCAAAAAAAAAAGTGATATTGGGTCAAGATATGTTAAGACAATAATAATAATAAATGTGCTGGGGATGAAGCTCAGTGTGGAAGGCCCGGGCTCAATCCCCACTACCAGGAAAAAAAAAGACGAAAAGACCTATCTTAATACTGCAGATGTGAAAAAGTTCAGGCAAACGGGAGTATCTGTTCACGATGCACTGGACAACGGAGCAGGAGATGGGGCCAGTTTCCTCCAGGGTCCCTGCTGTTTCGGGAGGTGTCCACTGGGTGCTGTTTCTGTTTATATCTGTGACTCTGGGTGTGTCTTCTCCCAGTGAGCTGTGCACCAGCAAGCTCTAGGCGTGCCCCACCTCAGAGCAGCTCCCCAAGAGGGTGTTTCGCCACTGCAGGGAAATTCCAGGGGGCAGATCCCACTGCTGTTGCAGTGAGGCATTATTTCCTTGGGAGGAAACCAGCCCTGAGCAGCCAGGAATGAAAGAGTTTCCACACACTGGGCGTTGCTACAGGGGCTGAGCTGCCAAGCTGCGCACAGAGGGCTGGCCCTGTGCGTGCACACAGTTAAATTTAGCCCTTCTATTCCTGTCCTCACGGTGCCTGCCTCATCCTGTAGCCATCCAGCCTCCAGTGTCCGCAGCAGGACTGCTCCTGTGGTGGAGGGGACTGTGCGGGGAGCAAGCCTTGTCCTCCGATCACTCTTGTGGCAGTGCAGGATTGTGAAGTAAAGAGGAGTGAAAGGTCAAAGTCAGAAAAACACCCACCACCCTGAGATACTATGGAACCAAGGTCGCTGTGTCCATGACACTACTCACTTCACTAACGGGAAAGGATTTGTCCTGCAGTTGCGCGTGAGTAGCTGTCAACAAGAGCACCTGAACAGGACTCATCAGTCCTGTTCGCTGCTGGTGGGAATTCAGACAAGAAAGGACTAAACTCCCAGAGTGCTGGCCTGTAATCTAGCACTCTGGGAGGCCGATGCAGGAAGGTTGTCAAATCAAGCCCAGCCTGGGCAATTAGGCAACTACTGAGACCCTGTCCCAAAATTAAAACTAAAAATGGGCTGGTGATGTAGCTAATGTGACGGCCCTCGGTTTAATCCCCAGTATAAAAAATGAATAAATAGGGGATGGAGGAATGGCACAGTGGTTAAAGCACTAGCCTTGAACGCACAAGGCCCTGAGATCTATTCTCCAGCACCACACATAAAGCCAGGTGTGGCGGTACACGCCTGTAATCCCAACACTCGGGAGGCTGAAGTAGGTGGATTGCTTGTGCATCCAAGGCCAACCTGGGCTACACAGTAAGTTCAGGACCAGCCTGGGCTATAGAGTGAGACCCTGTCTCAAAGTAAATAAATAAAAATAAATAAATAAGCAAACAGCTGGGGGTGTTAGCTCATGTAAAGGTCCTGGGTTCAATCTCCAGAAGTGAGAAAAAATAAAAGCTGCTCACATTGGTGGATTTGGTCAGCCTCTTTCCCCCACGTAGATCTTGAAGGCAGCTAGTGACACTGCTGTGGGGTTGTTGGGCAGGTCTGGGACCACTGGTACATCTCAGTGGTCCAAGGTGATGAGAACACCCAGACGAAATGGGATGTCTGTGTGAAGCAGCCCTTGTGGGACACGCAGAATATTAGAATAAAGCATATCTCGGGGCTGGAGGAATGGCACAGCAGTTAAAGCTCTTGCCTCGCAAGCATGAGGCCCTGAGTTTGATTCCCCAGCACCACATAAACTGGGCATGGTGCTACATGCCTACAATCCCAGCACTCAGGAGGCTGAGGCAGGAGAATGGCTGTGAGTCCAAGGCCAGCCTGGGCTCCATAGTGAGTTCCGGACCAGCCTGGACTACAGAGCGAGACCCTGTATTAAAAAAAAAAGTTTTATATTTGCCATCCAGTTACACTGGTATTAAAATTACAGGTGCCACTCCCTCCAGCTCTCAGTTCTGTGCTTTGCCACTGGCCTCATCCCAGTGTCATCACAGGACCCAGAGATGAGGAGACCAGGACAAGCAAGCAAAGCCACTAAGTGCCGTGTGGACCGGTGCCAGCAGAGGGCAGTGGGTAGCTGCCCTTCACCTCAGAACTGGAAGTTGAGGGCCTGGCCGCGTTAGTCTCGGAGTGTGGACAAGGATTTCTATATCCTGTCAGATTGTGACTTGATATAGTTCTTTTTTTATCTTTCCTTTTTTGGAGATAGGGTCATTCTCTATAGCCCAGGCTGGTCCTGAACTTACTATGTTGCCCAGGCTGGCCTTGACTCACGGCAACCCTGCTGCCTCGGCCTCCCAAGTGCTGGGATTACAGGCGTGTGCCATCACAACCAATTTGCGTGGTGCTAGGTAATCAAACCCATGACCTTTTCACTTGCTAGGCATGTGCTTTAACCGCTGAGCTACATCCCTGTAGTCACCCCTTTTTTTTTTCTTTTGAGACAGCGTCTTGCTCTGTAATCCAGGCTGGTCCTGAACTGACCAAGAAGCCTAGGCTGGATTGCCTCCTGCCTCAATTTCCCTAGTCCTGGGATCACAGGCCTGCACCACCACCCCCAGCTATGATGTGGTGCTGGGAAAAAGAACTCAGCGCCTTGCCCTGGGTAGTCAGGTACTCTAACCACTGAGCTATGCCCCAGCCCTGTAGTTCTTTATAAATATACTAACAACCAGAAACGGTGGTGGTGCTGACAGGTACTGAGCTGTTGAAGTCATGGTGGAAGAGCGCAGTGGCTAAAGCTCCTGCGCCTAGCAGAGGCAGCAGGATGGTCATGAATTCAAGGCCTGGATGACACAGTGAGCTCAGGCTGGACTACAGAGTGAGACTGTCTCAAAAACAAAATAAATGGGACAATTTGGCAAGTTCAAAGACAGCCTGCCTGTATTTACAAAGCAAAATCGTGTGTGTGTGCGCGCGTTTGTATTCTCACTAAATGGCTAAATTGCCCAGGCTGAGTTTAAATTTCCAATCCCTCTGTCTCAGCCTCCTGCAGGGTGGGATTCCAGGCCTGCACCACTAGGCCTGCCAGGCACCCTGGTCGTAGGTTGGGAATCGGAGTGATGGTTGGGAAGGGTGGCCAACTGGAATCAGGGAGGGGACTTCCTGCCCAGCTGCCTTTGCTTGCGCTGCAGGTCAGTCTGTGGGGAGACTGACTCTTAATACCTCAAGACCTACTTTCTCAAAGGGAGGAGGGCAGGATGTGGGAGGGCCTGGGGCCTGGGTGCCGGCTTGACCCTTTGCCCCAGGGTCTGGTATGTAGGTGGAGGCTGCTCCACCAGATGCCTCTGGGCATCCAATGACAAGAAAATTCGACCTGGCTGGGCTATCCAGAGCCTGGGCTCCTTCATTTTCCAGCTCCCCTTGACCCTGGGAGGCCCCAGTTCATTTGACTTTGGGGGAGATCATGCCTGTCTTTCTGCAAGCCAGAAACCACCCCAGGGCCCTCTGCCTTCAAAGGACGGTGTGCTTTGTCCTTCTTCATTGCCAGCAGCAAGGCTGGGGGCTTTCCAGCCTGCCTCTTGCCCTCCTGCAGGAGTTCTGAGGTTGACCCTACACACCCCGAGCAGCCAGAGGCTCTGCTTTGCTTGGACACCCGGCTGATGTGGACGCCTGGCTCATGTGATCCCCATGCTCCTGTTTTTCTTTGTACTTTTCCAGCTTGGCTATTTGATCTGTTTTTTTGCTTTTTTTTTTTTTTCTTGGTAGGACTGAGGATGGAACCCAGAGCCTTTGCACTGAGCCCCTTTTCTTTTTTTTATTTTGATCTCTCTAAGTCACTAAATTGCCCACGCTGGGCTAGAATTTGTGACTGTCCTGCCTCAGCCTCCCAGAGTGTTGAGATTATAGACCTGTGCCATCAGGTCCTACTGTTAGAACATTTTGTTTTATTTTTGAGGCAGCGTCTTACTCTGTAGTCCAGGCTGGTTCTGAGCTCACTATGGATCTCAGCCTGGCCTTGAACTCACAGCAATCCTGCCTCAGCCTACAGAGTGTTAGGATTATAGATGTGTACCACCACGCCCCGTTTATGTGGTACTGGGGAATCAAGTTCAGGGCCTCGTGCTTGCTAGGCAAGTGCTCTAACCATAGAGCTACACCAACAGACTCCTTATTTATTGATTTTTGTGACAGGGTCTCACTCTGTAGCTCAGGCTGGTCCTGAACTCACTATGTAGCCCAGGCTGGCCTTGGACTTGTAACAATGCTCCTGTCTCAGCCTCCCAGATACGCACCACCATACCCAGCATTTGCTAGCCAAGCCCTTTAACCGCTGTGCCATTCATTCTCCATCCTCCTTTTTAGTTTTTATTTGAGGTAGTCTCACTAAATCGCTCATCTGCCCAACCCAGTCGCTTTGACTGATGGTCCTCCTGAAATTACAGGTGTGTGCTGCCACTCCTGACACGCCGAATCTTACTTATTTAGAGGAAGAGTCCACTATACAGTCTAGGCTGGCAGTGATATTATGCTGCAGCCAGGCTGGCCTTGAACCCATGATCCTAAATTTTTCAAATGGGCTGGAGTCCTCAGCACCACATAAAATATTAGCCAGCTCTACTAATACATGCCCATAATCCCAGGAAAGAGGATCACTGTGAGTTCTAGGCCAGTCTAGACTCTTACAATGAGACTGTCTCAAATTTATAAAAGAAAAAAGTATGCTCAGGAGTAATCAGTAAGCGGAGGAAAACTTTAGGCAGGAATTTAAAGTACAGAGAATCACAAGAGCACTGAAGGAGAGAAATGCGGTAGTCTGAAGCTGGGGATATTTATGTGTATGTCTGGAGTGGAAATCAATGAAATTTGCAAGTCTATAGAAAGTTCCGGTTTGTTCCCACCCACAGATAGGAAGATAATGTCTTATTTTACAGATGAATGGGTGGTCCCTTTGCAGGAGAAAGGCTCAAGAATAGTCTATTGTTCTACTAGTTTATAGATCCCCTTTTTTTTCCAGGTGGGTGAGCTGAAACCTTTTGCCTGAAAATATTCTTTGAGCTTCTACGAATCTGTTTTTTCCTTTTTTTTTGTGATTAGTGGGGTTGCACAGCTACATCCCCAGTCCATTTTTATTTTTAAAAAAATGTTTTTGTGGTACTGGAGATTCAACCCAGATTCTTTGCACTGAGCTACTATGGTTCCATTTTTATGTTTATTTTGAGACAGGTTCTCACTAAATTGCTAAAGCTAGGCTGTAAGTTGCAAACCCCCTGCCTCGGCCTGCCAAAGTGCTAGGATTACGGGCGTGTACCACCAGGCCTGATTCTTGTAGCATAGCGCTAGGCCCTGGGTTCAATTACTCCACACCACATAAACCTCATGGTGGCGCACCCCCGCAATCCCAGCACGTGGGAGGCTGAGGCAGGAAAACCGCCATGAGTTTGAGGCCTGCCTGGGCTCCACAGTGAGCTGAGGACCAGCCTGGATTACGCAGTGTAACACGCCTTAAAAAAAAAAAAAAAAGGAACGTGTGTGAAAGTCTTCGGGCTCATTTCCCAATACCACAACGTTTTTGGGGTGGGGTGGGGGTACAGGCTGTAGCTCTTTAGTCCAGGCTGATCCTGAACTCACTATGGCGCCTAGCCTCGGTCTCATGGCAATCCTCCTGCCTCAGCCTCCCAAGTGCTGGGATCTGAGGTGCAGAATGTTTTTCTTAAAACGTCTTATTAGCCATTGCTTTCATCAAATGTCTCCTTAATATTTTACTTTTACCCGCCTCCTCAAATCCGCTTTTCCGATAAGAAATTCCAAGTTACAAACTCTGGGTTAGTGTTGTGCTGGGAGGGCGTTTTCCCCGAGGGAACTCGGTACTCGTCCCAGGATTTGGGCGCACCTACTTTCCCTAGGGCCTCCGTGCTAGAAGCAGAGTTGGGGGCAAGGGGAGGTGGCGAGGAGAAAAGATCCTGCCGCGCCAGCGATTCCGCCTTTCACCAATGCGACCGCGACCTCCCGAGAAGGAAGCGCCCGCGCCGCCAGGAGAAAATGGAGGCGCCCACTCTCCCAGCCAGCAGAGCGCCTGCGTGCTCCGCGCTCCGCGCCCCCCGCCCCGGCCCGGCCACGCGGCTGTTAAGGATAAGAGGCGGGGAAAGGGCGACGCACGCGATCCCTCTGCGCGCGGTTCCGGCGAGCCGGCTCCGGCCCCGAGAGTTCGCTCCGGGCCGCTTCCGACCACGAGTCGCTCCGCAGTGCCGCCCGCACTCCGCGCTTTTCCTTCAGCCCTTTGTGTCCCGGCGCGCGTCAGAGGAAGCGCGGGAACGCGCGCTGGGCCGTGCGCCTGCGCCTGCGCCAGGGGGCGGGCGCGTCCCTCCCCAAATGGGCGTGCCGACCCTCCCGGCGTGGGCGTGGTTTGCCGCCCTGCCCACCCGCCATTTCGCGCTCCGGCACCCAGCTTGTGCTCCTTGCGCGGCCTCTGCGTGATGGACTCCCGGAAGCCGGCGCAACAAAGACCTGAGCGCGAAGGTCGCGCGGGATTGGGCTTCTTCCGCCGCTCCCGGGGTGAAGATGGCGCCTGGAGAGGACTACAGGGCCAATGTATGGGGGACGGGAGCGCCGCCTGGGACGGTGTGCGGGCCGGGCCGGGGCTGTGCGTCTGCGGCGCCCGCGGCGCTTGTCTTTCCTCGGGAGCCTCGCCCCGCAGCGGCCGGTCCCCTGTCGATCTCAGAAAGTGGGGTTTCTAGCTATCCCGTTTTCACAGCTCGAGCATGTCGGCAGTCGCGAGTGTGTCGCATTGCACACGCGCCGCTGGCTGCTCGCGCGTTCACGTGAGCCCCGGGACCGCGGACTTCGGCGTGCAAGCCCTTCTTTCCCCACAGCCTGTTGCACAGGTATCCCGCACCTGCCTGCCAGCTTGTGGGTTTTCTTTTCCTTCTTGGACAGTCTCACTGTTAACAACGATGGATTTACCAATTTCCCACCATTTCCATGTTTCTTTGGCTGGGCTCAAACTCGTGTCCTGACTCAGCCTCACGGCGTGTTTGGGAGATGGAAGCTTGTACCAACCACGCCAGGCTCCAGGAACAACTACTGTGAAAGTCAGAACTGACTTGAAAGCTATGGAATGTTTTTAACTGTATTCACACCCATACCTATGAACACAAATTACAGTTTTTGTGTGTTCTGTTACTGGGGATGAAGTCCGGATCCTTCACACTGAGCCACGTCCCCAACCCTCTTTTAAAAAATTGTAATGGGGATAGATTCCCAGGGCCTTGGAACTAACTACTTGCCCCGCCCCCCTTTTAAAGACAGGGTCTCTGTAGTCCGGGCTAATCCTGAGCTCGCTGTAGTTCCGTTGGCCTCGAACCCGGGGCACCATCCGTAGCCTCCTGAATGAGGGGGTTACGGTTGTGCACCACCACTCCATTTATGTAGTTCTGGGGGAACGGTAATCACTGAGCTACTTTCACCCAGCACCAACCTTTTTTTTTTTTTTTTTTTTTTTTGAGGCAGGGTCTACCATATAACTCAGGCTGGTCCTGAACTCATTATGGAGCCCAGGTTGGCCTTGGACTCCTGGCAATCCTGGCTCAGGACTTCTGGCTTATGTGATGCTGGGAAATAGAACTCTGGTACTAAGTGCTTACTAGGCTGAGCCATTCCTCCAGCCCTCTCTCTTTTATTTTTTTTTTAAATGGTCTTGTACTGGCGAATCAAAGCTAGGGAAAACACTAACCACTGAGCTATGGCCCCGCAACTCCTAACTAGGTAAAATCTTAGCCTTTTCTTTATTCCGTCTTCACTTATGGGTAAATTGCTGCTGATAGTGAATTGGAGCCCCTCTGATGGGTATAGGGGGACAGTTAAAAGGACTCAGGATGCAGGCTTGAAGGAAGCAGCCTGGCTCTCCAAGATTGGGAAAACGTCCTGGAAGAAGCCTTGAGCCAAGGACAATGTGGCCCGCCAGCCTGGCCAGAGGGGTCAGGGTCAAGGCTTTGCACCAGCTTCAGAAAGGAAGACTCATTCTCCCAAGCACTTAACAGGCTTTGAAAGAAAGGGATGGGAATGCTGAAGACCTAGTCCAACAACTGAAATGGGCCCCTGCAGGGGCTGAACTCCCAAGGAGGGAGGCGGAGGGAAGCTGGTTCCGGGGCCTTAGGGTGGGGCCTGCGCTCCCTAAGAGCCTCTGTTACTGCCTCCAGCCAGTCAGCTGTTAGCTTTCTCTGTTGTGCACACATTCCGACCCCAGCCCCTCCTTGCCTTTACCCCAGGACTCTGGGCCTGGGGCAAGTTGCTGGGAAGTGTCAAGAGCTGGAGTGGCTGTGGAAGTTACCTTCCTGTGGTTGTGGTTATTCTCTAGTGCTGGCTGTTCCTAGAAACTTACAGGCTTTCCCCTCCCTTCAGGCACTTGTCAAATCAACAGGTACATTTAGGGCATAAAGATCAATCTTTGAGGGGCGAGAGGAATGATTAGTGTGCCAAACCCAAGGCACTGATTTTGATTCCCCAGCACCACATAAACTGGGCATGGTGGCCGGACCTGTAATCCCAGTTCTTGGGAGGCTGAAACAGGAAGATTGCCTTAAGACCAAGGCCAGCCAGATCCACATCCTGAGTTCAGGACCAGCCTGGACTACAGAATGAGACCCTGAATCAGAAAAAAAAAAAAAAAAAAAATCAGTGTTTGAGCTATGGTGGCAAAAACCTATATATAATCACAATGATGTGAGAGGCTCAGGCAGAAGGATAACAACACTGAGAGCATTGTGGGCAACTCAGTGACTTAAGAACCTGGTTCAAAAATAATTAAAGGCTAGCCTGGGCAACTTAGCAAGTCCCTGTCTCAAAAAAAGAATTATTTTTTATTTTTTTTGGAATGCGGAGACAGGGCCTCACTCTGTAGTCCTGGCTGGTCCTGAATTCTCCATGTAGCCCAAGCTGGCCTTGACTCATTGCAATAATCCTGCTTCAGCCTCCTAAGTGCTAGCATTAAAGACATGCACCATCATGCCCAGTTTATGTGGTGGGGGAATTGAACCTAGGGGGGTATGGCACTTGCTGGACAAATACTTTAACTACTGAGCTATTCTACAAGCCCCAAATTTCCTTCCTTCCTTTCTCTCTCTTTCTTTATTTCTGAGACAGGATCTCGCTCTAGATAGCCCAGGCCGGTCCTGAACTCACTATGTGGCCCAGGTTAGCCTTGGACTCATGGCAATTCTCCTGCCTCAGCCTCCTGAGTGCTGGGACTATAGGTGTGTGCCACCAAGCTCAGTTTACGTGGTGCTGGAGAATCGAACTCAGGTCCTTGCGCTTGCTAGGTAAGTGCTTTAACCATTGTGCCATTCCTCTAGCCCCTCTTTATTTTTAGACAAGGTCTTGCTCTGTAGTCCAAGCTGGTCCTGAAATCACTATATAGTGCATTCTGGCCTCAAATTTACAGCAATCCTCCTGCTTCAGCCTTTCAAGTGCTAGTATTATAAACATACACCACTATACCAGGCCAAAAAATAAAAAATAATTTAAGCAATGGGGATATATCGCAGTGCAAAGGCTCTGTGTTCAATCCCCAGTATAATAACAACAACAAAAAAGTCCAGTCGGGCCTAGTGTCTCAGGCCTGTAATTCCAGCACTCGGGGAGGTACAGGCAAGAGGATTGCAAGTTTGAGTCCAGCCAGGGCAATTTAGTACTTGCTGAATCCTTATCTCCAAATAAATTTAAAAAGTGGGCTGGGAATGTAGCTCAGTGGAAGGTCATGGTTTCCATCCCCAATACTACAAAAAATAGTAATTTTTAAAATATCCAACTCGGCCAGATGTGGAGGTGTATATCTGTAATTGCATCTACTGGGGAGGCTGATGCAGGAGCATCTCTTTAGCTAAGGAGTTAAAAACCAGCTTGGGTAACATAGCAAGAGCCTATCTTGGGCAGGAGAAATAACACAGCAGTTAGATCATTTGCCCAGCAAGTATAAGGCCCTGAGTTCAGTTCTCCAGGAGTCATGTAAACTAGGTATGGTGGTGCATGCTTGTAATTCTAGCACTTGGGGAGGCTGAGTCAGGAGAATTGCCATGAGATCAAGGCCAGCCTGGGTTACATAGTGAGTTCAGGATCAGCATGGACTGGAGAGCTGCAGACTGTCTCAAAACAAAAAAAACAAAAACAAAAACGGTGCTGGAGGAATGGCACAGGGGTGAGATTCAAGGCTAGCCTGGGCTAGAGACCCTGTCACAAAAAGGAAAAAAAAAAAAACTGCCTTCTTATTGAGAACTTGCCTCTACAACATTCCAACATGTCAGGAGCCCCTGTTTAAAAAGTTTTGAAAGAATACCTCAAGGTGTTTGTCATTTTCCTTTGAAATAAAGGCTTTTTCTGTCACCTTAAGGAATCTTACTCTTCTCCGTCTCCCCCCCATCCCAGTCTGGCCTTGAATACAAGGCAATCCTCCCAAGCGATAGGATCACAGGCATGTGGCACCAGGGCCAGCTTATGCAGTGCTGGAGAATCAAGCTCAGGGCCTTGAGCTTGCTAGGCAAGCCCTTTAACTGCTGGGCTGTTCCGCCAGCCCCTCTTTTTCTCTTTTAAAGGGAACCACTACAGGAAGGCTTGTACAATAGCACAGCGTTGTCAGTTCACAAGAGGGAACTTTCCTCTTCTGAATGTGGTTAACAGCCTCTAATTCCGGTACTCTGGGATGCTGAGGCAGGAGGATTGCAAATATGGGCCAGCCTGGGCAATTTAGCTACTTTAGGAGACCCTGCTTCAAAATAAAAATTCAAGGGGCTGGAATGTGATTACAGCACTTGCCTAGGAAGTGTCAGGCCCTGGGTTTGGTCCCCAGCAACACCTAATAGCTAGGTGGGGCAAATGCCTGTAATCCCAGCACTCAGGACTGCAGGAAGATTACTGTGAGTTCTAGGCCAGCCTGGGCTACATAGTAGGGTCACGACCAACCTGGACTACATAGCAAGACCCTGTTTCAAAATAAATTAATATAAAAAATGTAAAAAGGGGCAGGAGGATTAGTACAGAGGTTAAGACACTTGACTAGCAAGCTCAAGGCCCTGAGTTTGATTCCCTAGCACCACATGAAACTGGGCATAGTGGCACATACCTGTAGTCCCAGCACTTGGGAGGCTGAGGCAGGAGGATTGCATCCAGTTCAAGGCCAGCCTGGGCTCCACAGTGAGTTCAGGACCAGCCTGGACTCAACAAAAAAAAAAAAAAAAAAAAAAAAAAAAAAAAAAAAAAAAAAAAAAAAAAAAAAAAAAAAAAATTGTTTTGTTGAGACAGGGCCTCAAAATAGAGAATTTCTCTCTTGCCCTTGCTAGCCGCCAAGTGGGCTTAAATGACCTCTTGCCTCCTGAGTAGCTGGAACCACAGATGCCGGCCTCTGCTGGCTGCTGACATCTTGCAGTGAAAGGGAGTGGGGATAAACTGGGCATGGGGGGGCAGGCATGAAGGAGGCTGAGGCAAAGACCAGAGGTCTGCTGTGAGTTCGAGGCCTCCCTCCATAGTGGGCTCAGGACCAGCCTAGACAGGAGGGCGGACCCTGCCTATAAATAAATACATGAACATGAGGCGAGCTGGGCCTGCAGAGTGGCAGTGGTGGCCTGTAATCCCAGCATTCCAGAAGGCTGACTCAGGCAGACTGCCAAATCCTTAAATCCAAGCCCAGCCTGGACAATTTAGCAATTTGGCAAGGACCTTCCTCAAAACTAGGGGCTCGAGGAATAGCACAGCAGTTAAAACATTTGCCTTGCAAGCACAAGGGCCTGAGTTCCATTCCCCAGCACTACACAAACTGGGTACAGCGGTGCATGCCTATAATCCCAGCACTTGGGAGGTGAGGCGGGAGGACTGCTGAGCTGGAGGCCAGACTGGGATACATAGTGAGTTCAGGACCAGCCTCAACTACAAAGCAAGACTGTCTCAAAAAAAAAAAAAAAATCAAAACTAAAAAATGGGGGCTGAGAATTGCACAGTGGTTAGTGTGCTTGCCTTGCAAACTTAAAACCGTGAATACAATTCCCCAGCACCACATAAAATAGGAATGGTGGCATACTTCTGCAATCTTAGCGGTCAGGAGACTGAGACAGGAGGATTGCTATGTATTTAAGGCCAGCGTGGGCTGCATACTGAGTTCAGGGACAGCCTGGACTACAGAACGAGACTCTGTCTCAGAAAAAAGTGCACTGGAGATACAGCTCAGTGCGAAGGCCTGGATTCAATCCCAGTAAGAAAAAAAAGTCCAGCCCATTTGCCTAGCAAGTACTACATCAAGCACTAAGTACCCCAGTCCAATTCCCCAGCACCAGATAAACTAGGCGTGGTGGCACATGCCTGTAATCTCAGCACTTGGGAGGCTGAGGCAGGAGGACAGCCATGAGTCCAAGGCCAGCCTGGGCTCCGTGGTGAGTTCAGGACTAGCTTGGGCTACAGAGTGAGACCCTATCTCAAAAAGAAAAAGAAAAGTCCAGCTCAGAGGCAGACAAGGTGTTCTCTCCTTTTACACTCTCCCCGCCAGGCTCCTGCCTGCAGTGGTAGCTACCTTTCAGTTCTATCCCCAGCAGGGACTGGAGCTGCTCCCTTGGAGGCTGTGCTGGGCATGGGGTCCCTTCCTGGGAAACACCTGGTGGAGAATTTCTCAGGTCTCCAAGAGTGAAACACAGGAAGCAGAAGGGGCCACTCGGGTAGCTTCTGAGTTTCAGAGGGGCCCCATGTAAGGGAAGAGGGATCCCTTGGGAAATGAGACTCTTGGCTGGAGAATAAATGCCGCCTTGAGCCTGTTGGCTTCCTGAGAGTCTGGAGCCTTGCTTGAGGCCTGAGCAAGTAGCTGATGCAAAATTCTGGAAGGAAGGCAGCGGCCGCAGGGAGCCTGAATGGGCCCACCCCGGAAAGGCCCCTCACACAGGGGCTGCCAATTATGGTGCCTCAACGATAACTGAGAAAGAGGCCATTGCTCTGGGCTGCTGGGCAGGGACCCAGCTGAACGGAAGGTGGCCTGCTCCACCGAGGGGTCAGATTCCCTCCGGGAGACATCCCTCCCCGGGTCACCCCCAGAGACCGCTGGGTGTGGTAGCTCCCAGATCGCAAAGCCAAGATAACAAGCCCGGTTGGTGCCCTGAAAAGGAGTCCAGTTGGGAGGTTTCTGAAGCTGTCACCCAGCTAGGCACGGTCCCTGGAGGGAGAATGGTAGGACCACCGCCACCGCAGGCCCGCCCCCACTTCCGCCTTTCCCTGGGCTGGGCCAGCCCCCCCGCGCGGGCCCGGGGCGGTTCCCCTTGGGTCCAGCCCCCCCTCCCCCCGCCCCAGCCCAGCCATCTGGGAGGCAGCTGGGCGGGGACAAAAGGTGGGAGGGAGCAAAGGGAGACTTGGCTCGAAGGCTGCAGGCTGGAGACACAAACATTTCCTTATGAGGTGGCTTGGAGAACCAGGAAGTCACCCCGGGGGTTGCTGGGAACTGGACACACCCTGGATGAACCTGGTGACCCTAGCTCAGAGGCAGGGCCCTGCGCATCTTATGGGCAGGCGAAGGCCCCTTTAACCTGCTCTTGTCCTCTGGCGCTGTCCTTCATCGGTCTCCGAGAGGAAGTGGACACTGCTCCGCTAGACCCTCCCCCCAACTTTGCTCTGGGGGATGTCCCCAAAGTTGGAGATTAGCACATAGACCCAAGGAAGGGGTGAGGAGTGCGCTGTCAGGCCCCCTTGTCCCTCCCAGACCCACAGGCACTGGGCACAGGAGACACTTTCTGTTTCCACAAGCCTGGGGGGCTACATTTGGGGTAACAGGCTGGATCACGGGAGGGGCGACCTGGGATGGAGCTGGAGGAGCTGGGTCTCTGGAAATGCAGTTGTTTCTGTTCCCAGGCTGCCTGCTGGCTCCAGCCCCACTCCCTCCACCATGTGTGAAAGTAACCCAGAGTAAATGTATTTATTTATTTATGGCACTGAGGGGGTCTAACCCAGGGCGTTCACACCAAGCTTTATATTCTTAGCCCTCGCCATTATATATATATATATTTTTTTTCTTTTTTTTTTTCCCCTGAGACAGGGTCTTGCTCTGCAGCCCAGGCTGGTCTTCCTCAGTCCCCCAAGGGCTGGAATTAGAGGCCCTGCACCACCACATAAGGTTTATGTAGTGCTGGGGAATGGGGAATAGAACTTCGGTACTTAGTGCTTGCTAAGCAAGCTCTTTAACCGCTCAGCCATTCCTCCAGCACCTATTTATTTATTTTGAGTCAGGATCTCATTCTGCAATCCAGGATGGTCCTAAATTCACTCTAGCTCAATCTGGTCTTGGACTCATGGCAATCCTCCCGCCTTAGTTTTCTGAGTGCTGGGATTACAGGTGTACACCACCATGTCCAGTTTATGTGATGCTGGGGAACCAAACTCAGGGTCTTGAGCTTGCTAGGCAGTGCTTTAACTGCTCAGCTATACCTCCAGTGGCCCCCCCCCCCCCCGCCCCGTGCCCATTTTAAAGCAAGCAACAGTTTATTGAATCAAGCAAAGGAAAATGAAAGGCTTTTGGCTCAGAAGTCAAGAGGGACACAAGGGGGTCACCGAGAGAAAAGTGAGGAAAGGAAAGCTCCTGGCTGAGAAATCAGGAGGGGGTCTGAGCAGGTATCCCAATTTTTTTGACTTTTTTTTTTTTTTGAGACAAGGTCTCACTCCGTATGTAGTTCAGGAAAGTCCTGAATTCACTACGAAACCCAGGCTGGCCTTGAGCACACAGCAATCCTCCTGCTTCAGCCTCCAAAGTGCTAAGATTATAGGCCTGCGCCACCATGCCCAGCTTATGTGGTGCTGGGGAACTGAACTCAGTGCCTTGTAATTGCTAGGCACATCCTGTAACTGCTAGGCTATTCTTACAGCCCCTTTCCTTTTGATTTTAAGACAGGGTCTCACTAAGCTGCTAAATTGTCCAGGCTGAGCTTGAATTTGTGATCTCCCTGCCTCAGCCTCTTAGAGTGCTGGGATTATTAGATGTGCACCGCCTTGTCTAGCTTCCAGCTCTCCTTGAGTGCTTCACATCAAAACTAGGAGCAAAGCTGGGTGTGTTGGTGCATGCCTGTAATCCCAGCATTAGGGAGGCTAAGACAGGAGGATTGCCATGAGTTCTAGGCCAGCCTGGGTTACACCTGTGAGTTCAGGACCAGCCTGGACTACAGAGTGAGATCCTGTCTCAAAAACAAAAAACAAAGTAGGAGCAGACAGGGTTGCCTTCCCACTCCAAGGGCCTCCCATGGTAAGGGAAAGCAGGGCTTCAGGGCTGTGGCACTTGCTCAAAATAGACAATACTGACCTCTGTGGCTCTCCCATCAGTACACCAGGGCTCCTATCCTTCCCCTCCCAACCCAGGTCCCAGAAGCTTTGCTTTGGCCAATGTCTTGCTTTTTCAGGATTATAGTGTGTGTGTGTGTCTGTGTGGTCTGTATGTCTGTGTGTCTGTGTGTGTGTGCGTGTGTGCGTGTGTGTGCTTGTGTACTGGAGATCAACACCCCACATAGGCCTTAAGTCACAAAGTTGCAAACTTGCCTAGGCTAAGCTTGAACTTGGGATCCTCCTGCCTCAGATTCCCAGAGACTTTGCATCACAGGTGTGCACCACCACCAGCCTTGGCTCAAATACTGACAGAATGGCCCCAGCCTTAGTGTTAGGAGTAATCTTTGTAATCATTTCACTCAGTTCAACTGCCTGAAGCAGAAATCTCTTTTACTGCTTTCCTTGATTATTTCCAGTGGTGAAAAACTTACTACCTTGGAGTGTTCTACCTAATAGGAATGGAAATCCTCAGTCTTCAGTGCCCATCCTCACAGTCCTTGTTCTGCCTGGATTTTCCATGGAGGCAGGGTCCAGAGGCTTCCCGCAGCGGGACAAGGTGGTACTCAGTGAGTGTCTCGCCAGAGTGAGGATTTCACAATACTGGAAGTCAGCCAAGGTGCTACCTGGAAGCCATCAGTGAACTAAACCATACAAGCTTTCTCCACTTCTCCCCCCGTCCCCGTTTCCAGAACACTCTTTATCCCTGCCACAGCCAGACTGCAATGCTGCTTTACATGTGGACAGGGCAGGGGGAGTGAGCTAGGGTCTCACAGTGTAGTCGGGCCTCACCTTAACTTGCTGTGTAGCTGAGGATGGTGTCTTGGTTGTTGATGTGTTGCTGGGACAAAATATCCAAAATCCGTAATGTCATATTTACTTTTTCCACGCTGTGACAAAATATCCCACATATATAAGTTACGGGAGGAATAGTTCCATTTTAGCTTATAGCTTCAGAGGGTCACAGTCAATCTATGGGTGGCTGGCAATACTGGGAGCGCATGGCAGAAGGGGAGGGGGAGGCAGCTCCTCATGGCATTGCAAACAGGAACCCAAGTCACGTTAGTCCCAGAAGGACGGCAGGTCCCATCCCAGTGATCCCAGTGATCCACCCCTTCTGGGTCTACCCTCAGTGTTTCGCCCCTGCCAGGTGTAAGCCCCCACCACACACCTGTAATCCAGTCTACACACCTGTAAACCAGTCCCCTTGCCTATCCACCTATAATCCACCAAACACCTATAACCCACCCCTCCAGACCTGGCCCAATCTCCCAACAACAAATATAGTTCCATACACAATCCATAACATCCAAATACCTAAGACTTTTGGGGAACATTCCAGCTGCAAACCACAATACACAATTTACAGGATGAAAGGTTTCATTTTTTTTTAAAACAAGGTCTCATTCTGTAGCCCAGGCTGGTCCTGAACTCACTATGTAGCCCAGGCTATCCTGCAACTCATGGCAATTCTCCTGCCTCAGCCTCCCAAGTGCTGGGATTAAAGGTGTGCACCGCCACACCCTGCTTTATGTGGTGCTGGGGAATCAAACCCAGGGCCTTATGCTTGCTAGGCAAGCACTTTAACCTCTGTGCCATTCCTGGAAGAAAGATTTATTGTAGCTCACAGTTTCAGAAAGCCTCACGCACTCTGTTCATACGTAGGCAGCTGCAATGGTAGAAGCACATGGCCCAGGCTGTGGAGCTGCTTACCCTATTGCAGACAGAAAACCAAATGAGTCAGGAGCCACGTAAGTCTGGAGACTCAGGCAAGGCCAGAGCTTTCCCTAGAAGAAACAACAAAGTTTCTTCTTCCTGCCTTTACTTTGTTCAAGCTGCCAGCTGGGCCCCCACACCCAGGGTGGGTGCCCCTCCCTCACTTCCTGGCCCACATGTCAATAAGGAACTCAGGAGTACTCTGCCCTGGGCAACACCCCTCCTCCCAGTCTCAACAAGTTGACACAATCTTTCCAGGTCCAACCCCAAGCACCTGCCCCTTCCAGCCAGGCCCCACCTCCCCATAATACACAATTCCACCATTATCCCACTGCATCCAAATACATGAGGCTTTCAGGGGATATTCCAGATCCAAACAATAGCAGATGGCCTCCAATTCTCAGCAGTCCTCCTGCCTCTGCCTCCTGAGTGCGGGGACTAGAGGCATGCATCACCACACTCAGCTGCAGAGCTGCTTTTAAGCCCCAGAAGGGATGCATCCCTTCCTGTGCCCTGTGCTGTGCTGCCCAGGGCAGCCTGGTGTTCTTGGCCCTGTGCTGCGAAGGTGACCCCCTGAGGCTGGGCCTTGCTGTAACCCTAACTCTTACAGTCTTCCAAAGAAAGGGCTCCTTGCCCAGGGTGGTCACTGTGCCATGCCCTCACATGGCCCCTACTCTTGGGACCAGGATGCTGGTTTTGATCACAGATGCATCCTTGCTGAGATTTCTCAGAGAACAAGCAAGGCCTTGGGGCTCTCCCCAGCACCCCAGAGAAGACCCCTAATCAGGTAATCAGCAAGCCCCTGGTTGGCAGGGCCCCTCAAGGCTCTGGGTTTGTGAAGCCTGGGGTTCAGTGTTGTCCTCCTTCCTAGCTGCGCAGGGCAAGTGTGGAAAAATTGTGAATACATGGTTCTGTGTTATTATGTTTTTACTAAATGACTCCTTTTTTGTGGGAGGGGATGGGGGACTGGAGATTGAACCCAGGGCCTTCACACTGAACTATATCTCCAACCCAACTCATTTTCCATTTCTGATTTTTCTTTTATTTTGAGACAAGAGTCTCACGATGTAGTCTACACTAGTCCTGAACTCACCTTGTAGCCCAGGTCTGCCTTAAACTCAGAGCAATCCTGTTTCAGCCTCCTGAATGCTGGTATTACAGGTGTGCACCACCGCACCCAGTTTTATGTGGTACTGGGGAATTGAACTAAGGGCCTTATGCTTGCTAGGCAAGCACTCTAATCACTGTGCTATTCCTCTAGCATCTCATTTCTGATTTTGAGACAGGGTCTTACTAAGTTGCCCAGGCAAGGCTCAAACTTGGGTTCCTCCTGCCTCAGCCTCTCAGAATGCTGGGATTAGGGACCTGTGACACTGGACCCAATAGTTGACTAACTTCTGATGGATAGTAGGTGGGGAGCAAATACCTCTCCCCTTCCCCCACAGCAACTGGCAGACCTTATATGCCACCCGAGACATCTGCTCCTACTGTCCTTTCTGCAGTCAAGATCACACTTCTTAGCTGAGCCCTTAGGCTGTGGATCAAACCCTTACAGCTGCCTGGAGCACAGTCAGAGGCTACCAGGCCAGACCCCTCTCAGCCCACCTGAACCTGCAGGCTGTGGGGGTGGGCTGATAGGGGGAGGGGAGACCCGCAAAATTCTCCCAGGTAGGGTGAGGGTGGGGCTCTGCTCAGAGGACTTGTTCTGTGAGTTTCACATGACAGGGAGCCAAATTTCCAGGCCTACAGCAGTGGTGGGCAGCTCGCGCAGGGTGTTCCTGGACAGAAGGCTACAGGGATTGGGCAGCACCACTGCTCCCCACAGAATCCCACCATGGGGTCACTGAGACAGGAAATCCCAGAACCAAGGAGGTAGATATGGGCTAACCGAAAGGAAGGTCAGAATTTGCCTGAGCCTGAGGAAGAAAGGAAGGCTCCAGAGAAGTGCAAGGATGGGAAATTGCTTGGTCCCTGGCTCCTTCCACCCAACAAGCTCCACAGGGCCACACATGGTACTAGCAGAGCCTGGCTGTCTTGGCCCTGTTCTGGAGGACACCACCTCAGTCTTATACCAAAGGGCTCACCAGGGTAGCCTGGAAAGGCCCCTCCCCAGTTGTGCCAAGCAGAGCAGACCCCACAACTAGACCTCAGACCCAGTCACCACTGCTGTGGTTTGGATCTGGAATGTACCCCCAAAGCCTCATGTACTTAGATGTTGTAGAATGCCTATGAATTCCATGTGCTACTAAAACATGGGGACTGATCAGAGGGTGGATTACAGGTGTGTGGTGGGCAGGCGTGTTGTAGACTAGATTATAGGTGTGAAGTTGGGTATGGTGGTGCACACCTGTAATTCCAGCACTCCAGAGGCTGAGGTAGGAGGATTGCTGTGTATTCAAGGCCAACCTGGGCTACGTACTGAGTTCAGGACCAGCCTAGAATGTAGAACAAGAACCCTATCTCAAAAATAAAACAAAACAGGCTGGAGAAATGACTCAGTGGTTAAAGTGCCTGCCTAGCAAGCACTAAGTAGCTGAGTTCAATTCCCCAGCACCACATAAGCCAGAGATGGCTGTGCACCCCTGTAATTCCAGCCCTCGGGAGGCTGAGTAAGGAGGATTGCTGTGAGTCCAGGGCCAGCCTGGGCTCCATAGGGTGTTCAGGGTCAGCCTGGGCTACAGAGCGAGAGACCCTGTCTCAAAAAAAAAAATAGATTACAGATGCAGAGTCTAGAAGGATATAAACTTGCTGTGTCCAGATTGTGAGACCCCAGGGAAGACCCCAGGAGCCGATACCGATGCAAGCACACGAGAGTCTTTATTGCAGGCTCAAGCCTGGGCTTTCCCACTCCATCACAGTGGAGAAAAAGGGAGAAGCCCTGAGCACAATCCACACTCAAATTTTATAGGCAAAACCCACAAGACTGTAACAGAAACCACTCAAGTTATTTAACACAAAACTGATTGATTATCACACAGGAAGGGTCGGGGGAAAGTCTCTATCAGTTAAAGTTGACTTTTTGTTTCACAAGAGACTGCATATCTGGTGATGTTTTCCAGAACCCAGGGACCCAGGTTTAGCCTTGAGCAACATACCTTTTCCCAATTTATAATTGTTAAACAGCTACCTAGCTTCGGGGAAACTGAAACCCAGACCTTTCCCAGAACCTGAGACTTTAGGCCTGCCCCTTGAAAGAGGAGACTCCTGTCATGGAGTCTCTGTGGCTTGGATCTTTCAAACTCCTACCCCAGCTTCTTCTGGAAGCTCCTGATTCTTCCTCTTATGACACTCTGAGTAGCTGTTGCCTGGCAAACTCCTCCTGCCACTGCTAGCTGCCTGTGAATGGACTGAGTCCTTCTGAAACTGTGAGCTAAAATAAATCTTTTCTCCATTAAATTGTGGATGTTGGGTAATGTGTCCCAGCAATGAATAAGTAACTAAGACACTGGAACTTGCTCTCCACCCATGGCGTGCGCATACATTCAATCCGTCATCATCTCATGACTGCTTCAAGGAGCCACCTCCAGGCCCAGCCCTTGGGCCTGCCCAGGCCTCTGAACCCCAAGCATGTCTGCCATCCTAAATCAACACAAGTCTCATGGGTTTCCAGAGGCATCCTGGCAAGTTCTCAGGGTCTGGGTTGAGGTTGGGCTCTGAACTTAGCTGAGTGACCTCAGACAAGTTACTCTACTGCTGGCTGTCATTCTTCAGGTCGCAGGCTCACTGTCCAATGTGCAACTGCTTGGACTCTGAGAGGAGGCCATGGGAGCAGGGCTAGTAGGAGGGGCAGGAGGAGAAGGTCAGCCAACAGAGCGTGGCTGTGGAGAGTCAGTGTGACCCACATGGAAATCAGCCAGTATTTGTTCCTTCTCTAGGGAAAAGTCACACTCAGATGCCCCAGAGAGGACACATGGCCTGGTACCTGGATGTCCTCACAGACAGGAGTACCCTGAGAACAGTGGCACTGCTCCAGGGTGGGCAGGGTCCCAACTGGCGCTAGCTCACCCTCTGGGCCCACAGCCCTGAACCCCAACCCACGAAACTCGCAGCATTTGGCCCCTTCTGCAGACACTTGTGTCCCCGTCACCCCAAAGCCTTCCAGCACATCCTGCACCTCCCCAACCCGAGCCCAGAGGAAGGTGCTTCAGTCTGAGGCTGAGGTGGCACAGATTTAAGATGCTGGCCTCTAACAGGGACCCCTGTGAGTTTGGGCACAGGTTACAGGCCCAGGTCCTAGTGTTCTTTCTTGCATAAAATACTCGAGTGGGAGGGAGCCAAGCTTGGGACCCTGCCTCAAAGAATGTTGGGAAGGGTCACATTTGCACGGGGAAGGAAGGCCGTTCTCTGCTGCTGCCGTGGCCAAACAACTGGGCCCTTGGGGCCCCAGAGAGACCTGGTGTTGTCTTTTGAAGTTCACTGCGTTCCTAAGCATGAGTGAGGAGACAGGAGAGGCCTTGAGAAGGAGCCAGTCCCCCTTCATAACTGCAGGTTAAACCTGGGTTCAATTCTCTAGCACCATATAAATTGGGCAGGATGGCACATACTCATAATGCCAGCATCTGGGAGGCAAGAGGCTGAGGCAGGAGGATCATCATGAGTTTGAGGCCAGTGTGGATTACAGAGAAAGCTCCTATATCAAAAGGGGTGGGGGCAGAGCCAGGAATTAGGTTAGGTTAGTGGGAAGGCTCTGGGTTGCATAAGCACCACACACAAAAAATAATAATAAATAAACATTTTTAAAAATAAAAGGAGTGGCTGGAGGAATTGCTCAGTGGTTAGAGGGCTTGCTTAGCAAGTGCAGGGCCCTGGTTTGATTCCCCAGCACCACAGGTATGGTGCACATGCCTGTAATCCCAGAATTTGGGAAGCTAAGACAGGAGGATTGCTAAGAGACCAAGGCCAGTGTGGGATTCCTAGTGAGTTCAGGACCAACCTGGACTACAGAACAAGATCCTGTCTCAAGAAAAAAAAGAAAGAAAGAAAAGAAAGAAGATACAAAAATAAGGGCCAGGCCCATGGTGCAGGCCCATAATCTCAACACTCTTTTTTCTTGGTACTGGGGATAGAACACAGGGCTTTTGCTCTCAGCTACATTTCCAGAAAAAAAAAAAATATATATATATATATATATTTGAGACAGGGTTTCACTCTGTAGCCCAGGCTGGTCCTAAACTCACTATGGACCCCAGGCTGGCTTTGGACTCACAGCAATCCTCCCGTCTCAGCCTCCTGAGTCCTGGGATTACATGCATGCACCACCACATCTGGCTTATGTGGTGCTGGGGAATTGAACTCCGGTACTTAGCACTTGATTTAGCACTTGCTATGAAAGTGCTTTAACACTGAGCCATTCCTCCAGCCTTCCCCAGAACATTTTCATTGTTTATATTACACAGGATATCCGTAAATTGTTAAACTGCCCATTCTGAGTTTAAACTTGCAATTCTCCTGCCTTAGCCACTCAGGGTGCTGGGATTACAGGCCTATGCCACCAGGCCTGTCTCCCAGCACTCTTGACTCTTGGAGACTGAAGTAGGAAGATGTATTACAAATTCAAGCTCAAAGCCAGATGTAGTGGCACACCTATGATCCCAACACTTGAGAGGCTGAGGCAGGAGGATTGCTGTGATTTGTTCAAGGCCATCTTGGTCTGTACAGTGAGTTCAGGACCAGCCTGGACTATGGAGCGAGACCCTGTCTCAAAGAAAACTCAAGCCCAGCCTGGACAACTGGACAATTTAATGACTTAGTGAGATTCTGTCTCAGTAAATAAATAAATAAATAAATAAATAAATAAATAAATAAATAAAAGGTGAGGGAGTCTGGGGGCATAGCACAGAAGTTAAAGTGCTTGTCTGGCATGTGCTACATGAACTACAGAGCAAGACCTTGTCTCAAAAAACAATAAAAGGGGCTGTGAACTGAGCCTCTCAAATCAAAAATTAAAATGAGCTGTGAATGTAGTTCAGTGCGAAAGCCCTTAGTTTGGTCCCGAATATCACAAAAATCAATCAATCCATCAATAAAAGGGTGGGGGGATGTATCGTAACTGTGAAGACCCTGGGTTCAATCCCAGTATCATAAAACAAAACAAAACAAACACACCACAAGGGACTAAGCCCACTCTGGGCTGGCCGTCTTCACCGTGGTCTCCCAGGAGATACCCACACCCGCTTCCACTTCCTCCTCCCTTCCTCTTTCCTCAGCCCCAAGGCCACCTTGCAAGTGTTCCTCCTGCACTCTGCAGGTTGGGCCTGCTGTCCTTTGAGGAGCCCTCCCTGCCCCCAGGAGTGCCCATTTTCCAGCTGTCCATCTGTGCACTGCTCTTTGCTGATCGCTCTGGCCTGGGTCTTGGTGCTGGAGTTCCTCCTCCACAAGTGGTGGAGGGTGGCCAGGCTACGGACACCCTAGGTCCAAAGATGCCTCTTGCCTCTGGACAAATTCCTTGATCCCCCCCTGCTTTGGTGTCCTCATACATCACACATCAAAGTGACCCCAGGTGGGTGCTTTTTTGTTAGGGCTACTGGGGAGGGAGCCCACTGCTATCACACTGAGTTGTGACTCCAGCCCCTTTTTATTGCTTATTTAAGACAGGGTATTATGGTTGGGATCTGTAGTGTTCCCCCAAAACCTCATGTATTTGGATGTGGTAGATTACCTGTGGATACTGTGTGTCATTGGGCCTGGTCAAGGGGGACAAAACACTGAGGCTTGGCCCAGAAGGGGTGGACTACCTGGGGGGGAGGGGGATAACTGTGCCCTTCCTCCCAGACTTGGCTGCCCTTTTGCCATGCCATAAGAGTTAGTTCTCTGCTGTGCCCCCCAACATGTGTGTTCACCTTTGCCAGCTACCCATAAATAGACTGTGACCTAAAATAAATCTTCCTCCCTCTAATTGTGGATGTCCGTATTTTGTCTCTACAAGAAGAAAATAATTAAGACAGAAATTGATACCAGGAGTAGGGTTGTAGCTGTGATCCAATAATGTGGTTTAGGAACCTTTAAAACTGGTTTGCAAGAAGAGTATGGAAAAGTTTAAAGATGCTGAATAGAAAAAAGCCTTAGAGGGGCTCAGCGGTGAAAGCACTTGCTTATAGTGAGTTCAGGACCAGCCTGGACTATACAACAAGAAACTACCTCTCAGAAAAAAAAAAAAAAAAGGAAAAGAAAAGGAATAACTCAGCGGTTAAAACACTTGCCTACCAAGTCCAAGGCCCTGATTTTGATTCCCCAGTACAACATAAGCAGGGCATGGTGGTGCAGGCCTGTAATCCCAGCACTTGAGAGGCTGAGGCAGGAGGATTGCCTTGAGTTCTAAGATTGGCCTGGGCTCCATAGTGAGTTTAAGACCAGAGTAAGACCCTGTCTTAAAAAAAAAAAAGAAAGAAAGAAAAAAGTAAAGAAAAGAAAAAGCCCTAGAATGCTGTGATCCGAGTCCGAGTGTGTTGGGAGATTCTGTTTGGACCTCAAAAGATCAAAATGCTGAAGAAAGTGCGGACTGTAAAGGCCAGCCTCAAGAAGTTTCAGATGGGGCTGGAGGAATGGCACAGCAGTTAAAGCTCTTTCCTTGCAAATCCAAGACCCTGGGTTTGATTCCCCAGCACCACATAAAGTGGGGTGTGTGGGTGCACCACAGTAATTCCAGCACTGGGAGGCTGAGGCAGTTTCAGAAGAAGTTTCGGTGGAAAGGAGGACTTTATTGACAACTGGTCTAAAAACCACTCATTGCTATGCTGGGGCACAGTGTGTCTACATTTTGCCCTTATCCAGAGACTTTGTCTAAAACTGAAGTTAAAGGTGGTAGACTACTTAATCTGGTGGAGAGGACATCTCAAGACAACCCAGTATTCCTGCCATCATTTGGGTATTGTTTGAGGCTTTTAGCCAACTCTATGGCAAAAAAAATAAAGATGTAAATTTGTTTTCAATTTTGAGCTGGGGGTGTAGCCCAGCAGTTAAAGTGCTTGCTTAGCAAGCACGAGACCTGAATTCAATTCGATTCCCCAGCACCAAGTAAACTAGGTTTGGTGGCACATGCCTGTAATCCCAGCACTTGGGAGGCTGAGGCAGGAGGACTGCTGTGAATTCAAGGCCAGCCTAGGCTACATAGTGAATTCAGAACTAGCCTGGACTACCAAGCAAGATTCTCTAGAAAACAAAACAAAACAAACAAAAAACAAAACAAAACAAAAAAAAACCCTGAAGACTGAAAGGAGCTACAAAGGTAGGACAGAGAGCACATGCTTATTAAAAACATTAGTATTTAAAAGAAGCCAAGTACTTGGAACAGGACTATAAAAAAATAAACCTTGAGGGGGTGTCAGGAGTCCACAAGACCCCACCCTTTACCAGTTAAAGGGTAGAGAGGTAAAGGACCTTGCTCTGAGACTAGCACCCCAGGGCATCCTGTAAGGCCAGAGAGGAAAATGTTTGCTGGAGTTCAGCCATCTGAGAACTCAGAGGCCTCAGCAGTGATTGTCCAAGAGAGCCAGGCTACTGATCCAGCCAGTGACAGACCTTGGTGACATCCACACAGTCCTGGCTTTACAGGTACCAAAAGTATAAGAACTGGATTGGTGAGGCTTCCACTCAAGGCCTTGGAGGCCTGACAGTGTGCTCCTGGGAGGCCAGTAAGTTGTGAAGGGGAAGCCAACCCCGGAAATTTGGGAGATGCCAGAAACACGAATTATCCTCTGAGGAAGGCTACAGTCTGAGAGCACAGCCAGCCAAAAGGAGAAGCTGTGAAGATTGGGGCAGGAGGCGATGCTGTATGGGTGGGGGCTGCAGGCCCTTAGGAACCCACCCCCTGCCATGTCAGGCCACACTACAGGTTTTAACCCTTGCCCTGCTGGGTTTAGAACCTGCTTTGGTCCAACTGCTTTCTGTCCTGTTTGTCCCTTTCAGAATAGAAATGTTTACTCTGTGCCGTTGTATGTTGAAATGTTTAACATTTTGATTTTCACACGCGCTTGCCTTGAGTCTTAGAGGAGACTTTGGACTTGGACTTTTTAGCAGTGCTGAAACTGTTAAGGCTTCAACAACTTAGAGAAGGACTAAACGCATTTTGCATAAGGGGGTGCACATTAGTGTTTTAGGCAACAAGGACAGAATGTTATGCTTTGCATCTGAGTATTTGGATGTTGTGGATTACCTGTGGATACCACGTGCTGATAGATGGGGCTTGGTTGAAGGGGGTGGAACACTGGGGCTTGACCCACATGGGTGGAATACCAAGAAGGGTCACTCTGCCTTTCTTCCTGGACTTAGTTGCCCTTCTGCCATGCTGGGAAGCGCCCCTGCCTTATGTGTCCACCATTGCCAGCTGCCCATGCATGGACTAGTACCTTCTAAAACTATGAGCTAAAATAAATCTTCCTCCCTTAAATTGTAGATGTTGGATATTCTGTCCCAACAATGAGAAAGTAACTAAGACACAGGGTTTTGCTAAGTCATCCAGGCTGGACTCAAACTTGCAATCCTCCTGCTTTAGCCTCCCAGAGTGCTGGAATTATGGGCCTTCTCTTCCAGGCCTGGCTCTGAGGATGGGGAGCACACAGAGAAGCAGAAGGGAGCCCTGCCTGGTGAGCTCTGGCTCCACCTCCCAGCGATGGTAAAGGACCAGAGAACCAAGGTAAGTTTCCTAGAGCACTTCTTAGGTGTTTGGGCTGATTTATGTTTGTTTGGGTTTTTGAGACAGGGTCTTGCTCTATAGCCCAGGCTGGTCCTGAACTCACTATGGAGCCCAGGCCAGCCCTGGAGTCACAGCAATCCTACCATCTCAGCCTCCTGACTGGTGGGATTACAGGCATGCGCCACCACGCCCGGATTATGTGGTTCTGGGGAATCAACTCAGGTCCTTAGCATTTGCCTAAGAGCTTGCTAGGCAAGCGCTGCTTTAACCGCTGAGCCATTCCTCCAACCCTAGGCTGATTGCTGAATCTAGTGACCTGAGAGGTCACCTGCATTCTCACCCCAGCCTATCCTTCCTGAACAACGAGTGGGTCTGGTATAGAACCCCTCATTTTCTCTGATTTCTCTGTTCCAAGAAAGTCAAACCCACCCACCCTCAGCCCACCCTGGGCATCTCTACCCAGAACCCTGGAACTGGAGCTTAGAGGGGCTGGCAATGAAGGGGGTCACTACTGGCCTGGAGGTTTCAGCAGCAGCGGCTCCCTGGGACTCCTTGCTTTTCCTGGGGTCTCAGAGTAGCTGCACTCCTCCCCTCACACCCAGCCCCACCCTCTCCTCTGACAGAATGGTGCAGAGGGCTCCCTCCAGTGGCCAAAAGTGCCAAGAGCGGAAACTGAGGAGTCCTGCAAGAACTTGCTTCAAACATTTGGCCTTTTCAGCCCCATAAATACATCAGCTTGGTTAGACCAGGTGTTCCTATTTGGGACTTGGAAAGCCAGGTCATGAGTGTGTGTGTGGATGCAGTGTTCAGTCCAGAAGCTGGAAAGTATTCTTAGCAGGCTGGGGAAACTGCTCGCTGCCAGTCTGAGCCCAGCAGGTCCGGTCTAACACATATAGCCATGTGCCATGGGTCATAGGATACAGACATGAGGATAGCAAGTCCCACACAGAGGCCCACCCTGAGGCCCAAACACTCTGTAAGCACCATGGCTGACCACATGTCTTTTGTGTGCTGTGCCATGTTTAAAGCTTTCCAGCCCCTGTTTCATTCTCAAAACCCAGGAGGTGGGAACTTGTATGTCCCCACTTAGCACATGAGGAAACTGAAGCTCAAAGGAATTAAACCCCTTGTCTAAAACCATACTGCTAGTGGAAGCCTGAACTCGAGCTCAGTGCGCCTGCTCCCACTGCCGCACTGTCATGCGGGCCTGCCTGTGCACAGGAACACTTCAGCAAAGCAACCGGGAGACACGAGCAGACCAGGGGGGCTTCCAAACCAGGATGTAGGCTGCTCACCTTTCTTTTCTGTAGAAAAGCAGGTCTTTATTTAGGAACAAAGAACAGGGGTAGAAGCTCCCAGTATCTGGGAGTGGGGCCCAAGTGGGTTGCCCCTAGACTGCTCCTTATCCCAGGAGCTGGGGCAGCAGGTGCTCTGCACGTCAATAGAAGCTGGCCCTGCTGGTACAGGCCTGTAATCCCAGCACTGTGGGAGGCTGAAACAGGAGCATCACAACTCAGAGTCCAGTCTGAGCAACCTGGTGAAACCGTCTCAAAAATAATGGCAACTCTTTTTGGGGTCCCCTTCCAGTTAGCAAAAAGCTTTGACCCTTTTATCCTTGATTCAAAAGTCAAGTACTCTCCTTGCACCTTGAAAAATATCTAAAATAAAAATGGGGATGGGGGGGTGGGAGAGCACAAAGGGGGAGGGGAAGGAATGTGATGTTAACATGATATATACATGCACAGAATTCTCAAGCGCAATGTAACCACTGTGTACTGCATATATACATTAAAATGGGAGAAACAACAACAGCAAAAAATGGGCTGGGGATGCAACACAGTTTGAAGGTCTTAGGCTCAATCCTCAGTAACAACAACAACAAACCCCAGCAGGTGGAATGATGGAATGATGACCCACCAGTTAGACCAGAGTAGCACTGTGAACACACACCCGTGAGGGGAAGGAAGCTGGTTTCTCTCCTAGCACACACAGGCACCCAGGTGGCCTACCACCGCGCTAGCAAGACGGGAGCAAGCCAAGAGCTTGGGGACTGATCCTGCTAGACTTCACACACTTGACACCACCGCATCCAGAAGGTTTACCCTCTGCTGACTGGAGGCTGAGCACCGGTATTCTCAGACCCAGCTTCTACTGTTCCACATCAGTCACACACAAGCAGGGGCGCACACATGAGTGTGGGCTCGGTGACACCTGCAGTTCCTCCCACACACATCTCTTTTGAAGACAGAACCTGCTGTTGCCCTTTGTTCTGCGCAGTTGAACATTTGGCCTTTTGAGTTCATGGTCCAGCTCATGCTGACCACACACACACACACACACACACACACACACACACGCTGGACAGTGAAAGTCCTCTGCTCCACATTCATGTCAGGCCCAAGACTGGGACTGGGATCAGGGCCTGGCTCAAAACTGTTCTCACTGGGTGGCCTCTCACCTCCTCAAGCCTGAGGTTGTTTCCTGCCCAACACCCTGCGAGGTTGGCAAAGACCTAGAATGCCCATAATGACCATCAGGGGGCGCGTGAGCACTGGAGAATCTCTTCAGCCTGGCTGCTTCAAAAAATCTCATTCATTCTCTTTTTCTTTTCATTTTTCCCGGTACTGAAAACTGAACACAAGGATTTGCTCTGAGCTACATCCACAACTCCCTCCGCCGCTTTTTACTATTTATGTGAGACAGGATCTGGCTCAGTTGCTAAATTGCCCAGGCTGGGATTGAACTTGTTATCCTCCTGCCTCAGCCTGCCATAGGGTTGGAATTATAGGCCTGTACCCCTGGGCTCAGCTCTCATTTGTTCACTTTCTTTCTTTCTTTCTTTCTTTCTTTCTTTCTTTCTTTCTTTCTTTCTTTCTTTCTTTCTTTTTACAGGGTCTTACTCTGTAGTCCAAGGTGATCCTGAATTCACCAAGTAGCCCAAGCTGGCCTCTAACTCATGGCAATCCTTCTGCCTCAGCCTCCTGAGTGCTGGGATTACAGACATATGCCACCATACCCAGTTTACGTGGTGCTGAGGAATCAAACTCAGGGCACTTGCTAGGCAAACACTCTAACCACTATGTTATTCCTCCAGCCTTTTTTTTTTTTTTTTTTTTTTTTTTTTTTTTTTGAGACAGGTTCTTGCTCTGTAGTCCAGGCTAGTCCTAAACTTGCTATGTCACTATGTAGTCCAGGCTGGCCTTGAACTCACAGCATACTTCTGCTTCAGCCTCCTGAGGGTTGGTATTACAGGTTTGCACCATCATGCCAGCTTCATTCATTTCTAAATGTGCATTAAGAACCCATTTTGTGGGGGCGGGAGGAATGGCTCAGTGGTTAAAGCGTTTGCCTAGCAAGCACTAAGTCAAGTGCTAAATACTGGAGTTCGATTCCCTAGAACCACATAAACCGGGTGTGGTGGCACATGCCTATAATCCCAGTACTTGGAAGGCTGAGGCAAGAGGATTCCCTTTAGTTTGAGGACAGTCTGAGCTACAGAGTGAGAGGTCAGGGCCAGCCTGGGCTACAGAGTGAGACTTTGTCTCAAAAGAAAAAAAATAGAAAGAAAACTGCCCAGTTGTGACTGTCTACCCCACTTTACAGATGGGGAAACTGAGTCATGACAAGGAATGTGATTCAATCCTAAACAGGAGGGCTCCAGAATGTGATCTTAACCCAGTTACAAGAGAAGACCTGCTAACAGAACCAACTTGGGAGTCCTGAGGGGTAGTCACTGGGCAGCTTCTAGAGAATTTTAGCAGAAAAGAGTAAAGTCTAGTGGAGGAGAGACTGGTCAGCTGAAGCTATCACTAAGGTCTGTCTGTGACCAGGATAGCAGTGGAAGGGTAGAGACGAGGAGATGTTTTAGAAACATTAACAGCCAGGCCTCATGGTCCTGGTCCATAATCCTAGCACTCTGGGAGGCTGCGGCAAGAGGACTGCAACTTTGAGCCCTGTCTGGGCAACTCAGCATCTTTAGCATCTTAGTAAGACCCTGTCTCAAAAAAACAAAAACGGGCTGGGCTTGTGAAGGCTCTGGGCTCAACCCTCCGTAACACACACACACACACACACACACACACACACACACACACACACACACACACACACACACACAAACATATGAGGCAAACTGGAGGGTCTTGGGAATTTTTTTTTTCTAGGTACCATTTTTCTCTGGAGTCCATGTTGGTCCTTAACTCACTATATGGCCAAGCTGATCTTTAACACAAGGCAATCCTCAAACCTAAGCTCCCTGGAGTGCTAGGATTACAGGCGTGCGCCACCATGACCCAGTTCCACGTAGTGCTGGGGAATCAAACCTAGGGGCTCGTGCTTACCAGGCAAGTGCTTTAACTGCTGAGCTGTGGTCCCAGCCCTGGGAATCAATTTTCTGCCATAGGTGAGGGGGGGAGGGTGAGCTCAGGGCTTCG
Source organism: Ctenodactylus gundi (assembly GCA_004027205.1). Taxonomy (NCBI): domain Eukaryota; kingdom Metazoa; phylum Chordata; class Mammalia; order Rodentia; family Ctenodactylidae; genus Ctenodactylus; species Ctenodactylus gundi. The sequence continues at coordinate 152,453 of PVKB01002930.1, forward strand.
TGGGGGTAGGCACTGTACTGGTCTCTTACCACACCAGTGAGGCCGGGCTCACCCTGAAGGTGGAACCAGAGACTCACCGAAGCTCAAAAAGGCTGCCAGCCTCCCAGCATCCGGGCAGTGATAACTGTCCCCCACCCCCAGCACGCATGCACACACACGCAGCAGGCTTACTCTCAGAAAGCCTTCTCCTCTACAAGATCCCATCTAATCCCCACAGCAGCCTGGGGGGCAGGGCCCTCCCCCACTTTACAGATGGGGAAACTGGCACAACTGCAGGAGGCACATGGCAGGTCAGGGGCTAGCCCGGGGTCACACGGCTCGTGCCCAAACCACCCTGGAGTGTTTGCCACGGACCTTGGACTCGTCCTCCCTGCCCACCCTGCTCCAGCAGGCCCTTGAAGGCCATCTGGGAAGATGGAGGCATCTGTTGCACATTAGAACCTCAGAGCTGGGGTAACGGTGGGGCTGCGCGAAAAGCACGACTTGGTCACCAGCACTACCAGAGGCAGAATCCGGGTACGGAAACGCCAGGGAGGAGGGGAACGAGCCAGGTGGGGCCCGGGGCCCCCAGCGGGGCGGGGGGAGGGCGGGAGCGGGCGAGCGGGGACAAAGAGGGTAGCGGCACACCTGGAGGCCGAAGCCCGCGCCCGCCAGCCCCGATTCAAAGTGGAGCGCAGGCTGTGATTGGCGGCCCGGCCCGAGCCCCACCCCTCCTCTCACCTCCCAGGGAGCTGGGAGAGGCGGGCGGCCTCGCTCCGCGTGTTTTTAACCACAGAGCAGCCCCTGACTCTACGGACCTCAGCTAACTTCTAATGCCCCGAGCCCCGTAGGGCGTCTGGGGTTCGGGCACCCCATCAGTTTCCCGACTTGTGGAGCTGCCGGGTTTCGGCCGTCCGATCATCCCTCCCCTCCAGCGTCCCCATGTACTCGTCTGACCCCCTAGCCTGTCCTCTCAGATATCCCGTTCCCGACCCCTCTCAGTCTAGCCATCCGCCCTCGGGCAGGCTCCTGGGTCGCTGTCCCTTCCCACGGGGCACCCTGGCCATCTTGGGTCCGTCGAGCTCGCCTACACGGCGGCCCAAGACCCGAGCCCGGGGCAGCGCGCGCGGCTGGGCGGAGCCGGCAGGGGCACCTTAGGCGCGCGCGCCCCCCGGCGCAGATGGCGGCGGCGCGAGCCCGCGCGAGGCCGGCTGGGGCTCGGTTTCGGCCCTGAGAGGCGGGGCGGGCGCAGGCCCCCAGGCCGCGGCCAATCACTGCTCGGCCTGGACTCCCGACCTGCCGCCAATCACCGCCGGCCGGGTTGCCCTGCCCGCCGCGTCCTTTGTTCCTGCGGGCCCGGACTGTCCGGCGGTACCCTGCGGCCCGGGGCAGGTCCCGGCCCGGCGACTTCCGGCCCCCGCGACCAAGCTGTGTGCACGCGCGTGTGTCGGAGGCGCCAGGGTTTTTCGTGCCTTACCTCCAGACGTAGCCCACTCGTGTTCCCGCGGCCACCCCAAAGGGCTCTGGAACGCCCGGCCAAGGGCCCGGAAAACTGCCGCACTTTGCCCTTGCGAGGGTTTCTGGGGTGCTTCAGGACGTGGGCAGTGGTCCAGCCCTGCCCCACCTTAACTTCCCGGGCCTGCGCTTGCCTCTGCCTCTGCTTGGCTGCTGCCCCTGCGTGCCCTCTTTATCTGCCAAATGAACACTGAGTCTACTTTCGGGGTGCATCTTCTGAGACCCCTGGGAATTGCCTTCCTCTGGGACCATCTGCTCCCAGCCGGCATGGGTTCCCTTTGGTCCAGGTCTGGGGCATCCCCACCAGTGTGCCCCTGAGGGACTCGGGGACAGTGACAGTGATGTGTCTTGCATGTCTATTCAGCCTGCACCCCAAATGCCAACTGGTCGGTCACTGTACCTTCAGGCCCAGTTTTGATACAGCCTGAGGATGAGTGGAGATTCTGTCACTCGATGAGTTGGGGCCTCTGTTTTCTCATCTGTGAAGTGGGAACAATTACAGTATTGATGTCAGCTTCCTATCCCAAGTCAGGCCTGCTGTGAAAGTTAGATGAGCTAGGACACATGCAGGCCCATGTCTGGTAAGAAGCCGTGACACTCATGCAGGCCCAGTCCTTGTGCATGGACTGATTCTCCACCCCTACCCAGTTCTTGAATCCAGTGGATGTTCCTTTTGCCATCCCCTCCTTGTTAAGACTGTGAAGTCCTCTCAGGACTCCATCTTTAGTCTCTATCCCCCTTCCTCACCCCAACTCTTTGGGAACTCTGAGGCCACCCCTGCCCTCCTCACTCTGACACCACTCCAGGACTTCCCTTGAAGTCCTTACCACCACCCCATCTGCCGCAGCTACTCTTTCTGGGAAAAACTTGCCACCCTCACTACTGCCCATGCTCTGCCTCTGGCCCCACCATGCTCTGTGGCTCCCAGGCCTGCCCTTTTCTCCCAGGGACAGTGCCTTGACCCACACTCTTGCTTTTGGCCTGGCCTGGTCTTTGGCCTCCCTCTGAATCCATATTCCACAGGGCCCACTGCTGGAAGGCTTCTGTCTCCCATCCCCCTAATGCCTGGACCTGGGCATTACCCATAGGGCCCTGCCATCTGGTCCTGCCTGCCTTCCTGTCTCAGCTACCGAAACACAGAATTACTTTAGATGAAAGCCTTGATATGAGCCAGGAGGCAAGGGTATGGGTCCACCTTCCCAGGGCTCCGTAAGAGAAGCACCAGGCACTGGGGACAGTTAGAGGAACAGCTGAGGCTGAGGAGCCAGGCTGGCTCAGCACATAAGCTTTGCAAATGGACTCTACAAACAGGCACATAGGATGAGGCCTGGCTCTGCACTTGCTGACTTTATGACTTTGAATTAATCACTTGCCTGGTTCTTGTGGTGCCCCAGATGATTTTAATATCCCCCACTGGGAGCAGGGGGGTGCTCAAGAAATAGCACAGGTGCTAAAGCACTTGCCTAGCAACCTCGAGGCCCGGAGTTCAATTCCCTAGCATCGCATAAACCAGGTATGGTGGTGCACACTTGTAATCCCAGCACCCGGGAGGCTGAGGCAGGACTGCTGTGTGTTCAAGGCCATCCTGGGCTACATAGTGACTTCAGGACCAGCCTATACTACAGAGTGAGACAGTGTCTCAAAGAAAAAAAAATGGAAAAAAAATTATTATCTCGCACTGGAGGAGAACTGAGGCCAAGAATAGGCAGGGCCGCACTGCCTACTGGGGATTCCCCAGGGCCTCGGCTTCTAAGTCACCTTGGGGGGAGGGACAGGGCCTGAGATGGAGGAGCCTGTTGGGAGGCACTGGGGAGAAGGGAGGGGGAGGGGGTGGGGAGGCCAACAAAAGAGACCAGCTGCTGTTTGCACACAAACCCCAAGTTGATAATGAGTTGGGGGGTAGGGTGGGGGAAGGGGGATGAGAGGAAAGGGTTTGGCGGGAGCCTCTGCCAGCTGAGTCTGCTCAGAGCTGCGCCCCTCCCTCTGCCTCTGAGCTGCTGCCCACACCCAGTGCATAAATCTGCCCCCAGGGTGGCAGCTGAGGAGGGTGAGAAGGCCCAGCCTTGAACACCTGGGGAATGGGCAGTTTAGCCTGGAGGATGAGAAGGCCCAGCCTGGGTGATCTGACCCCCTAGGTCTCCAGCCTCCCAAGTCTTCAGGCAAGAAGGGCCCTTGCCTACTGGGGTCCAAAGTCTCCTGAGGAGCCTGAAGCAGGCTCAGACCCTCTCTGATCTCCTGGCCAGGATGAAGGCTCCATAGCTCCTGGCCTTGGAGAAGCTCTGAGAAGAAGACACTTCTCAGGAACAAAGGCGCAGACCTAGGGCTGTGGGGAGGCCATGGGGCTCCTGCCAGTGCCTGCACCCCAATAATGCCAGGAGGACCCCAGGTGGCTCATTGAATGGGATACAGATAAACAACCCTGGGGTGCTGAGAGTGAGAACCCCACATGGAGAGTTGTGAAAGGGTCCTGCTGCCCTGCACCCAGCTTTGTGCCAGTGTCCCTGGACCCTAAATCTGATTGGCCTGATGGCATGGTCCTAGTTAAAGAGCTGCCCATGCACACAGCAGGCTGCAGCCATGTGGGCTGTGGGCGCAGCTGACAGGCTGTGCGGGTACGCAGCGAGTGCTCCTGCTGCCGCGTGTGCCAGCCTAGCAACGGCCCCTGGGAGCTGGGAGCGACGGCGCCAGGAGGGGCTGGCAGCTCCCAAGCGCTCCCCACCACGGCCGCCTCCTATTTCCCTTGCTGCTTGTGCTCCTGCCAACACCTGCTCCAGGAGAGGGGCAGCCTGGCACTGGGCCCCAAGGACAGAACGCGACTTTGGGGCCTTGGGCTGCTGTCAGCCTGCTCCCGAGAAGCCAGTGCTGAGCCTGTGGGAGCAGCAGGTACAAACCCACTGGGTGGAGCAGGAGCCAGGAAGAGCACACAGGGAGGGAGCAGTGTGCTGCCTCCTTAGCAGTCCCTCAGCCTCAAGCCTGGAATGTGACCAGATTCAGCAGGAAGAGTCTAGGGAGGTGGCAAAGGCCAGGGGGGCAGCAAGAGGGGTGGGGGAGCAGAAGTGGGAAGGCAGGGAGGAGGCTTGGGGCCAGCCACTGAGGGACCTTGGACACCTGGTGATCGGGCAGTTTAGCCTGGAGTCAGTGGAAGCCACAAAAGGTGTTAAGCGAGGAGCAAGTGATGGACAACACAATGAAATGACCACAGCCACCGTGTAGCAAGAAGAGGGCGGGGGTCGTGATGTGGAATCAGTGGCTCCAGTGATGAATCATGCCAGGGCCCTGGCATCATAAAGGCCTTGACCCTCTCTGGGCCTCGGCTCCTTCAGCTATGATTTGGGGCAAATATGATGGCCTACTCCCCTAATGTGTTGCTAGGGCTGGAGGACATGGTCCTTGACATGGTCACCTCCTTCCTGGGAGGAGGAGAGCAGTGGTGCACACAGTGAGGATGGTGCAGGGCTCCTGCCCAGCAGTGGCCATGCAACTGCGCGGAACAGGACATGTCCTTGAGCACAGAACGCCTTGGCCTCAGTGGGTACATGAGAGGGCAGGAACAAGGGATGCTGGAGCCGTGCCCAGTGGAGCTGGAGTACTTAGAGGACCTCCAGAGTCCTCCTAAAAGGCCCTGGCCCAGGAATTGCTGGGAGCCAGCACCCCATGAGCCTCTAGAGGGTGAGTGGGACTTGATATCAAAAGGTGCTAGCCAGGCCTAGTGGTACCAGCCTGTAATCCCAGCATTCTGGGAGGCTGAGGCTGGAGGATGGCAAGTTCAAGCCCGCCTGGGCAATTTAGGGACTTAGAAAGACTGTCTCAAAATCAAAACACAGGCTGGAGGAATAGCGCAGTGGTTAAAGTGCTTGCCTACCAAGTGCAAAGTGAAAAGTTTCGGCATCGGTGAAGGTAAAGGCCGGGCAGAAACAAAAAGTATCGGTCATCTTTATTAAAGGAGCTCCCGGGTGAGGTTCACGGACCCCAAGGAAGGGGTCTGAGAAGTCACACCCCAGGAGAGGGGTATAGGGTACTTATAGGATTTTGGGAAACGTATGGGACCGTGGCAGTGGCAGTGATTGGGTGGCTTGGCCAGTGATGCTGTCCTCAGTTAAGTTTCCTTTTCCCAGAAGCTGTTTCTGGCAGGGGACTTGTTGGTCTGCTGGTTTTTCTCTTCCCCTCTCCCCTTGGGCCATCACAAAGTCCTAAGTTTGACTCACCAGTACCACATAAATTGGGCATGGTGATGCACACCTATAACCCCCGCATTCGGGAGGCTGAGGCAGGAGGACTGCTGTGAGTCCAAGCCTAGTCTGGGCTCCATAGTGAGTTCAGACCAGCCTGGGATACACAGTGAGACCCTGTCTCAAAAAAATAAAAATAAAAATAAAAAATAAATCAAAAATCAAAACCCAAAATCAAGCTGGAGAGAATGTAGCTCAGTGTGAAGGCCCTGGGTCAAATAATCAATTCAACCAAACCAAACCAAACCAAACCAAACCAAACCAAACCAAACCAAACCAGTGTGCATTTGTACTGGTTTTGTTACGCCCTAGTGACAGTGCGAGGGGAGGAGGCTATGTTCCCTGGGCTTGATTCACAAGTTGGGGATTTCAGGGGCCCTGAGCCTTAATGTCTACTAAGACCCCGAGGCTAGTGCTGAGAAGGTCAGCCTGGTGCCACCCAGCGAGGGGACCAGGCTGGCTGAGGCCCAAGGCTTTTCCCGACCCACCCTCTCTGGCCACAGAGGAGGCATTGATGGCATGAGGAGCAACCAGAGGCTGCTGCAGCTGCGGTGGCAGAGGCACCACAGGCTTTGAGAGAAAGGGCCAGGGTGACCCTGCAGCCCCCCAGCCACCCCTGGGAGGGCTCCAGAAGGCAGGTGTATGTGTCTTAGGTCAGCACTGAAGCCCTGGGTATTCTCGTTCTCAGGAGTTCTTCTGCTGCAAGGAACCACTCTGGAAGGTGACCATGGACACCTGGAAGGAAAGCCATGGACCTTCATTCCCAGGGTGGTGGCAGAAATCAGGGCTTGTCCACCTTCGATACCCCACAATGGAAATCTGCACCTTAACCTGACTTCTGTCATCAGGCAGAATCTGGACACCTTCACTGGCTTTGGCTCCCACCACTGGACCCCCGTGGAGAGCTAGGGACCCCGGTGCTCCCATCTCCCTTCCAGATTTCCTGCAGAGCTCCGTCCTTTTCTCTTTCCTCATCCAGTTTGCCTGCCTGTTTGAGGCTTTACCTACACCTCCTCCATGGAGTCTTCCTGGATTATTCCACACTCCCTTCAGGCCCCCTCTATAGCCCCTGCATTTTGCAGGCACCTCCAGTGTAGTTATCATCTTAATTATCATGGTGGATTTTTTTTTTTTTTTTGAGTCAGGGTCTCACTTTGCAGTCTAGACTAGTCCTGAATTCACTATGTTGTCTAGGCTGGCCTTGAACTCATGACAATCCTCCTGCCTCAGCCTCTGATGGATTTTCAGGATTGTGCCACCATACCTGGCTTATGTGGTGCTGGGGAATCTGCTCAGGGCCTTGGGCTTGCTAGGCAAGCGCTCTAACTGCAGATATACCCCCAGTTCCTATCATGCTGGACTGTGACTGTTCACATGTAAAGTACCTCACGGGAGGAAATGCTCCCAATAGGCAGAGTCGGCCAGAGTGGCCTGTGGACAACTCTCCTTCCCAGAGACCCTTGGTCTCCACATGGGCAGGTAAAGTGGCCCTGTGACCTCCCTGGAAGCTCCATTTACACCCTAAGGCCTGAACCCAGGAGGACAGATGTATGCATTCACACCCACACTCCCATGCACCCACACAAACTCACATAGAAACACACGCACACAACAGATGCACACTCAGACAAGCACTGAGGCATCCTGCATACACTGCTGCACCTGCACACTCTGTCTCTGGCAAATGGAGAAACTGGTGTGTGCCACAGACTCGCACCCAGAGACAGTCACACACGTGCATGCTCACCTTACACATGCATCTCTAGACACATCTGCACAGACCCACTCACATACAGACATGCTCTCACAGATGTACCCACACTGGCCACACACAAGTAAGTACCAACACACCCTATGACCCAGTCAGCACTTCTGTGCTGAAGGAGGAATGGCTGGCTGGCTAATTTCACTCAGAAGCTGCCACCTTCTGCCTGAAGGAGGCCCAGGACCAGCAGAGGGCGCCAGTGGCTCCTTCCTGTCAGGCCTAGCCAAGGGAGCAGGGATAGGGCATGGTTACCACCTGTTCTCCCATGCCAGGTCCGCTTTGTTCCTCAGGTCCCAGAAGAAGGTAACCACGCCTGGGGACACCAAAGCCAGAGTCCTGCAGGCTCTGCTTGGTCATGCTCTGCCTAGCTTGGGAGATGAGACTGGGAAGTAAGGGAGTAAGAGGATCCAGTCTGAAAGCAGGTGCCCAGGACCAGGACTGCAAGCCACCACAAGGTGGTGAGCCACCCATCACCCGCTGCCCTTGGGCCCTGCAAGGCTCCACACCTTGAGGGCCTGCAGCCCTTCCCCTTCCTCACTGCCCATTTAAGAGCTTGTTCATGTGCTCCTCCTCCCTGCACTGAAATAGGGGCAGAGAGTCCCAAAGGCAAGTCCCTTAGTCCGCCCTCCCTGCCAGGCCCCCACTCTTCTGGCCCCACCTAGTTACCAGTGGGGGTTTTGGATTCCTCAGGGAGGGCGGCCCAAGGCCCCAACTTTGCCTGACCACCCTGGAGTCCTGGAAATGGTGATGACAATCATCCAAGATGCCCGCCTCTGCTACTTGCAACAACTTTGGGCAAATCATTCAATCTTCTGACCCTCAGTTTTCTCACCTATAAAATGGGCTTTTTGGTGATAAGGTCTCATTTTGCAGTTTAGGCTAGTCCTGAACTCACTACAAAACCCAGGATGGCTTTGAACTTGCATTTATTCTCCTACCTCAGGCTCCCTACAGCTGGGATTGCAGGAGGACCACACCTGGCCTTTTGGTTTGGTTTGGTGTTTTATTTGTTTTGTACTGGGAATGGAACCCAAAATCTTTACAATGAGTTAAACCCACAGCCCATTTATTATGTTTATTTTTGAGACAGGGTCTTACTAAATTGGTAAACTGCTCAGGCTAGGCTAGAACTTGTGATTCTCCTGTCTCAGCTTCCCAAAGTTCTGGGATAGCAGGCTTGTGCCAAGAGGCCCAGCTACAATGGGTTTTCTTACCAATTCCTACCTTGCCAGTGGCCTTGAGAGCAAGTGCAACAATGTATGTAGAGTCCTGATCTGGGTCTCCGTTGTCCCTGGTGTAATCTATTTTCTTTACTTTCTCTCTTTCTCTTTTCTTTTCTTTCTTGGAGGAGTTATTGGAGATTGAACCCAGGGCCTCTGTACTGAGCTGTCTCCCCAGTCCACTGTTTTTATTTCAAGACAGGGCCTCACTAAGTTGCCACATTGCCCAGGCTGTGCTTGACCTTGCAATCCTCTTGCCTCAGCCTCCCAAAGTGCCAGAATTATGGGCCTTCAACACTGGGCCCCATTTGTCCCTGGTGTGATTTCTGCGCACCAAGCACTTCTCTGGTTGAGACTCTGGGACAGAGTTTGGACCCCAGCAGAGACGCACACAGTATGTAGTCACTAAACCCTGGTATGTGTGTGCCGGGGCACAGGATCAGCGGGGGGAATACCGCACCTGTGACGTCAGCAAGCCACCAGCAGCGGTTGCCTGGCCAGTCACTGGCCTTGCTTTCCAACTGATTTGCTTCTCTGGACTCGAGTTTCTATTCACAGTGAGGCTGAGCTCTGGACTTGCTAGCTCTGGGCTTCTGATGATCAAGGTTCCTCCTCTGTTTTCTTCCACTAGGGAAAAAATAGGCTGTCTCTGGTATAATTTATTTTCTTTTCCTCCTCATCCAACAGCAACTCCCATTTCCTTCCCAGCTGTCCCCCATAACTGGGCCCTCTTCAGCTCAGGGTGGGTGTCTGCATGCCCTCTCCTCCCTGGCTCTGTCAGACTGAGTGGAGGTAGAGATCTCTCCTCCCTCAGGGCATTTCTGCTCCTCCCAAGGGCAGGCCAGACAGGGGAGCTGGGCAAGCCCTTGGGGTGAGATCTTTACCCATGCTCAGTTAGCTGTGGGTGGGGCTGGGCAGGACCCCAGTGGCCTACTGGCTGCTGTCCTCATTAGTGGCATTAGCAGGTGGCCTCACTCCAAGTGAATTAGCTGGTTCTCCAGGAGGAGGGCTGTGGTCTGCAGGCTCCAGGCACTGGTTAGTCATTCATTCACCACAACCCCATGCCCACCAGAGGTCAGTGGCCTTCCAACCCTGAGCCTGCCAGTCTGGCTGGCAACCAGGCAGCAAGAAGCTGGTGCCCTGCACGGTCCTGGCTGTTCGTCCACCTGCCCCGCAGCATCCCATTATAGGCTGCTGGCCTTCATCCATCAGCCTCACCCACGCGTAGGCTGGCCACCCTCCATCGCCACCTGCCCCCCTTCCCACCAGGCTCCATCGAGTGCTCCCCTAGTCCTCTGGCACCCTGACCCTGTGCTGTGAATAAATAAACTAATGAATGAGGGATGCTCTTTCCCCACCGCAATAGCAACTCTTCCTCAGCTCTAGGATCCCCACCTCTCATCACTCCGGCTTGAAAGTGAGTCTACCACAGCTATGGAGTAGGAAGCACTATATTTGGAGGCCAGACAACCTGAATTCCAAGCCCTGGGCCTTGTCTGTGAGCTCCTGTTCCCAGGCCACAGGGTCCTCGTGGACATGTGACTGGTTTCCTTCCCCCATTCTGGCTGTGAGGATTCAGAGTAGTTATCATGTGCAGGGGAATGGGGACATCTCTGAGTGGTTAGAGCGCTCCCTCGCTTGTCTAGCATATGCAGGGCCCTGGGTTTGAGTCCCCAGAACCACATAAAAATTAGCTGGCCATGGTGGTGCACACCTGTAATCCGAGCACTTGGGAGGCTGAGACAGGAGGATCGCCATGACTTTGATGCCAGCCTGGCTACATAGAAAGTTCAGGACCAGCACGGACTACAGAATGAGGCTACGTCTCAAAAAATAAAAACAGGGGCTAGAGGAATGGCTCAGTGGTTAACACGTTTGCCTAGTACCCAAGTTCGATTCCCCAGCACCACATTAACTGGGTGTGGTGGTGCATGCTTGTAATCCTAGCACTCAGGAAGCTGAAACAGAAGAACTGCTGTGAGCTCAAGGCCAGCCTGGCCTCCACAGTGAACTCAGGACCAACCTGGGCTATAGAGCGAGACCCTGTCTCAAAATGAATAAATAAAAACAAAAATATATCATGTGCAGGGAATGCAGGACATAGACATACTACCCCCATGACAGTCGGGCTCTTTCTGGGGGGCCTCTGTACACATATGTGTGCAATTTCCCTTGTATTGTTCTATAATCCTTGATGTGTTGTTCCATAATTAGTCTCAAATGGTTTCATCCTAATAAACAGCATCTGCAGAGCAGTTGGTTTGCACAGTACTTCCCCCCGCTCCATTCCCACCTTTACAAAAAGAAAATTGAGGCTCAGAGAGGTGCTGTTTCTCCAGGACACCATGGTAGAGAGGAGGCAGAGCTCATCCATCCCTCATCTGTGGGGTATGCTGGTCCCTAGTTCTAGGCGAGGGTATGTGGGGCAGGGGGACTCACCGGAGGCAGGGAGGCTCCCTGGGACCTGAGGCTGATGGAGGGTGGCTCACTCATAGAGGTCTGGGCTCCTAGCAAGCAGGCTCCACGAGGCCCAAGCAGGGGCAAGAGTGCATGTTCTGGCGAGTAATGGGAGTTCAGGCTGACACCACTGACCCCAGCGGGGATTAGGGAGGGCTCAGGCCTGTTGTGGTGGAATGAGGGACTGGGTTAGCTCCACAACCTTTGCTGTTTAGGCTTAGGTGACCCAGAAACTTCAGTCCAGGCTTATCCTAAATTTACTAGGTAGCCCAAGTGGGACTGACCTCATGGCAATCCTCCTGCTTCAGCCTCCCAAGTGCTGGTATTACAGGTGTGCACCACCACACCCAGTTTATGTGGTGCTGGGGAATTAAACTCAGGACCTTGCAATTGGTACCTAAGTGCTATAATCACTGAGTTATGCCTCCAGCCCCCCTATTTACTTTTTACTTTTCTTTTTTTTGACACAGGATCTCACTCTGTAGCCAGGGCTGAGCTCACTATGGAGCCCAGGCTGGCCTTGGACTCATGGCAATCCCCCTGACTCAGCCTCCCTAGTGCTGGGATTACAGGTGTGGGCCACCATGCCTGGCTGTATGTTGTATTGGGGACTCAACTCGGGGCCTTGTGCTTGCTAGGCAACTGCTTTAACTCTGTGCCATTCCTCCACACCCGACCCCCATTTACATTTTGAAGAGTTAAAAAAAAAAAAAGACCTGGTTGCAGTGGCATGCCTGCTATCCTAGCTATTTGGGAAGCCAAGAAAGGGAGGGAGATTGTTTGCACCCATGAATTCAAGGCTAGCATGAGCAATATGGAGAAATCCCATCTCAAAAAACGAACATAGCTTAGTGGTAGAGAGTGAGTGCATGCATGAGACCCAGGACCCTGAGTTTGATTCCTACTACTGGAAGAAAAGGGAGAAGCATACAAATGACAATAAAGGGAGTGGGTCATAGCTCAGTGGTTAGAATGCCTGCCTGACATGCACATGGCCCTGGTTTTATTCCCCAGCCCCACATAAGCCAGGCATGGTGGTGCATACCTATCATCCCAGCACTTGGGAGACTGAAACAGGAGGATTGCTCTGTGTTCGAGACCAGCCTGGGCTACGCAGTTAGTTCAGGAGTAGCCTGGATACCACAGCAAGATGCTGTCTCACAGAAATAAAAAAAATAAATAAATAAAATAAATAGGGACTGGAGGAATGGCACAACGGTTAAAATGCTTCCTTTGCAAATGCAAGGCCCTGAGTTCAATTCCCCAGCACCACATAAGGCTGGTTATGATGGTGCATTCCTGTAATCCCAGCACTCGGGAGGCTGAATCAGGCGATTGTCCTGAGTCCCAGGCCAGCCTGGGCTATGCCAGCCAGTGAGTTCAGGGCCAGCCTCGGCTGTGGAGTGAGACCTTGTCTAAAAATTTTTTTAAAAATAAAAAATAATAAATAAAAAGTGGAAAGGAATAAAACCCATTCCCATGCACTTGCAGAGACAGACTTTGGCCCTGCCTCAAGATGGGAAAGGATGTGTGTGTGAACATCAACATTGCAAGTACATGCTCACGTCTGCATAGCTGGGAACACACATTTGGTCACACATGGAAACAGGATTCACGGACATGGCTGTACTGACAATGCACGTGCATACCCAAGGCTGGGGTGGGCGTTGGGGATGAGGGACACGAACAGAGGCTGCTGTAGAGAAGAGAAGCCAGTCAAGATCCAGACAGCAGTCCCTTCGTGCCCGCCGTGGGCCTTTCACTCACAGTTTTCTTGGCCCACACCAGGCCTTCCCACTCAGTCTCACTGCCACTACTGATCCAAGCTTCTGTCTGGGCAGACAGGGCAAGTTCCCTCAACTGCAGGGAGCTCCTAAGTGAGCAGGGCTGGAGCCCCCAACACCATTTCCTAGGGTTTCAGACTTTGAGGCTTAGCCTTTTCTGGCCTTTCCTGCTGACCCATCTGACCTCCCACAGGCAGCTTCCCCACTCCTGGTGACAGCATACAACATGCACAGCTGCCTGTGGACAGATGTGAACGAGAGTCTGTGGAGGGGATAAGGGGAGATGATCCCCACTTTTGTGCACAAAAGCACCTGTGTGAAACTCTCATTGTTCCTGGGCTGCGGAACCCTAGAAAGTCTGTTTCTGGTGAGAGTTTGGGATGATGGCTCAGAGCTCGGGAAGCCAACATGCCAGTAGCAGACAGATGGAGCAAGACTGAGATGGCTGAGGGCCTCTGTGAGGGGAATCAGGAGCAGGAAGAGGAGTACAGGCTCCATGGCATGGCTGGGTGACCTCAGTATTAACAGCACCAACCATATGGGCATGGCCACAGTGCTCACATGAGCATTAGCATGTGTGTGGTAGTAGAGATTCAACCTAGTGCCTTTGCACGGAGCTACATCCCCTGTCCATTTTTATTTTGCCCTTTTTTGGAGAGGGTCTCTCTCTGTACTCTAGGTTGAACCTAAATTCACTACATAGCCCAAATGGGCCTCAAACTCGAACTCATGACAATTCTCCTGCCTCAGCCTCTTAAGTGCTGAGATTACCTAGGTCATTTTTGATTTTGAGACAGGAGCTCACTAAATCACTAAGGTGCCCAGGCTGAGCTCAAACATGTGATCCTACTGCCTCAGCTTCTCAGTGATTACAGGTGTGCACCACCAGGCCTGGCTATAACACAGTTTCTTAGAGTCATGAGCTAAGGCTAAAGGATTAGCACAGCAATTAGAGTGCTAATTTAGGAAGCACTAAGGCCCTGAGTTTGAATCCCCTGCACCACATAGACTGGCAATAGTGGCACATGCCTGTAATCCCAACTTTTAGGATGCTGAGGTAGGAGAACTGCTGTGAGTTTGAGGCCAGTCTGGGTACACAGTAAGTTCAGAACCAGCCTAGACTACTACGGAATGAGATCCTGCCTCAAAAAAAAAAAAAAAAAAAAAAAAAAAAAAAAAAAAAAAAAAAAAAAAAAAAAAAAAAAAAAAAAAAAAAAAAAAAAAAAAAAAAAAAAAAAAAAAAAAAAAAAAAAAAAAAAAAAAAAAAAAAAAAAAAAAAAAAAAAAAAAAAAAAAAAAAAAAAAAAAGACAGAAAAAAGAAAAAAAGAAAAAAGAAAAGAAAAAAAGAAAAAAGAAAAGTAAAAAGAAAAGAAATTCATGAGCTTTTAATGCCAAGAAGGGACATTACCACGAAGTTATAAATTGTGGGCTGCTTTGTCATTTAGATGTGACAAGTTTCCTGGAAAAGCTCAAATACTCCTTATTCTATCTGGCTGTCTCTCACCCTGCCCCCACTCAGCTCTGGGCCTGCCTGGCACACCCAGCTGGACACAAAGCCTCTATCCTGTAGACCTCTAAAGCAGTCCTCTTTTTGTATTTCCCTGGGGATCAGTGAGCCCCTGGGGAGTCTGGGCCTTCATCAGAGAGCTTGTTTTTTTTTGGGAGGGAGGGTAGAGGAGGGGTGGGTGAGTGAGGGATTACTGGGCTGGGTGGTGAGGTCTTCCCAGCTTGCCTTCTGGGTTCTCTGAGGCCAGCCGAGGCCTAGCTATGGAATATCCAGGCTAATGGTCCCATGAAAAGACCATGGAGACTGCTGGGTGTCCCAGTGCTCCAAGCTCCTGTGCCTTGCTCCTGTGAGTGTAGAGTCATGCTTCCTTAAGGTGAAGCAGCATGGTAACATTCCAGGGAACGTTCCTTTATGCCACTTTAGAAAAAAAATCAAATCTGAATTACTTCATGCAAATGTCAGAGATTGGGGGCCATCCAGAGAAGTTTCTGATTTTCTTTTTTTCAGCATTGGGAATTGAACCCAGAGCCTTTGCACTGAGCTACATCTCCAGCCCATCTTTTAGGGGTTTTTTTGTAACTGGCCCTGAACTCACTATTTAGCCCAGGCTGGCTTTGAATTCACAGAAATCCTCCTGCCTCAGCAGGGTCTTATATTTGCTAGGCAAGTGTCTTAAGTGCTGAGCTATGCCCCAGCCCATAGTTTTATTATGAGACAGAGTCTCATGAAGCTGCCTCTGCTGGACTCAAACTTACGGTCCTCCTGCCTCAGCCTCCTGAGTTCTGGAAATACAGGTGTGTGGCAGCAGGCCCCACTTACATGGTGCTGGGAATCAAACCCAGGGTCTTGCACTTGCTAGGCAAGTACTTTAATCACTGTGTTATTCCCTAGCCCTCCACTCACCTTTTTTTCTGGCCTTTTTTTCTGAGACAAGGTCTCGCTCTGTAGTCCAGGCTGGTCCTGAATTCACTTTGTAGCCCAGACTGGCCTTGAAAACATGGCAATCCTCTTGCCTCAGCCTCCTGAGTACCAGAATTACAGGCATGTGCCACCACTCCAGGTTTAGGTGGTACTGGGGAATGGAACCCTAGGGTTCCTTGTTCTAAGCACTGAGCTGTGCCCCTAGCCCCCTTTCGCCCATTCTTAAATAAATAATGATGTGAACGTCACAATCTCTTGGAAGATTTCCCAAATGTCAGGAGGCAAAAGGGAAAGTGGATAGAGAGAAGTACAGGAGAGGGAGAAGGGCTGAGCTGTCTCGGGGCAGGATGCTGTGAGTGGCTCGGAGACAGGGCAAGGCTAAGGCCGGCAGGCGCACCTAGCAGGGGGTCATGAGATGCCCTCATCTCCACTCCCACCAGCACCCCTGACAGCCTGAGTTCCTCTTTGGGGACAGGTCCCTTGATTGGTGTGAGGTTTAAATGACATACCTGTAAGACGGTGCTTTAGGTTAAAAGGACTCTGGTTTGGTTAATTAATGTCTATTTTAATTTAGGCCTTTGTTCTAAAGTTTATGGAAATACCCAAAGGACACTGGGGGGTGGGGGGCGGAAACAGCAGAGCAGCTAGGTTGAGGACCATAGGAGGAGGCAAATGGATGTCACAGGGACAATTCTCCCGTTAAGCTCAGGCTATCTGTGAAATATGGGGCTTTTGAGATTTGGAAAGTCTATCAAGAAAAAGTGGATTTGGGGGCATCAGTCAGTAGTTAATAATGTATGCCTAGTAAGTGCAAGGCCCTGGGCTGATACCCCAACACCATATAAATAAGGTGTCACATGCCTATAATCCCAGCACTCTGGGAGGCTGAGGCTGGAGAATTGCAAGTTTGAGCCCAATCTGGGCAATTTAGTGACTTAGTGAGACCCTGTCCCAAAGTTAAAAAATAAAATTAAATTAAAAAAAGAAAAAATGGTCTGGGGTGTACCTTACTGTGAAGGCCTTGAGCTTGATCCCCAGTACATCACATACGTGTGTGTGTGCATGCACATGCATGCACACAGAGGGAGAGAGAGAGAGAAAGAGAGAGAGAGAGAGACATGAAGCAAGTTAATCAGAAGCCAGCTTATCTTGATAATAAGTGGCTGGTGATTATTAAAAGATGTATTGAATTTTCTTCACTGTCACCTGAGGAGGCTGTTATTAGTTTCAATCTCAGGTGAGTACAGGCAAACTCATGAAGATGAGACTCTTGCCCGTCGTGCCAAGGCACAGAGACAGGTAGAGAGCCATGCTCTTGCTGTCCAACCCACACTGCCCGGCTGACGCTGAGGCCCAAGAGAAACTTGTCTTGTGGGTCCTCATCCTCTTAAGATGAAGACTACGCTATGTGTAGTGTACACCTGTAATCCCAGTCACTGAGAAGGCTGGGGAAGTAGAAGCACAAGTTTAAGGTCAACTTGAACAACTCAGTGTTCAAGTTTTCTTGTTTTATTTATTTATTTATTTATTTAATCTATTTACTTAGAGACAGGATCTTGCTCTACACTCCAGGCTGGTCCTGAGCTTACTATGTAGTCCAGGCTGACCTGGAACACACAGCAATCCTTTTGCCTCGGCTTCCTCAGGGCTCAGATCTTTTTTTGTTTGTTTTGAGGCAGGGTTTCACTCCAAAGCCCAGACTGGTCCTGAACTCAGTATGGAGCCCAGGCTGGCCTTGGGCTCATGGCAATCCTCCTGCCTCATCCTCCCAAGTGCTGGCATTACAGGCATGTGCCACCATGCCTATCTTATGTGGTGCTGGGGACTTGAACTTGGGTACTTAGTGCTTGACTTAGGGCTTGCTAGCCAAGTGCTTTAACTGCTGAGTGATTCCTCCAGCCCCTGGGATCTTGAGACAGGGTCTTGCTCTGTAGTCTAAGCTGGTCCAGAACTCACTATGTAGACAAGTCTAGCCTCAAATTCATAGTAATCCTCTTTCCTTAGCTTCCCAAGTGGTGGGATCACAGGCATGCATAACCACGCCTGGCTCATGTGGTGTTAGAGAATTGAACTCAGGGCTTTATGCTTGCTAGGCAAATACTCTAACTGCTGTGCTATTCCTCCAGCCACTGGATTGTTTGCGTTTTCTGACAATCTCACTATATATCCCAGGCTGGCCTTGAACTGGCAATTCTCCTGTCTCAGCTTCCTGAGTGCTGGAATTACAGGAGTGTGCCATCATGCCCAGCTTCCCCTCACATTGTGGTACTCCTGCCTCAGTCTTCTGATTGCTAGAATTACAGGTGTGTGCTACAAGTCCCTGCTTATGTGGTGCTGGAGAATTAAACCCAGGGACTTGCACTTGTAGGCAAGACTTTAATCACTGGGATGTAACTTGGCTTCAGAGTCTGGTCAAGTTCCCGGAAGCACTTCTGGCCAGTCAGGTTTGCCCTAGTTTCTGAGTTCCAGAGCTGGTAGCAGCCAGGGCCCCCTGTCTTAGTTACTTATTCATTGCTGGGACAAAATACCTGACATCTACAACATAAGGGAGGAAAGATTATGTTAACTCACAGTTTCAGAATGTCTCACCCAGCCTACCATTGGCAGCTGGCAATAGCAGAGGCACATGGCAGAGGCTGGATTGGTGCTCAAGGCACTGCAGAGGGAAGCCAAATGAGGGATGTCTGGAGACTCAGGCAGGGCCCCAGCTTTCCCAGGAAGAAGCTGTAACAATGTTTCTTCTTCTTCCTTTACTTAGCTCAAATTGGCAGTTGGGCCCCCACACCCAGGGTGGGTGCCCCTCCCTCACTTCCTGGCTCAGAAGTCAATGAAAAACACCTGAAAGTTCTGCCCTGGGTGGTTCCAATTTCAACATATTGACACAATTCCTCCAGGTCAAGCCCGAAGCACCCACCCCTTCCAGTCAGGAGCTATCTCCTAACAGCACAGGGTTCCAGAGTTATCCCACTACGTCCACATACATGAAGTTTTTGGGGGACACTTCAGATCCAAACCGTAGCAGTCCATCACTCACAAGGAGACAGCATGGACGGCAAGGAGACCTGGCAGTGAGGCCACTGGGACTCTGTTCTCAACCAAAGTCCATGTTGTTGGTCACTTTGGACAAATCAGGCCCCTCCTCTGAGCCCAGTGTCTCCTTCCCATTCTTTCCAAGTGCGGGACTACTCACAGGCTCACAGGTAGAGCTGCTAGAAGTGTGTTCTTTTTCTCCTTTTGCAGTGCTGGTGTGACATAGGTCTCAACTCCTTCGGAAGGGGACCTAATGGGACACCAGGTCCAACCCCTTCTGATTCAGAGCACATGGATGATTTTTCTCCACGGTACTAGGAATCAAACCCAGATGCACTCTACTGCTGAGTTACATCCCAGCCCTTATTTATTTTGAGAAAGCATCTCACTAAATTTAGATAGGACTGGAACTTGTGGTCTTCCTGTCTCAGTCTTGCAGAGTGCTGGGATTACATGGACACATGTCACCACACCTGACTGAGCTTAGCTATTTCTTGACGAGGTATATTAGCTATTTCTTGATGGACTTAGGTACAGGTCCATGCTGAGTAGGGAATGCAAACAGGATTGTCCCCGCCTGCACCCAGAGCACTGTGACTGCAGGAAGGTGGGGTTTTACACAACTGCCTGAGCCAGGATTCTCTCCCATTCAGGAACCTGATGAAGAAGCTAAAGAAGTCTGCCTAGAGTCAATGTCAGTCAAGCTTAGGAGAGTCCTCCAGCCCTACTGCTGGCCCTTGGTAGGAGGAAGAGGAGACAGGGAGAGAGAACACTGTAAAATCCCACTATTACCAAGTGATAGTTTCCCACAAAGCTGAAAGCTTTAGGTACTCAAAAGCTGGGGTTCATGGCTACGGATGTTTCTTGGTTTCCCTCTCTCCTTCTTTGAGAGTCATTTCATTTCATGCAGGCCTACCTATTACTATTAATTCCTAATTTCTCTTGTCTATTTCTGCAGGTATTCAGGATACATTTATTTTCACTCATCATAAATGTTCTGCATCCAGATTCAGCCTTGGGACTAGAGGCATAACTCAGCAGTTACAGAACCTACCTCACAATGCAAGGCCCAGAATTCTATTCCGCAGCACCACACAAGCCAGGTGTGGTGGTGCATGCCTTTAGTCCCAGCATCCAAGAGTCTGAAGCAGGAGTACTGCGTGTGTTCAAGCCAGCCAGGGTTCCATGAGTTTGGGTCAAACCTGAACTATACAGCAAGATCATATCTCAAAAAAAAAAAAAAAACAACCCAACAAAAACAAATACAAAACAAGTTTAGTCTTGTCCAAGTGAAGTGGTGTCTTCTGAAGAACACTCTGGGACACAACTTGTCCTAAAAGTTTTTTGAGGCGAGTCTCCACTGAATAGTCCAGGCTAGTCCTGAACCTGCTATGTAGCCCAGGCTGGCTTTGAACACACAGCAGTGAGCTTGTAGATTCCTGCCTCAGCCTCCCGAGTTCTGGGATTAAAGGCATGTGCCACCATGCCCAATTTCTATGGTACCAGAAAATCAAACCCAGAACCTTGAGCTTGTTTAGGCATGTACTTTAACTTACTGAGCTATGACACCAGTCCTGTCCTGAAAATTTAATGGAGAAAACTTTCAACATCTCACAAATGGCCCCAGAGAAGACTGATTAATGAGGCGATTAAAATTTTGGGATCTTGGGGCTGGGGCATAGCTCAGTACTTAGAGCACTTGCCTAGCAAGCACACGACCCTGGGTTGGCATAGTAGCACATGCCTGTAATCCCAGTACTCAGGAGGCTGAGGAAGGAGGACTGCCTTGAGTTCAAGGCCAGCCTGGGCTACACAGTGAGTTCAAGACTAGCCTGAACTGTAGAGAGAGACCCTGCCTCAAAACAAAACAAAACAAAACAAACCCCAAAACACAAAACAAAAAAACTTTGGACTCAAAAACGTGTCTTGGCCAAGGGCTTTGGTTCCTTCAGAGCACTGTGGCCCTGTAAGCAGTCCAGGGTAGAGTGGAGACAGCATGCTATTCTCTGCCTGGGTCATATTCTTTTCTCTTTTAATCAGGGTAGGGATTCTAAAACCCTACCAGAGGGCATTTGGTCAGCACTGTTGAAGTATCCTCTAACAATATTTTAACAGCAAGTAAGTGGTACAATCAGGAGAAAAAGAAGAGTTTCCAGGGTCAGCAAATGGTCACATGTGAAAGTCCTGCACCACAGGAGACCCAAGGCAGCGCCTCGCAGGTGAGGAAAGCCGAAGCCACGTGGGCTCAGGTGTTTGAGGACTGGCTTTCCTCTTGGACTTTACATGCACGTGGAGCTCAGGTTTCTATTAGAAGGTGCCAGCCTGGCCCTGTCTTCCCTGGCAAGAGTTTACTTGCGCTGTGCGGCTGCATCCTGTTTTGAGGTTCTCTTACAGAATTCTTCTAGTGACACACACCATTAATCCCAGCACTCTGGAGGCTGAGGCAGAGGATCATGGGTTGAAGGCTAGCCTGGGCTACACAGTGAATTCAGGGCTTTTCTGGACTACATACTGAGACCCTGTTATCAAAAACAAAAACAAAAACAAAAATTGTTTAAATGAGCACTTCACTGTTCACTTTGAAAATGTCAGAACACCATTTCTGAAAAGCTCTGCTCCTCTAGTTTGTCTTTTTCTTTATTTTATTTATTTTGTATTTGGGATCAAACTAAGGGCCCAGTGCATGCTAGGCAAGCACTTTCATCAATGAGCTATGTCCCAAATTTTTAAAGATAGGGTCTCACTAACTTGTCCAGGCTGGGCTTAAATTTGTGATCCTGCTACCTACCTCAGCAGCGCTCAAAACGCTGGGATTACAAGTGCGGGCCACCACACCTGGCTCCTCCCCCTCTTGGGGGGGGGGGGAGGTTCATTTCATCTACTCATCACACCGACTTCTATGCTGGTGCCTGATGACAGACCCTGGCTACACAGGGCAGCTGAGAGCCTGGCCCTGGAGATCCCATCCTCACAGCCCCAGCTTGCTCTGGGGTCGCACCAAGCCCTCACTGCTGCTTTGACATGGGCAGGCCACCAAGTGTTCTTCTGACCTTTCCTCTTTGTTGACCTGGGTTCTCATGGCAGAGGAGCAGAATCCAGCCAGGAGGCTGTTTGTGGATTAAGAACCACAAGGATTCTTTTTGGCAGTGGTTACAGATTTCTTCAGAAATGTCTCTCTGGGCTGCGCTGTAGCTTGGTGGTTAGAATGCTTACCTAGAATGCACAAAGCCCTACTTTCAATTACCCAGCACCACATTAAAAATACCAGGCTTGGTGGTAGAAGTCTGTAATCTCAGCACTTGGGAGGCTGAGGCAGGAGGAGTGATCTGAGTCCAAGACCAGCCTGGGCCACAAAGTGAGGTCAGGCCCAGTCTGAACTACTTTGCGACCGTGTCTTAAAAATAAAATAAAATAAAATAAAATGCCTCTCTTCCCAGGACAGGACTAAGGACTGGATTGCTGCAACCAGTGTGTCCTGCTCTGTCCACTTTTATGGATGAAGCACTGTGAAGTCTGTATCCGATGATGCTTCCATTCTTGGGAAATGAGGACAGCTGGTCACCTGGCATGTACTCTGTTAGTCACAGAGCAAATGCTGGCAGGCTGTGTCCCCTGTCTGCTGGGCCCTTCATTCTTCTACTTTCCCCAAATAAGAGATGGTGGCTTCTCTGCCAGGAGTAAAGGGAAGGTGGAAAAAACCCACTTGAGACTAGCAGAGAAAGAAAGCTCCAGGATGGCAGAGAGCCTCCTTCCCAATGCTGATGTTACCTGGGCTAGGGCTGGCATGGGTATGCAGACCCTCAGTCGAGGCCTCCTTTTTCAGCTGGGTTCCTACGCAGGCCATGTGGCAGGAAGGATGGAACAGGTGAATGCCTCTTCACTGTGCCATTGAGGTGGCTGTCTCTCCTTAGTAGCAACGCTCCTCAGGCCTCTGCAGGTGGCTGCCTAGGTATGTGCAAGCCTATGCCCCCCCTTGCCCCCCACCCTCCCCTGTCCCTGTGAGGCTGGGCCCACCCACTCACAAATGCAACCAAAGCTTAAGCAAAACACCCTCAAGCTAAGCTATGCAAATAGGTGCACTCATGAAGAGGGATGTAGGGAAGAGGGCCAGGAAAAGGCACAGGCAGGCACAAGATTCCTGGAGATATAGGAAGTCTGGCACGATGGCACTCCTGGGCTCTGGGGTAGTAGCTGTGCACCTGCCACCCCTAGCCTCCTTACCTCATCTCACACTCAGGCTCTACAGACCTTGGCACCAGTTTTGGGGCAGGCGTCAAATGTCGAGACATTCCCCACCCTTTCCCTGCCAAGCAGGAGCCTACAGGGGTGGCCAGACCTGTGTGGGTACCAGGAGTCAGGCCTCTAGCCCAGCTCCCTGGGAGGACGGGCAGGCCTGGGCGTGTTGCAAAATGGAGCCTGTGTGTGTGTGTGTGTGTGTGTGTGTGTGTGTATGGGGGGTTCTTACACAATCCTGGCTAGGCTCAAAAGGCGGGAGGGTTGAAAGGCACCTGGCAGCTCCCCAGGCCCTGACACCAGGGCAAGGAGACTACAGCCTAAAACTCCTGGGTTTCTCAAGGGTGGAAAGGCGGGAATTTTTGAAGCCTGCTCCAGGGCAGCTGTCTCCCAGATACACTCATTCCTCTGAGGTCATGGGGCCTGCCAAGCACGTTGGACTCAGAGTTATAGGCTCCCAGACACTCAGCAAAGCCAGTGATCTCTCTCATTTGCCACCAAAAATGGGAAGAATCTGCCTAAGACATTATTCCTTTGTCCAGAGTCCTGCAAACAGCATAAACCCAACCCACTTAGATACAGATGGTGGCTGGAATAGGGAGTCCTGAAAACACTAGTTACCCTGGGTGTGCCGGCTGTTCTCTGAACCATTTTCTGAATACTAACTCATTCAGGTCCCATATTCACCCTGCAAGGTTGGAAATTCATTGTCTCCAGCTTTAAGAGGTGAAGTGGCTGGGCTGATCTCACACAGCTAGTGGGGGATTTGAACCCAAGCACTTTAACCCTAACATATGCTTTGACTGTTCTTTGGGGAATCAAGCAGAAGTGTGAGATGACCAATTGAAAACAGACTGGAAATGGAAATGGTTTCAGAGCAGGTTTAGGCTGCAACCTAAATGCCTACAGGACAGTGAAATAAATGTTAGTTGGGAGGAGGAGGGACAGGTCTTTGGAATCACTGAAGACTGTGTAGGCAAGCCAGAGGTGTCCCTGTGAAGATCTCCTAAACTCAAACATGTCAGAAGGTCATTTGGCTCATAGCGACTCTAACACGAGTCTACCACACCTGTGAAAGACACATGCAGGGAATTTCAAGCCACCGGCTTCTCCTGAGAGGTGTTTTTTTTTTTTTTTTTTTTTTTTTTTTTTGAGACTAGGTCTCATTCTGTAGCCCAGGCTGGCCTTGAACTCAGGACAACCTGCATCCAGAGTGCTGGGATTACAGGCCTGTGCCACCAGGCCTTGGCTGGCAAAAGCTGCTATGCCATTTCTCCAGCCCTCCTGGGCAGTTCGAAGGATAAGCCATGGCAGTTCCCAGCCTCCTGGCTGTGAATTAACTAGAAATGAGAGAGGACAGGAGGAACAACCCTTTTTTTGAGAGACCAGTTTGCTCTGCAGCCCAGGCTAGTCCTGAACTCACTATGTAGCCGAAGCTGGCCTTGGGCTCACAGCAATCCTCCTGCTTAGCCTCCCAGGTACTAGGATTATAGGTGTGCACCTCCACCATAACTGGTTTATGTGGTGCTGGGGAACAGAACTCAGGGTCCTGTGCTTACTAGGCAAGTGTTTTAACTGCTGAGCTATTCCCTTAGCCCAGAGCAACCTATTTAGAAACAGGCAAAGAAGTAGTAACTTATCATTGAGGAAAGAGGCTCTTTATGGTCTCAGTAACTCCAGTGGTTTCTGGTTGTGAGACATCACATTGCTGTGGTCTACAGAAGGCCTAAAAACTGTATTCTGCTTCAGGGCTCCCCTACCAGGGCAGGTTCCTCCATTCCAGGAGTTTAGCCCCAGCTTTGCCCTGATTTACTTGATAACTCCAATCCCTTTCATAATCTCTGATAAAAGGAGAGTGATACCAGCCAGGCTCCATGGTGCAGGGCTGTAATTCCAGCACTCAGGGAAGCAGTGGAAGGAATACTGCAAGATCGAGCCTAGCCTGGGTGATTTAGGGAGACCCTGTCTCAAAATTAAAAAAAATGAAAAGTGGGCTGGTCATGTAGCACAGTGGGAAAATTCTGTGCTCAATCTCCAGTACCATACTCACCCAACCCCACACAGAGGGGAGCATACCATGTTGATTTACAATTTTATAAGGTTCTACTCCGTAACTGTTCTGCCTACCTTATGAAGCATAAACAGAAAAATGCCGGTCACAGCTGGCACTGTGGTGCAGACCTGTAATCCAGGTACTGTGGGAGTCTAAGGAAGGAGGATCACAAATTCAAGGAAAAAAACTGGAAAAAAATAGAAATAATAATGGGTTGGGGATTTGGTTCAGTGAAGGCCTGTGCTTGATCCCCAGTACCTTCACCACAAAAAAAAAAAAAAAGAAGGAAGAAAAAAGCCTGAAGCTTGAGCCAAAGACTCACTGCCACAGGCACAGTAGATGCTGTGCCCGGGGAATGTAACCTATGGTGCAGGAATCAGGCATAAGTCTTCCTCAATGTCAGGCGCAGCTGCTCTTCCAGGGAAACTCACATTCATCCAGCTCCTCCCCTTGTTTGCTCTCCTTCCCACGGCCTGAATCCAGAGCGCGTTTTTTTCTTTTTCTTTCCTGGAAACGGGGTCTTGCTCTTCAGTCCAGTCCAAGCTGATCCGAAACTCAGTATATAGCCCAGAGGGACCTCGAACTCACAGCAATCCTTCTGCCTCAGCCTCCCGAGCGCGGGAATTACAAGCATGCGCCACCACGCCCATCTTCCCAAAACAGTTGCCTAGCTTTCAAGTGTGGACACCAAAACGTCCGCCCAAGGCCATCCTCCAGACTGTGATTAAGACTGGACCGCTGATGTGTGGCACACGCCAAACTCTAACTGCATCTAGGTTTTGTGAACCCAACAATTCCCCCGAGAGCTGAATGGAGCATAATGGATGCGCCACAGGTAGAAGGCGCTCTTTCCCGGTTGATGATGACGCATAATCCCTCCACCTCTCAGAATGGCACAAAGGAGGGGGGGCGGCGCCTGCGGCCCCAAGTCCGCGAGGCAGTCTAGACAGCTGGCGGGTGGGGGCTGGCGGCGGCGCGAACGAAAAGTTGGGACGCGTGGTCCTCGGGGACACCATCCCTAGAGTTCCCAGGGTGGGCACGCACCCATCCTGAGGCAAATCCCATCTCGAGCCATTGGGCACCTTGGGCCAGAGCTGAGACTTGGCGGTCGCCCCCTCCGTCTCAGCTTACCTGGGGTCAATCGTCCGGCCAGGGCAGGGAGCGCGGTGAGCCTGCCCAGCACCTGCCCCACATTTCTTCACGCCGAATGACAGGGAGCACGGACTTTGGGAAAGCCCTACAGGCAAACTGCCCGACTGGCACGTGTGCACGGGAACGCGGGCCTGACGCGTGCCCCGCGGGACTCTGCAAAGGGGCCCGACCTGGGTAGCGCCCCGGGGCTGCACACCTCCCTCCCGCTGGGTGAGACGGTGGCAAGCTCAGCAAAGGAGACCCCGGGGTGGTGATGGCCAGTCAACGCTCTCACGACCTAAGAAATTCGAGAAAGGCCACTCAGCCTCTTTTCGCCTCGTCTTCACACACTGCTAGACTTAGCATTTGCCTCGCCTTCCACAATCCCAAACTCCGGGTTTTTCCCATTCCCAGATCGGCGGCCCCAGGAGACAGACGGCAGGAACTGCCAATGGCAGGGCGCAAAGCGTCAACTTTGTGTTCGCCCGCCACTCTCAGCCAGTGTGCGCTCGTTTCTCCCGAGTCCCGCCTTCCGTGTCGGGCGCCCCCTTCTGGCGACATAAGGGCGGACCCTGCCTGTCGCCATCTTGTGTGTGGCACAGGTAGTTTTCTAAAATTTCTTTTTGCCTGTTCTACTCTTTCCTCCCGCAGAGGAAATGTCAAAGTTCGACAGCTAGGTTTGCTGGCAATAAGGAAGGTGTAGCCTACTGTTTCGAGACGGTGCAAATGAGCCGCATCGCCACGTCACGCCACGCTAGGTGGCTGTAACGCCATCTTGAGTGTGGCGTCCTCACGGTATTTTTCGTCTTCAGGTTCCGCATGGTTCTTAAATGGCTCCCCAAATTTGAAGGAGCCCTGAAGGACTAGTCCTACTGGCCTAAGGGTCAATGACTTTCTCCCAGTATGCAAAGTGTTCATTTGTCCATCGAAGCCTCCAAAGTGGGATGGCGGAGTATACTCCATGGCTGGGCGCGCCCTCGACAGACTCCCCCGAGGCTGTCACGACGGTGGTGACCCTATGGGGCAGGCGGTGGCCAGTCATTCGGAGCGGGGACCGCAATGCAGTGAGAGGCTTTCATGATGCCCTGCTCGAAGGCGGGAGACTGCGACAGCACCGAGTCTCCTCGGTGCCCTAGTAGAGCATGTGTGCCTGGGACGGCGTTCTACCGTCGGTTTGCTCAGGTGGCGGGCACCTGCACCGGTAGCGGGCTGCTGGGTCACTGCCCGACTCGGGGAGTCTGGGCTGGTGGGAGAGGGACGGGGCGACCCAGGCGCGCGGGCTTAGGACTGCAACGCAACTACTCGTCCATGGCTTACGCCCGTTCTTACTGGGACAACTCGTGATAGAAAGCGCCTAGGTGTGGGTCCGGGCAACTCTCGGGCGCTGCGCAGGACACCGCCCGGAGCGAGCGCGGCCCGGCACCCGCCTGCCCCTCCTCCCGCTCGCTGGCCGCCGTCGTGCGCCCGTTGCCGCCTCCTCTTCCCTCCCCCTCCTTCCGAGCACCCGCGGGGAGGTGCGGTGGGGGGGCTGGGCGGGCAGCTTTGCCGCGCTTTGGCTTTCTGCGTCAGCAGCCCGAGGAAAACAGCGACGGGAGCGCGCCCTTGGAGCGCGCGCACCCTTCCCCCGTGGCCTCAGAACTGCCTAGACCCGGCACACTCGGACCCTGACTGACAGCGAGACCCGCGACTGCGCGACGCGGGTAACGCCAGGCACTGCCGCTTTAAGCACGCTTGTCCATTGTTCGGAGTCGAGCCAATGAGCAAACGCCCGCTCCCTGAGTCCAGCCAATAGTGTTCTGGCAGGAGCCGCTGAGCGCCGCCCACTAATCTATATTAAAGGTCCTGGCGCCGCGTGAGTTCCCCACTGGCTGCTCTGAAAAGCCATCTTTGCATTGTTCCCGTCCGGCTCTCCGCTCGCCGCAGCCACCTCCGCCGCGCGCCTCAGCCGCGGACTCGGGCAGCTCCTCCGCTAGAGTCTCCGAACTCTCGCTTTCCTTCGAATCCTCTGCCCCGGACCAGCGGCGTGCCCCACCATGTCAGACGCGGCCGTGGACACTAGCTCCGAAATCACCACCAAGGTAAGGGCTGACGCCGCCCGCCCCCTCGGGGTCCGCGCGCCACCGCCGCCCGAGCAGTGTTGGCGTGCGGCGCCGGGCCGCCGGGCCCGCCTCTACCGGGAGCCCCGCTCGCCCGCGGCGCGGTGTCTCCGGGCAGCCCGCTCTTTGTGTGCGGGGGAGGGGGCGGGCAGAGCCGCGGGCCGACGTGATGCCTGGCGGGGAGCGGGCGCGGGGCCTGGGGACAGGCGCGGGCGCTGAGTGGCGCCGGCAGAGTCGGAGCCGCCGACCCCGAAACTTACTTGGGACTCGTCTGGGAAGCGGCAGGAGGAGGAGAGGGGTCGGCCCGGGGGTCGTCGGCCCGCCTGGCGCACGGAAATAACTTTGGAACTGGAGCGCGGTGGGAATCGGAAGTGCGAGCGGCGCGCGTATTGGCGCGGGCGGCTGCGGGAAGTGGCGGCGGGCGTCTGTCGGCTGCGGGTCTTTGTTCCGCGCTGTCGCTGGCCTGGGCGCTCTGGCGGGCCGGGGGTGGCTTCTGCGGGCCGAGCGGCGGCGAGGCGGGCGGCGTGGCGGGCCGCGGCGCCGCGCCGGGCCTCTTCTTCGGAGCGCTCGCGGGGACTCGCGCCCCCGAGAGTGGCGACAGCGGCCGCCGGCCGCCGGCCGCGGTATTTCGCCGGCGGAGCCGAGCTTGGCGGCGGCGGAGAAGAACCCACGCGCCGGCGGGGGAGGAAATAGAAAGTGAAGCGGTGGCGCGCCGGGAGACGATGGGCGCCCCCCGCGGCTATCCGGGGCGCCCAGCGCGGCTGCTGTGGGGAAGGAGCGAGTAGGCGCCGCGGGCCGCGCCCGCCAGGTGCCGACGCGCTGCGGCCAGCTCGCTGCCCGGCCTCGGGATCGCCCGCGGCTGCCGCTGCCCGTCCCAGGGAGCGTCTGCGCCCTTGGCGGGAACGCGGCGTTTCGGACGGAGTCCTCGTTAACGTTTCGGCCATCATCTGTGCCTCCCGGGCCCCCGCGGTGTGACTGGTGTGAGTCACTATGGCGTTACTTTTAATCAGTGTGCCCCTGGCTTCACCTTTGGCTGTCCCTAGTGTGACTGTCCTGGTGGAGTGAGCTGGAGAACGGGGTTCCAGAAGGCGTTTTCGCCAGATTCCGAGTCCTGCGGGGGAACCAGTTGGGAGCCCCTCCATCCCACCATTGGCTTGTGTTGGCCCCCGGCGTCAATTCTCCTGAGGGGTGACGAGTGCCCGCGGGGATGCCGTCGACGTCTCGGGGCTAAACGACCCCAGACTAAGGGGCGGCCTCCCGTGGGACTTTGCCGCCAAATGCAGAGCCGCAGGCCGGCGCGTCCAGTCAGCCGCAGGGGGCGTCGAGAGCCGGCAAACCGGCGCGCGAGTGGCGCGCTCCGGAAGGCGAGAGCTGCCCTCGGGCGGCGCGTCTCCCTCTAGAGCCTAGGGCGCACTCCGCTCCCAGGCCACGTGCTCCCTGCGCGCGGTGCGTGCCGAGTCCCGCGCGCGTAGTCGGCCTGGCGGGGGTTGCGCGCCTGCGCGCCACGATTTCCCTTCCCCCACCCACTCCCCAGGGCTTCGGCCGCCAGGGGGCGGGAGCGGGCCGCCCCTCTTGGCGGGCGGGAGCAAGCCGGCGGACAGGTGCCCTGGGGCGAGCTACTTTACTGAGCGCGGGCTGCTGGACACCTGTTTTGTTAGTGGCAGAATAAGGTGCACAGAGTGGAAAAAGTTGCAGCGGCGCTCTTGGAGCCATGGCCAAGCTCACTTTAGGTGTGTGGTCCCAACAAATACCGGACCACCACGCGGGACCTTTGGCGGACCGGGAGGCAGGGTTACTCTTGCTGGGCTAGCACCATTTTTGTCCCGGGCACGAGCGCGTCCTCTTAAAGACAATGGTTTGCCTCTACTTTGATAACTGGTAGGGGGGAGGGGACTGCTAGGTCCCGCTTGTGTGACTTGAGAGACCGTTTTTGGCAGGGCTTGGGGGCTCTAGTTCCTTGGGGGCTCCAGTTCAGGCGGCCTCTTTCTCTTCTCAGGCTCCACCCCGCCCAGAGGGCGCCCAGAGCAGGCCCCACCCCCGTTGCCTTATTTATGGCTCATACCTGCTGCCATTACAAGAAGTGCTTGTGAGGGGCGGAGCTCCCTCTAGCTGGAAACAAGTCCGTGATGGGTGTGTGTGAGAGCGAGTGTGCCGGTTCTCGTCATCCCGGCCAGACGAGTTTGAGCCAGAGAGAACTGCCACTGAACTTTTAAGTGTGTAAGGATTGAGAAATCATAAGAGATCTGATAGGCAGCCAGTATCTTATGTGGCTTTATCAATCCTGCAAGAAACTCAGTTTTCACCCCTCACCTGGCCTGGGCTATTCACAAGACTAATTGGTTCCCCTCTTCCTTTTGAAGGACTTAAAGGAGAAGAAGGAAGTTGTGGAGGAGGCAGAGAATGGAAGAGATGCCCCTGCAAATGGGAGTTCTGTGAGTGTCCACCTGGCTTTGGCCCCAGGCAGCTCCTGCTCCAAGACGTTTTTAAGTTTTGGGCTTAGCCTAGGATGTAGGAGGCTAAGCCCTTGCAGTTCTGGTGTTTCCTCTGGCAGTTAGGAATGGAGGGTATGGATGCAGGGTCTGTAGTAGTAGGGAGGGTGAAGGCCAGAGTCTGTGGGCTGACTTCAACTCTGGCCAGCTGATTAGTGACTGGTATGTTTTCTGTTCAGCAGAATGAGGAAAATGGGGAACAAGAGATTGAGAATGAGGTAGATGAAGAAGAGGAAGAAGGTGGGGAGGAAGAGGAGGAGGAAGAAGAAGGTGATGGTGAGTAGTTCTGTTTTTACTTTTCAGGTTCCCCTTCCTTGACTGCCTCACTGGAAGGGTTAGGGTTTACTGATGCTGGCAGCTGTGCCACAAGCCTGTAGCTTTAGAACAAGTCCTTGTCTCAGCTGTTGTCACACCTTCACTCATTCCTGGTCTTCGATTCCCTCTCTTCCCCTCCTGGGCAGTGTCAAGAGCCACTACTCAACATACATTTTGGACTGGACTTGGGGGTGCAGCCTCATGGATGGGTGGTTACCTTAATGTTCCTAGTTTGTCAGGCATTTGCGGGACAGGTTAGGGAATTCCTTCTTGACACGTGTTAGCTATGGAGGCAGCATGTTTTACCTAGTCCTTGTTCCTCCCTAGGAGAGGAAGAGGATGGAGATGAAGATGAGGAGGCTGAGGCAGCTACAGGCAAACGGGCAGCTGAAGATGATGAGGTGGGTTCTGGCCTGGGGGGGAGGTGTTTGGGATGTGAGATCGATCATCCTACCTTTAGCTAGACTTGGCGTATTTGAGGCACTAAAGCCAGAGAAAATGATCCTGATTTATAGATGGGGGCAGTGTCATCCTGAGTGGGAGTCCATCTAAAAGCAGGAAGGCCGAAGGCTCTGGGTCCACCTTCCCTAGAAGTCTTGGGAAGGCTTTGGAGCAACCAGTGTTGATAGTTCTTGCCGTACAGCGAGGTGGGTGGCTGGGCAGGACCTTGACAATCGTTCTTTCTATACAGGACGATGATGTTGATACCAAGAAGCAGAAGACTGATGAAGATGACTAGACAGCAAAAAAGGAAAAGTTAAACTAAAAAGGCCACCGTGACCTATTCACCCTCCACTTCCGTCTCAGATTCTAAACGTGGTCACCTTCGAGTAGAGAGGCCCTCCTGTCCGCCCGCCCACCTTGGGCAGCGCCACCCGCAGATGACACACGCTCTCCACCACCCAACCAAAACCACAAACGTGAATTTGCAAACAGGGGAGGAAAAAAGAACCAAAACTTCCAAGGCCCTGCTTTTTTTCTTAAAAGTACTTTAAAAAGGAAAATTTGTTTGTAATTTTTTATTTACATTTTATATTTTTGTACATATTGTTAGGGGTCAGCCATTTTTAATGATCTCCAATGACCAAACCAGCCTTCAGAGCGTTCTCTGTCCTACTTCTGACTTTACTTGTGGTGTGACCATGTTCATTATAATCTCAAAGGAGAAAAAAAACCTTGTAAAAAAAGCAAAAACAACAACAAAAAAACAATCTTATTCCGAGCATTCCAGTAACTTTTTTTGTGTATGTACTTAGTTGTACTATAAGTAGTTGGTTTGTATGAGATGGTTAAAAAGGCCAAAGATAAAAGGTTTCTTTTTTTTCCTTTTTTTGTCTATGAAGTTGCTGTTTATTTTTTTTTTGGCCTGTTTGATGTATGTGTGAAACAATGTTGTCCAACAATAAACCGGAATTTTATTTTGCTGAGTTGTTCTAACAAAGCTGTGTCAAGTCTCATTTTTGTTTTAACACTTTGTTTAGACCTGAGTACAGTGAGTTGAATAACATGCTCTGGAGGTGAAAGGCTGTTGGCCAGGGCCTACAGGGTCTGCCATGTAGTTGTCTTGCTGGGGTGCAGCAGATAGGGCAACAGCAGTCCTGGAAGGAGGTGGAGGCTGCTTCTAAGCTTATTGGGTCAGTAGTTCCCTACTGGTAGTACCAAAGGCCCTTTCTTGGGAATGAGGACTGATGACTTAACTGTGCCCTGGCATCAGAAATACATTGTATATGGGATGCCCATTCTGTGGCATTCCATTGGGATTGCTGACAGAAGCCAAGTGAATTTGTGCCAGGTGTTGCTGGTGGTGCAGCTCCTGTGGCTTGGTAGCTCCACCTAGTGGTAGCATATACTTGCCAGCTCTTCAAGACTGGTTCAGCCTGGCCCTCACATCCAAATGGACAGCCAGGGAAATGTTTGGTTACTCAGGCAAGCTCACCTTGCTTGTTGTCCAGCAAGCACATTGGAAAGGACACCTACTTGGCCAGCTTGGTTTTCAGGCCTGGTTGCCTCAGCAACCTGGAGGACATGCCAGCCTGCTGCTATGGGGAAGGATGAAAGCTCACTAAGAACTACTGGGGATACACCTAGGGTGAGCTAAGAAGTCACCTGCTGGTGGGTGTACAAGTTGACCTCGAGCTGTTAGCCACTATATAGCTTGATGCTGAAGAACTATAGCCTCTCCCCCCCTAGGAGTGGGTACCAGTGAAGGGGCAGCTGGTGGGCAGAGTAAGGGGTTGAGAGGCCATGTGTATCTGGAGACCCAGATTCCCAGGTTCCCTCCCCTGCTCAGAAGACCCCAGTTCTTGTGCCACTGAGGCGTCATCTTTCATCTTTGAGCTGACTTGTGGAGGTGGAAGAGGGACACGATCTTAATACGAGAAAGAGCCTTTGGGATCCCAGGCCATCCTGATGAGATATTGTAGGTTATCCATCCTTTGCCTGTCCATCTTGGTCCTCAACATTTCCCCTCAAGGATCCGTCTTCAGGGAAAGGGCTTCTATAATACCAGCTGCTCAGACTGAGGCAGGAATAAATTTAGCAATACTCAAAAGGTTGCAGGTATAGCTCAGTGACAGAAGATCATGAGTGATGACGAGTTCAGTCCCCAGCACTACCAACCCACACAACTGCCAGGACATTTCGTTAACAGCTCGCTGGTCATACATCCTGGACACTTGGAAAGTCACAGATAGTGCTGTAGGCACACGGACAAGGGAGCTTGTAGGTAGTCCAGGAAGGTGTTCCTGAGTGCTGGCATTCATTCCAGTCATAGTAGGAAAGGAGAAACTTCCAGTACTGAGCAGTGCTTGTGCAGGCTTCCTGGTCAGGCTGGTATGGAGGGTGGTGTGTCAGGCTGGAGTAGGAGGGGCTTGGGCAGGTTGAATCTGACCCAGGAATCCAGGTAGTATTTATAGAAGCTATGGAGGGGTTTAAGCAGAACTCCCTGTAGATTCCTGATAGGGTATTCAGAGAGGCAGAGGAGTGCTAGAGGGGGCTGGAGTTAAGGGGAGGTGAAGGGGAAAAGAAATGGGTACATTTAGAACAGGAGAAACAAGTTCCCCTGCAGTGGGCCACCTTGCTCTTCCCTGTGGCTGGAGCTCAGCCATACTTAGTAGGCCAATGAAGCACCAGGCAGCCCATCCATGATGGAGCTGCCTCTGACTGCTGTACATCACAGACTGAGGCTTTGGTAGGAGGAACCATCCAATTCCACGTACCTACCTCATAACCCCCGCATCAGCTCTGCCTTTGGACACTGGCTTGTCCAGGAAAAAAGGGATGGTTTGGAAGCCAAACTGCCTGACTGCTGTCCACGATACACCTCAGCCCTGGAATATCCCAAGCCCAGAGTGCAGGAGGGCGATTCTCTAAAACAGGTTAAGGGCTGTGAAGACCACAACTAAGAGGCAACTCAAGGAGTTGAGATCAAGTCTAACCAACCCCCCTCAGGCTGCAGCTCAGCTGGGAACCTCCCAGGAAGGACATGAGCAGCTCAGCCAGACAGATGTGGCAGCCATGTGAAGACACAGATGTGGTCTTAGCTGGGTCTGGGGGCGGGGGCCTGTAATCCTAGCATTCTGGGAGGCTGGTGCAGGAGGATCATAAATTTGAGACCAGCCTGGGCAACTTAATGATTAAGACTCCGTTTAAAACTCAAAACTAAAACTAAAATGGGCTGGGGAGGGGAGGGGGGCTGGAGGAGGAGTAGCACTTTGGTTAGAGCATTTGCCTAGCAAGTGTAAGGCTCTGAGTTTGATTCCTCAGCACCACGTAAACCTAATGGCCATAGTGGTGCACACCTACAATCCCAGCCCTTGGGAGGTGGAGGTAGGATGGCTGAGTTCTAGGCCAGCCTGGATTACATAGTGAGTTCATGATCAGCGTGGACTGTAGGGCAGTGAGATCCTGTATCCAAAAAAAGGCGAGGGTATGGGGCTTAGATGTAGATCAATGTGAAGGCCCTGGATGCAAACCCCAGGTGGGGTGGGTGTGGGAGTTGGGAAGGCAGGAGACTTAATCTTTGCAAAATAGAAACAGTAGGATGAGGTACAAGCCAGAGATAAGGGTTATCTTGCTAGGTCCCCTTTGAAACACATCTGGGCTGAACTTGCTGCTTCTAGGAATCCAGCCGCAACCCCTCATTCCACCAAAAGTTTGTTCTGAAATAGCCTTGATTGCCCCTAGCAGGACACATTTTCCCTAGCTCTGAGCCTAGCATACAATTAACCACTGCCTGGGTTCTTGTCCAGTGGGACCAGGGTGACCTTGATCGCACTTTCAAAGTTTCCCCCAAAGATGGGGACAGGGCTTCCTGAGAAGCCCCGGTTGGAAGATTAGCTAGGGAATGGCGCCCTCTGGTGGACGCAGTGGAACTGCAGCAGCACCTCTGGATTCTGCTGGGCTCAAGGAGCCCTTGAAAGTGGGCCCGGGCCACTTCCCTGATTGCAGCCTGGGGGCCCTCAGGCAGCGGAAATGGTTGGGAGCCAAGGGTCCCCGACTGAACTTCTTGGCTCTGTCGGAGCTGCCTGCCATTCTGCCCCAAGCTCAGCCTCTCCCGAACTGCTATGGTTGGACTAGGGGTCAGGATCCTCAGCCTGCAATCCTTCCCAGCCACACTGCTCAACTTAGCTCTGCCAGTCTCCCGCAGGCTGATGTCTGTGTCTTGGATGTGGGCCAGCCCTGCCCTCTTTGGGCCATGGCAACTCTGTGGTCTCCTCCCGGTAAAATCTGCTTTGCTTCATGGGGCCAGAAACCCTGGGCTCAGCTTCACTGGGGGCCTGTTCCCCAGTCTGGGTGGGTCACATAGGTCTGGCTTCCCTCTACCACAACCTACCTGCCCAGCAGCCCAAGCCCTAACACAGCTCCAAGTGTGCAGTATGGCATGGCTGCTTGTCTTCCCAACACCCAAACAGGCCCTTGTGGGCAAAGGCATGGCCAGCCAGAGAAGGGTGCAAGGTGGAGGGGCTGGGAATGTAAGTGGGTAGAGCACTTGCCTTATGCATGTAAGGCCCTGGGTTCAATTCTGGCACCACATAACAATGGGTCTTGAGGAAGGAAGTCTTTGCCTGTGGTCCAGGCTGGTCCTGAACTTACAATGTAGCTCAGGCTGGCCTTGAACACACAGTTCTACTCTCTGGAGACCTGCACCTGTTCTCACAGGGTCTGGCCTCAATTAAGAAGTGAGGGAGGTGCAACTTAAGGAAACACAGCTGAAACATTAAAGCCATGAAACCTATTGCCCTTGCATACTGGTAGCTGGTGGTTGGTGTGGATTCCATGAAATCTTGAGCACATCCAAGAGACCCAGTTTGGAGGGTGTGAGACTCTGGGGGCTCTCCATCAGAGCTGCTATCCACAGTGTCAAGTGGTCACTTGAGACGATCTTACACATGTGCTCATGCAAGGGCCAACAGTGGGGATCTTAGCAGGGAGCAGACCCTTACGGCAAGGAACTGCTGGCAAGGATTCCAAAAGGCACTAAGAAGCATCTGCTATTTCTGTGACCAGCCAACATCCTTTCACCAGCCTCCTCTCAGAGAACTTCCCTCCTCCCATTCTCATGCAGGTCAATGATAGAAGAAATGACTTTGTCCTTGCCTGTCAGTGCTCTGAAGCTGCTGGCCACATTGATTGGTTCAGAGTTGGCACATGACTCAAGTCATCCTATCAGGAGTTCTGAGATATTTTATCAAATTGCTGAGATGAATGGAGAGGTAGTTTCTGTCTCCCTCTCCCTCCTGGTGCTAAGGTGTGAATCCAGGGTTTCACCCATGCTAGGTGTTGGGTGCTGTACTACATCCTCTGTTCAAACATTTGGATTTGTTCCTTGAGGATTTAAAGTTAAGAGACTGAGAAAATGAGACTGTTAATTTACTCAGAGAAGAGAAAAACTGTACTTAAAAGAGGAGGAATCTCAAGTTCTGATACGTTGTTTTGAGTTCCAGTGTTCCCCTGTGTTTGAAGCTGGATCAGCCCCTGGATTTTTCAAATTTTATAAGCTAGTAAATTTCTTCCTAGCTTAGGGTGTGTGTGTGTGTGTGTGTGTGTGTGTGTGTGTGTGTGTGTGTGTGTTTAGGTGGGTTCTGATTGAATTTTTGGTTTCCTGTAACTGAAAGAGTTCCAACTACTAAACAGGGAGGATGTGGGCTCCACTCTCCAGTCTATAAGACCAACAAGGCCTCCATGAGCAATGACACCACCAGGAAGAGGGAGCACAGAGGCAGGGGAGACCCCTTCTGTGGCGTGATTTCCTGATTGAGAGAGCCGCAAGGTGGTGAGTCAGCCTGAACAAATTATGATGCTTGTGGGTTATCTTGCAACAGGACCACAGAGCCCTTTAGAAACTGGTGGGGGACAGCCTGGGGCCACCTGAGCAGCCCGCCTTGCAACCTCTGCTTTGTTCTCGGCCCACAGTGATCTCCAGTCCTGTGAATTCTCAGTGTTCCCATCTGTGTGTCAGACCCAAGTGAGCTCAAATATTCTGGGGGCCTCCTAGAGAAGGGATGAGACCCCCATCTTCAGGCAGCCCGAGAAATAGGAGGTGGAGGGGCTGAGAGTATAAGTGGACAGAGCACAGAGCGCTTGCCTCACATATGCAAGGCCCTGAGTTCAATTCCTCTACACCACATAAAAATGGGTCTTTAGGAAGGGGTTCTTTCTCTGTGGTCCAGGCTGGTCCTGAACTTATTATGTAGCCCAGGATGGCCTTGAACACACAGCAGTCCTCCTGCCTCAGTTTCCTGAGTGGTGGGATCACAGGCATATGCCACCACACTTGGCTTATGTGGTGCTGGGGATTCAAACTTGTTAGGCAAGCGTTATAACCACTGAGCTGAGACCTCCAAGGAGAAGGCTTAACATGCTGCTCACTCTAAATTTATTCAATCTGGGGGCTGGAAGAATGGCTCAGTGGTTAAAGCACTTGCCTAGCAAGTGCTAAGTCAAGCTCTAAGTACCCGAGTTTGATTCCTCAGCACCACATAAGCCGGGCGTGATGGTGCACACCTGTAATCCCAGCACTTGGGAGGTTGAGGCAGGAGAATTGCCCTGAGTCCAAGGGCTAACCTGGGCTCCATAGTGAGTTCAGGACCAGCCTAGGTATAGAGCAAGACTTTGTCTGAAAAAAATTTAAATAAATAAAATAAATTTATTTGACCTGGATTTTTTTTTCATAGAGCTTATTAACAAATTGAAGGACATTAGTGTCTAGAAAAAGCTGATCTTGCACAACGCAGACCCTCACTAGGGCTCAGGGCATATTTGCTGAGTATAAAGATGGATTTCTGTGGAAACCAGTTCCATGGTTGGGCTCCTAGAACACTGCAAGGGCCTCCTCCTTCTGCGGGTGTTGGCAATTGAGCCAAGCTTATGGCAGTGCTCCTGGCAGCATGGTGCACTTGGCTAAGGAGTAACCAGTATTAGAAGGTGAATGGACAGCAAATAGTAGAAATTAGTAGAAATATTAAACCACTTGACCCTATACATCAAGATCCAAGGGCTAGGAGTGTAGCTCAGTGGTTCAAGTGCTTACCTAGCAAGTGCAAGGCCCTGAGATCGATTCTCCAGCACCCCATAAGACAGGTATAGTGGTACACACCTGTAATCCCAGCACTTGGGAGGCTGAGACAGGAGAACTGCTGTTCAAGGCCAGCCTGGGCTACATAGTGAGTTCAGGACCAGTCTGGACTACAGAGTGAAACCCTGTCTCAAAAAACAAAAACAAAAACAAAAAACAAACTATGCACACATACTTTTGACCTAGAAATTGGACTGCCAGGAAACCACCACAGGGAGAAAATCAGAACTGCTAAGGAAAGTAGTAGATTCAGAGACGTCCATAGCAGTATTGTTGATCAGGGTGAATAATTAGAGACCAGCTAAACGTTTCAGTCAGAAAGTAGGCAGGTAACTGACAGCATAATGGCTTGGTGGACACAACAATGTTTACAAAGAACTTTGAGGATTATTTTTAAATATGTGAAAGCATTCTAGGCCCATTTTATGATCTCACTCCCTAGCTTAGGCCAGCTACCCTCTCTCTAGAATTAGCATTGTTAACTGTCTATGTGAGGCATGTGATGTCCTTCTAGAGTCATAAGTAATTTTTTCTCAGTATTTATTAATATATGTGTGTGTGTGTGATATAATGGTTACATTGAGCTTGAGAATTTTATGCACACATATATGTGGTGACATCATTACAATCCCTTTCCCCCTTGACCCTTCCACTCTGTCCTTCACCCCCCCACACCCCCATCACACCCATTTTCTATAAAATCCCTGTACTTTGGATTCCTCATATTACAGAAACCATGCAGTACTTTACCTTCTGAGATTGACTCACTTCACTAGGGATGATAGTCTCAAGTTCTGTCCATGTAAGTACTTTTAAATGTGGGGTAAAGCTTACTTTCAAAGTTAAGAGAGCCAGGCCTGGGGCACAGGCCTATAATCTCAGTACTCTAGACGGCTGAGGCAAGAGGATTGCAAGTTTGTGCTCAGTCTAGGCAACTTAGTGAGACTGTCTTAAAATAAAAAATAAAAATGGGCTGGGGATGCAGCTCAGTGTGAAGGGCCTGGACTCCATTCTCAGTACCACACACACTACCACGAACACACACACATGCACGCATGCACACACACAAATGTCAAGGGAAAAAGTTGATACAGAATTATGTCTACAAAGCAGGGTGTGGTGAAAAGGTTAAATATTGCATGGCTTCTTTAATATGAAAAAAACCAAGTATAAATAGAAGTTTTTCTTTCTTTCTTTCTTTCTTTTTTTTTGAGACAGGGTCTTGCTCTATAGTCCAGGTTAGTCCTGAACTCTCTATGTAGCCCAGGTTGGCCTTGAACTCACAGCAATCCTCCTACCTCAGCCTCCCATGTGCTGGGATTATAGAAATGTGCTACCACGCCTAGCTTATGTGGTGGTGGGGAATTGAACTCAGGGCCTTGAGCTTGCTAGGCAAGTGCTTTAACTGTTGAGCTCTTCCTCCAGCCCTCCAAAGTATAATATAAGTAAAAGAGGAGCTGAAGAAATGGCACAGCAGTTAAAAGACTTGCCCGGCAAGCAGAAGGCCCTGAGTTTGGTTCTCCAGCACCGCATAAAGCTAGGTGTAGTGGCACATACCTGTAATTCTAGCACTTGGGAAGCTGAAGCAGAAGGATTGCCTTTTGTTTGAGGCTGGCCTGGGCTACATAGTGATTTCAGGATGGCTTGGACTATAGAGTCAGACTCTACTAAAGAAAGAGAGAAAGAAAGACAGAAAGAAAGAAGAGAAAAAAGTAGACTGAGATAGAATCTTGATATTCAGTCCAGATTGGCCTTAAGTTTGCAATCCTCCTGTCTCACTTTCCCAGTTAGGATTACAGGTGTATACTACCATTCCCAGTGGTTTTGTTTGTTTGTTTCGTTTTGTTTTGGTTTTTTTTCTTTTTTGAGTCAGGGTATAGCTCTATAGTCCAGGCTGGTTCTGAACTTACTATGGAGCCCAGGCTGGCCTTGGACTCACAGCAATCCTTCTGCCTCCACCTCAAGAGTGCTGGGATTACAGGCGTGTGTCACCACGCCTGGTTTATGTGGTGCTGTAGAATTGAACTCCGATACTTAGCACTTGCTAGGTAAGCACTTTAACCACTGAGCCATTTCTTCAGCCCCCACTCCCAGTTTTTAAAAATTCATTTCTTTTTCCCCAAGTTTTATTTTTTATTTTTCCAGACAGGGTCTTGCTCTGTAGCCCAGGCTGATCTTGAACTCACTATGAAGCTCAGGGTGACCTTGAACTCATGGCGATCCTCCTGTTTTAGCCTCCTGAGTGTTGGGATTACAGGTGTGCACCACCACAACCAGTTTATGTGGTGCTGGAGAATCAAATCGGGGCCTTGTGCCTTTTAGGCAAGTGTTTTAAGCTCAGCCCCCCAAGTTATTTTTATTAGAATGTATTTGTGATACATATTACATTCAGCTTGAGGAACTGGTGCACATACATGTACTTGATCACTGTTACTACCATTCTTTCTTCCCAACCTCTTTCCCCCAACCTCCACATCTCCTTTCTCACTCAAGAAAATGTATCTCCCTATTTAGTTCCATCACTATTTTATTTGCTTGTTTACACACACACACATACGCACACACCACACACAATTTTTTTTTTTTTTGAGACAAGGTCTTGCTCTGTAGTCCAGGCGGCCCTGAAACCATGGCAATCCTCCTGCCTCAGCCTCCCCCGTGCTGGGATTACAGGCAAGTGCCATCATGCCTGGCTTTATACAATTTTTTTTTTTTTTTGCATTTCATGATTTAGATATTTAGGCTTGACACTAAGTTTTTATAAGCTGGTGAACATTGACAAATTATTTCTCCCACAGAACTATAACCACACATTCCCAGACAGTATAATATGGTTGAACTAACATTAATACACATCACCATTTATCAATTACATAATAAAACAAATTATAAAGTATCCAAATATTAAGTTCCACAGCTCAAAAAGGCATATAAAATATTAGACATCTGTTCAATTCATTAGCAGAAACCCACTTCTTTTGGGTTGGGAAGAGAAGAAAAAAATAAATCATATTTCAAACAAAATTACATTGCTAAACTACTTCTAATAGGTATGGGGAAAAATTACCATTTCTGAAATCTCATGATTGAGAATTGTTTTAGCTACAACAAAGCATTAAAAATATTTACTAAATTAAAGAGCATATTCTACATATTCTGCACAAGATGGAGGCAGCGTTTTACTAAAAGTATATAATAGCCTTTCCCATTCCTTCTCCAGGCCCTCCCTGTGAGGTAAGATGCACCTCAGAGTGCACATTAAATTATCTGTAAGTTTTTTTTTTTTTTTTTTTGGTCTGGATTAAAGACGTGTGCTTCTGTTAACAAGACAGATTTTCAAAATGGAGGTTTCCTGTAACAGCACAAAATAAGACTTACAAAAAGACATGAAATAATCATAAAGAAATCAATGGTTGAGTGAACCTGATGTGTACGGGTATGAAAGTGGGAGACGGAAACGCAGACAGCCGCCACG
The DNA here is from genome assembly GCA_004027205.1 of Ctenodactylus gundi. Taxonomy (NCBI): domain Eukaryota; kingdom Metazoa; phylum Chordata; class Mammalia; order Rodentia; family Ctenodactylidae; genus Ctenodactylus; species Ctenodactylus gundi. The sequence goes on from PVKB01002930.1 coordinate 194,228, forward strand.
GCCAGAGGCTGACGACACGTGAAATGACCAAGGGGATAAACCACACAGGTGTCCAGTGTGCTCAGCTCATTGTGATTTTGGTTCTGTACAATACTAAAAACATATACAAAATGTGTGCTTGGTATTATTTGGCACCTAATTTTTCTAAATTTATGTTTTTCCCACTATTTTTATTAATATACATATGTAATACATGGTATTTACAATAAATTTGGGTATTTCGTGCACATATGTATCATACCAACTTTACAATCCCTTCCCATTTTTGACTCTCCCACGCCCTCTCAATCCTTTTCCCCAACTCCGGCTATCACTTCATGTGGTTCTATACAATATCTGTGCTCTGGGTTTTCCAAGTTAGAGAAACTATACAGTACTTAACATATTAATCTTCCGTACTAAATTTATGTTTTGGTAAGATTCTGGCATGGGAATAGATTTAAAAGTCATAACTTAATACAGCAAGATCTCAGGAAAGGTCAACTGATACAGATGATAAGCACATTTTAAATGCTAAAACAGCAGGAATCTTTTGCTTATTGTCCCAATAGGTCGATCATAACCCAAATAGAGGATGCGATTCTGTCAAGCTCGCAGCCTGGTAACCTGCCTTTCAGTTCTCCTATGGAAGCTCCGACAGCTTTATTCTCTAAGCCAACAGGCTGGCTACTATGACAAGTCAGGTCCTGTTTCAAGCTCCAATTTGAAGGCAAAAGCATCAGGCACCGAGTTTGACTGCATGTAACAGTTGTTTCTGTGACCGCTGGAGTCTTTGAAGAACGGCCGCATCTTAGGACGGTACTTCCCCAAATACAAAAGTCAACTCCTGTTAAAAGCTCCAGCTGCTTTTGTCTTATGAACTGTACCACATCTTCATACTTGACCCGCCTTCAGTCAGTGCTAAGGCAACACGCACTGTAGCTCTCCCTAGGCCTGAAACTCGAGGGACAGCAACACAGTGGCCAGGCTCTGCAAGAAACTTCCTTTTGACAAGACTCAAACAGTTGTCAGCAATCCGGTTCAGCGGTGGCACCACATCATTGAAAGGCCTGTTGAGAACACGGATGCCCTCATTCTCCACAAGCATGGTGTCATATGTTGCTTTACACACTCTCGCTATTGTGGTAATTCCATGCTTCTTAAGTTCCTCTAAAAACATGTTGAAGGTCACATTGGTTGGGTTATGCGTGATAAGGAACCTCTTGTTCTTGTATGTGACTTCCACAGGAGCTGGGTGGTTCATTTGAGCCTTGTTAACTTAGTTAAAAAAACACTCAATAGGGTCATGAAAGAATTTAAAAAATTGAATACAGAGATGAAAAGAAACTGAAGTCTACTTCAATATACTTCACACTGGAGCTCAGAACAGGACCTGGTTTGTCGTAGGTCGTAGCCAGCGTGTTGGCTTGGTGAATAAGGCTGCGGAAGCTTCCACAGGACTATTGAGTTCTCAGTGCTTTGAGGATGAAGCTGGGAGAGCAGGGAAACGAGAGGAACCTCTGAACGAGCAGCAGCAATTCTTCAATCCAGCAGTATGGAGGCGACAGAACGGAAGCACCCTGAGGTATACCCCATCCAGGCCGAGTGCTCGTAAAATGCCACACGGATTTCAATTCCACGTGTGTCCACGTTAGCCACTCTTATGGGGCCTTTCTTAGTGGAGCAGTGATAAATGTCTACAGTTCGCTTGTCTGCACGGAGGTCGTGCTGTGCCTGGCAGTTATCTCCACTGTTCTTCAGAAACTCCACAAATGTGTGACCCAGACACTGCAGGACTGAGGAATACATTTACTCACTGAAGATTGTGGCCTCTTCATACAGGTGGTGGTGGCGGTGGCAGCTGATGGGGTGGCAGTTGCTGCGATCGACATTTTTTTTTTTAAATTGAGACAGAATCTCACTCTATCGTCTTGGCTGGTTCTGAGCTCACTATGTAGTCCAAGATGGCCTCCAGCCCACAGCAATCCTTGTGCTTCAGCCTCGCAAGTCCTGGGATAATAGGCGTGTGTCAACATGCCCAGTTTATGTGATGCTGGGGAATCGAACTCAGGTTAACCTCTGAAATAGCCCTCCAGCTCAAGACCCTGTCTTAAAACTAAAAACAAAATAAAAGAAAATAAAGAAAATAAAGAAAAGGGCTGGAGGAATAGCATAGCAATTAAGGCACTAGCATAAGGTCCTGGGTTTGATCCCCCCCCATAAACTGGCTATGGTGGTACATGCCTGTAATCCTAGCACTGGGAGGCTGAAGCAGGAGGATTGCCATGAGTTCAAGGTCACCCTGACTACAGAGTGAGATTCTGCCTCTAAATAAATAAATAAATAAATAATCTTTCCTCCCTTAAAAAAAAGGCTGGAGATGTAGCTTAGTGTGAGGGTCCTGGGTTGGACTGGATCTCTGGTACCCAAAAAGGAAAAAAAAAGAAGATGGAAGGAAGGAAGGAGAAATGAAGGAGGGGAAGAGAAAAAGGTGCAGAAAAGTAAAGAAACAAAGCAAAGCAAGGAAAAAAAGAAAGAAAAAGAAAAGCAATTCACATGTCTACTAGATCTCTTTCAATTACAAACTGGTTTATGAAAAAAGAGAATTTGCTTTGACTAGCATGTTCTGAAATGTCATGGTTTCAGGTACAGCAGGATCCAGGTGCTCAGACTGTATCATCAAACCCGGGATTGCAAGGTGTTTGCCACTATGCCCATCAAATCGTATATTCTTATGTAAATTTACTTTTACTTTCTTGGAATTGTCAAGGAAAAGTTGCAATACCTTTGCTCTAATTTTACCAAGTGAATTGTACATCGTTGCTATATATAAGCCAATTAAAGTTTAAGCAGGGGAAACGGGGCTATATGTAACTTAGCAGTAGAGCACATACTGAGCATGCTCAAAACTCTGGGTTTAACCCTCAGCCCTCCTCTCCTCCAGAGGGGGGAAGAAGGTGACAGACATCTACCAGAAGAAGTTAGTTCGATGCCTCTTTTTTATTTCTTTTTTCTTTCTTTTGAGATAGGGTCTCACTCTGTAGTCCAGGCTGGCCTTGGACTCGAAGCAAACCTCCTGCCTCAGCCTCCAGAGTACTGGGTTATAGGTATGTGCCACCACACCCAGCTTTATGTAGTGCTGGGGAATTGAACTCAGGGCCTTGTGTTTGCTAGGCAAGTGCTTTAACCATTATGCCGTTCTGCCAGCCCCTCTTTTCCATTTGTTTTCATTGTACTCTAGTTTTCATTGTAGAGGTCTTTCACTTTCTTGGTTAGGTTGACTGCTAGGCATTTAATTCTATGGACAGAATTATTTTTCTGACCTCTTTCTCGGTGATTTCATTACTGGTATATAGTGATGTTATTGATTTTTGTGTATTGATTTTGTAATCTGCAACTTGGCTGAGTTTATTAGTAAGAGTTTTCTGGGGGCTGGAGAAATGGCTCAGTGGTTAAAGCGCTTGCCTAGCAAGTGCCAAGTCAAGCACTAAGTACATGAATTGATGCTCCAGCAACGCATAAACCAGGCATGGTGGCACACGCCTATAATCCCAGCACTTGGGAGGCTGAGGCAGGAGGATACCATGAGTCCAAGGCCAGCCTGTGCTCCATAGTGAGTTCAGGACCAGCTTGGATTGCAGAGCGAGACTCTGTCTCCAAAAAACCAAACCAAACCAAACCAAAAAATGTTTTTTTTGTGTGTGTGTGTGTATGCTGGGGGTTTCTTATGTAATGGTTAATGTTGTCTGCAAATAAGGATAGTTTGACTTTTTCCTTTCATATATATATATATATATATTATATGAATATATATAATATATATAAAACCTTTATTTTATTCTCTTATCTGATTGCTCTGTCTAAAATTTCTTTTTCTTTTGAGTGTCTCACTCTGCAGTCCAGACTGGTCCTGAACTTACTACATAGCCCAGCGTGGCCTTGAATACATGGCAATCCTCCTTCCTCAGCATCCCAAGTGCTGGGATTATAGGTGTGTATCACCATGCCCAGTTTATGTGGTGCTGGGGAATCAAACTCAGGGACTTTAGCTTGCCAGGCAAGCTCTTTAACCACTGAGCTATGCTCCCAACCCCTTGCTCTGGCTAAAGCTTCAAGTACTATTTTGAGCAGGAGTGGTGAGAGTGGACACCCTTGTTTTGTTTTGATTAGGAAAAATGCTTTCCACTTTTTCCTGTTCGAATGTTGTTAGCAGTAGATTTGTTTTAAGTAGCTTTAAAATTTTTTAAATTTAAACTTTAAAAGAATTTGAGTAAGGGCTGGGGCATAGCTCACTGGTTAAAGTGTTTGCCTAGCATGCACAAAGCCCTGGGTTCAATTCCTCAGCACCACGTAAGATTTAACCAGGTGTGGTGGCAGATGTCTGTGATCTTAGCATTCAGGAGGCGAAGGCAGAAGGGCTGTTGTTAGTTTGAGGCCAGCCTGAGCTATATAGTGAATTCAGGACCCGCCTAGACTAGAGTGAGATCCTGTCTCAGGGAAAAAAAAAAAAAAAAAAAAAAAAAAGAAGTGATAGAGTCTTACTAAGTTGTTCAAGGTAAATTTGAACTTGCTGAACTTGTGATCATCCTGCTCCAGTCTCTCAGTGTTGGGATTTTAAGAATGTACCACCACGTCCAACTAGATATTTGGATTCTAAGCTTGATCAAGGAGTAGACCTCAAGTGAACAGTATGTCTGGCTAACACCATACAATAAATGACCAAGCTGGGTCTGGTGGCATATACCTGTAATCCTGGCACTTCGGGAGGATCACAAATTCAAGCCCAGCCTAGTGCATTTTAGTTAATTTTAGTGAGGGCTGAGGAATGGCACAGCTGTTAAAGTACTTGCCTTGCAAGTGCAAGGCCCTGGGTTCAATTCCCTAGCACCACATAAAGCTGGACATGGGGGTGCACACCTGTAATCCCAGCACTAGGGAGGCTGAGGAAAGAGGATTGCTGAGTCCAAGTCTAACCTGGGCTACATAGTGAGCCCAGGACCAGGCTGGGCTACAAAGTGAGACAAACAAACAGTAACAGGATTAGTGCCTACCAAGCTGTGGGTTTTGTGGTGCTGGGATTACAGGTGTGTGCCACCGTGCCTGGCTTACATGGTGTTGATAAATTGAACACAGGGCCTTGCACTTGCTAGGCAAGCGCTTTAACTCCTGAGCTATGCCCCCTGTCCTGATGTTGTGTTTCTACCCTTCTGACTGGTAATCTTAAAATTAAAGAATTATCAGAGGTTCCCAAACTTTGTGTTCACAGCAGTCTTACTGTCTCAGTGATTTTTTTTCCGGGTGTACCCAGGATAAAATAAAGATCTAACTTCCTTTTTAAATAATTTGGTCTAAAACAATTTATTAGGTAATTTCATGCTAATATATTAACATTAATAAATTCTTTTTTCTTTTTGCTTTATAGGAAAGATTGATTAAAAAAATTTTTTTTGAGACAGGATCTCTCTTTCTGTTGTATGTATCAGTCATAAACTCACTATGTAGCCCAGGCTGGCCACAAATACACCGAAATCATCCTGCCTCACCCTCTAAAGTACTGGGAGGCTGGAGGAATGGTGCAGGGGTTAATCTGCTTGCCTAGCAAGGCTAAGTCAAATGCTAAGTTTGATTCCCAAGCACCAAATTAGCTGGTGTGGCGGTGCACGCCTGTAATCCCAGCACTTGGAAAGCTGAGACAGGAGGATTGCCTTGAGTCTGAGGCCAGGCTGGGCTCCATAGAGTATGGGACCAGCTTGGGCTACAGAGGGAGACCCTGTCTAAAGAAAAAAAGGACTGGGATTACAGGCATGTTTGTGTGGTGCTGGGAATCAAGTTTGGGACCTTGTGCTTGCTGGTAAGCATTCTAATCACTATGTGGAGAGAAAAAAAGGCACATAAATTGACATCTGCTGCCATCTGTCTGTCTATCTATTTTGAGATAGGCTCTCATTGTATTCTGGGATCATCCTGAATAGGACCTGGCTGACCTGGAACTCATGGCAATCCTACTTCAGCCTCCTGAGTACTGGGATTATAGGCAGGGTGCCACTGTTGTGGTTAGGATCTGGAGTGTCCCCCAAAAGCCTCATGTATTTTAATGTTATGGATTGTCTATGGAGCCATGTAATGTTGGTGGATTGGGGTCTGGCCTGGAGGGGTGGATTGCAGTTGTTGGGATTAGGGGTGTGTGAGTTAAGACTAAAGGCTTGTGAGTTAAGACTAAGGGTGTGTGGTGGCCACACCTTCGATACCCGGATGCAGGAGAGACTAAGACTGGGACTAGTCTTGATGAGTCTCACTCGCTTGCCTGTGTGTGATGTCGTGAGAAGCTGCCTCCACCTTTCTGCCTCTGCCATGTACTTCAATTGTTGCCAGCCACCCCTGAATGGACTGTGACCATCTGAAACTGTAAGCTAAAATAAACCTTTCCTTTCCTAAATTTGTGCGTGTCAGGTATTGAGTACAGCAACGAAAAAAGCAACTGAGACAGCCACCATACCCAGTTTATGTGGTGCTGGGGCATCAACTCACAGCCTTGTGCTTGCTATTCCTCTAGCCTTTTTTTCCCCTTTGAGATAGTGTCTTACTCTGTAGTCCAGCCTAGTTCTGAGCTCACCGTGTAGCCCAGGCTGACCTCACACACATAGCAATCCTCCTGCTTCAGTCTCCTGAGTGCTGGGATTATAGGTGTGCACTACCACACTTTATGTGGTGCTGGGGAATCAAACTCAGGCCCCTGTGCTTGCTAGGCAAGCACTGTAACCTCTGTGCTCTTTCCCCAGCTCCCCAAAGCTCCTCTTGATTGCCTCGGGAGCTGAATCAAGAGTCCCCTCAACTCACACAGGTCACAAGTAGGACCGCCACTGCCCTTAAGCATGCCATTCAGAGACCCATCTATCCTGCCGTTGTCCTTGTGTGTATATGTGTGTCTCTCGCATGTATTTGTTAGGTAGTACTGGGGATTAACCCCATGGCCTTCAAACTGAGCTACATCTCCAGCCCATGTTTAGTTTTGACTTTGAGACAGGAGTTTGCTAAGTTGCCCAGGCTGGACTTAAGCTCCTTCTGCCTCAGCCTCCCAAGTGCTAGGACTACAATAAGCCTGCATCACTGGGCCCAGCTTCTAGCATTCATTAATTGCTTCTGTTGGCACTTCTCAAAGTATGGTCAACAGACTTCCTGTATCACAATCACCTGGAGTGCTTTTTATGCAATGCTGGGCATTGAACCCTGGGCCTTTTAAATGTTAGATCCTGTAGCACTCATCTATATCCCCATTTCCAGGGGTGCTTTAATATGTTGACTTCTGGGCCCCACCTGTTTGGAAGCAGAATCTCTGGGGCCTGAGCGAGTGCTCCTCACTGTTTGAAAAACAGTGCTCACACTCTAGGTCAGGCAAGGGGAATATACTTCTAGATTTGCAAGCTTTCTGTATATCCAGAAAAACCCTGCGTCTTCAGCCAGCTAAGCCTGTATTAACCTTTAAGAGTGACCTTGATGTTGACCTAATATGGGGCCTAGTCCTTGCAGATCCCAATCTCTCCCTGTGCTTGTGTTTACATATGGCCCGTTTGGCTTTCTTCCTTCTCCTCCTACCATTCAGCATTCTATCATCCTCCAGGACAGCTCAAACACTACCACAGGGCTTGGAACCCCTGCTCTGCACTGAAGCACAGTTTTTGGCACTGCTTATGGTGCACCTTTTTTTTTTTTTTTTTTTTTTTTGAGACAAAGTCTTGTTCTGTAGTTCAGGTTGAACTGGTCCTGAAGTCACTAGGTACCCCATGCTGGCCTTGAACTCACGGCAATCCTCCTGCCTCAGCCACTCAAGTGCTGGGATTATAGTTGTGCACCACCAAACCTGGTTCTGCACTGCTTGTCTTCATGATAAAATAACTACTCCTTTCTTAGCAAATTTATTACTACCCCAAAGGGAAGCTTCCCCCAGTGACTGGGCTGCAGTTCTTTTTGCCCCTCTCGGAGCATTTAACAAAGAATTACCTCTGACAGTTGTAGCCAGGTGTGGGAGTGGAGAAGCATTCCCTAGGAATTTCCCTCTCCACTAAAATGTTTCTAGTTCCCAGAGAGTATTCTGCAAGGACATTTTGGGGAATAGGGTTCAGAAAAACAAAAGAAGATGGGTCCACTCTGAGAAAAGAGATGGCATTTAAGAAAGAAAAATGAAACTGATTCATTTTTACCTTGTTCCTCCCCTTCTACAGATTATAAATGGAATCCTGGGCCTTGTGTATTGAGCTGTATCTCCAATATTTATTTATTTATTTATTTATATTTTTTTTGAGACAGAGTCTCCTTCTGTAGCCCAGGCTGGTCCTAAACTCACTATGGAGTACCCAGGCCAACCTAGAACTAATGGCAATCCTCCTGCCGCAGCTTCGGAAGTTCTGGGATTATAGGCATGCTCCACTATACCTGGCTTATGTGGTGCTGGGGAATCAGAACCCCGGTTCTTCAGTTTGTTAGGCAGGCACTTTAACCACTAAGCTATTCCTCCAGCCCTGTTTGTTTTTGAGACAGGGTCTCACTTTGTAGTCTAGATTGGTCCTTAACTCACTATATAGCCCTGGCTGGCCTTGACCCCACAGCAATCCTCCTGTCTCAGCTTCCTAAGTGCTGGGATTGGAGGTATGTGCCCATTATACCTGGCTTATGTGCTGTTGTAGAATCGAATTCAGGGCCTAACACTGGTTAGGCAAGTTCTCTAACCCCTGTGGTATTCCTCTGGGCCCCTAGTCCTTATTTATTTATAGACATAGTTTTGCTATATTTCCAAAGCTGAGCTAAAACTTACAATTCTCCTGCCTCAGCCTTCCAGGGTGCAAGTGCTAGTATCACAAGCATGTACCACCACACCCAGCTGTTTTGAGATACATTTTTGCTATAGCGTCCAGGATGTAACTGCGATTCTTCCTGCCTCAGAATCCCAAGTACTGAGATCACTGTGCTCGCTTCAGCAGCACATATACCAAGTACTGAGATCACAGACTTGTGACACCACGCCCAGCTTTATCTTGTTTTATTTTTTAATCCAATATTTAGTATTTAAAAAGTAGGTTTTTTTTTTTTTCGGGGGTAATGGGGGTACAGTTTAGCTATTACAATGCTTTCCTAGCAAGTACAGGGCCCTGGGTTTGATTCTCTAGCACCCCATATGATGGTAGTGGTGGTGTTTGCCTAGGATCTTGCTGGGTAACATTAAGATCCTATCTCAAAAATCAAAAACCAAAGAAATTGCTGGTGATGTAGCTAGTGCAAAGATCCTGAATTCTATCTCCAACACTGAAAAAATAAAAAAAGATTTCTGAGAGCCAGGCATGCTAGCACATGAGTAATCCACCGGTTAAAAGACTAAAGCAGTGAGATAGTAAGTTGGAGGCCAGCCTAGGCTACATCTTGTTTGAGGATCTTGTTAAAAGAGAGTGAGCGCTCTCTGGTTTCCAAGAGAGATCTGAGCCCAAAGGAAAGTGCAGGATAGTTCGGCAATGAGCTGTGGTGTGGCCCTGTTTCCAGTTCCTGATTGCCTTCTCTGTCTATAATCTGGTTTGTCTACACCTGTGGATGGGAAGAGAAGTAGTACAAGTTTGCGTCAGTGTACTTGCACCATCCTTTAGTAACAGTTCTACTCATCTTGTTACACCATTATCTTCAAATGTATTTTTTTTTTATTTTGAGACAAAAACTACTTTTTTTGTTTAGTTTTGAGCTGGGCTTAAACTTGTAATCTTCCTAGTTCTCCCTCCTAGAGTTCTGGGATGACAGACCTGTGCTACAGGAGAAGCTTGTCAGAAAACTTTTAATTACTGGTATTTACAAAGGACAGTGAAGGGAACAGTAGCTCAGAGGTTAGCTCCTAAAACAAAGATTCTCTCTGGTTTTCTCTCATGTCAGATCTAAAAGTACTGCAGATGTGGTGGTATCTCTCCCAGGCTGGCACCCTCCCCACCCCAGCCTTCCCAAGACAGGACGGTTCCTCATCATTTACCCTCTCTCTGTCTCTGTGTCAGACAGGGTCTCACTCTGTAGTCCAGGCTGGTCCTGAACTCATCATGTAGCCTAGGCTGGCCTTGAACTCATAGCAATCCTCTGGCCTCAGCCTCCTGACTGTAGGGATTACAGGTGTGTGCCACCACGCCTGGCTTATGTGGTGCTGTGGATCTGAACTTAGGGCCTTGCACTTGTGAGGCAGAAAAGCTTTAATCTTTTAGATGCTGAACTATGCCCCCGGCCCTCATTGCTTTCTTTGACGTATGTTCTTGGAATCAGCAACTGAGGCACTCAGAGATCAGATGATCTCTTAAGTAAAATATAATTGAGATCCTATAATCTGATAAATATCTTTCTTTCATTTATAAGGAAAGGTTCATGTTCCAACAAAGAGGAGAGATGGAAGCAGTGCCATGCTAAAGACTGTAGGAATATTTTAATTCATATATTTTAGTTACAGTATGTAATATAATATCACAGTCTATTTTACAAGTTAATTTTTGTGAGAATGTACGAAATAGAAATGGTAGGAAAAAACTAAGTATGAGACAGGAACATGAATTTTTCCAAAACCAGGGGCCAGAGAAAACCCACAGTGCCCAAAGAGCAGGAGACAGGTGCGGTGGCAGCTTGTGGTATGGGTTTGTTTCCTTGTTCACACCAGGAGAGAGTCGAGATACATCTCCTGCCCTGGTCCGGGGTTGAGAATTTAGTCTGGTCAGTTGAAGACGGTGGCTTGGGAGAAAAAAGGCTTCTGGTTACCTATACAGAGCTGGTCTCCTGGTAGCTGAAGGTGGCTTCTTGTTGAAGAAATCAGGGTGAAGTGTCAGAAATAAAATGCATGGAGGAAAAAAGTAAACAGTTTCCTCCTCCCCCCAAAAACCCCAAATTCTTGAAGTGCACGCAAATTCTTCGTTTAAATGTAGAAAAGTCTCACTCTGGATGTGCTTACGAGAAGATCATCGTCAAAAAACTTTGTTTCTATGATAACATTACCACTGTGAGAGGAGAGAGACAAGACAGGCAGAAGAAAGAGTGTCAGCCTGACAGGAACAACCCTCAACACCCACAAGCCAGTAACATGAACCACCTAAAGCCTTACCGTCGGGCCATTAAATCTTTGTCTATATGGATTTGACATCTCACATGACATTTACCTTAGGTGGCTTGTTTGTCCTCGTTAAGCTTAGAAATCAGAAGTAAAAATGCATGTCTTCTTGCCTTGGAGGACACTAGCTAGATTATACATGGACACCTGCATACCCTGGGGAAGGTATTTTCCCTGTAAGATTGATGACAGCAGCAGCTGGGGTTTGGCTTGCCCTGTAGTGTTTCTCCTGACTTTGGGTAAAAGCACTCTGCCCTTCATTTGGGAAATTACCCACCCTCATGCAACAACAGAGTGGCGCGTCCTGTACTTTGCAAAGGGCTGGCCACATGATGCAGCCTGGGCCAATTAGATTCTGTCCTCTAAACAGATTCCTTGTTTGGGCTGCTCCTTGAGAAAGCCATGTATGGGTTTCTGCTCATGCATCTTCTAAGCTGCCTTAGTCCTCCTCTTATTACTTAAACTCCTTAGCCAGAATTTGTTGTGCTTTACAGGCATTACAAGGGTGCAATTTCACTTTCTAGGTGAGAATCTTAGTACACACTCACACAAAAAATTTTTTTTTTGAGAGAAGGCACTTTATTGGGAAACAGAAGAGGAATAAAGCTCTGTTAGTTGGAAGGGGACACTGAAATGTAGGTTGCCAAGTTTTGTTCTTTGTGCCACCAAGATAACACTTAGTTCAGGCTGAAATGATACAGAGTACTAACTCCAAAGCAGCACAGTTATAAAGTAGAAGACACTGTGGCCTTACTAAGAACTAAGTTAAGGACAACTGTTCTGCAGTGTTCTCAAAAAGTTAACTATTTGGCGGGGGATGGCTCTAAAAAGTAAGACATGATGTAGCTTGAAGATGTATTACAGATTGACTGATTTTAGTACTTAAAGGAAATCAGACTGGCCCAAGATATTAAAGAAAAAAAAACCTATTAAAACCTTAAAAAGTGACAGGCTGGTGGTATACACCTATAATCCAGCACTTTGGGAAGCTGACACAGGATGATAACCAGTTTGAGCTCAGGCCAGGCAACTTAACTTAGTATGAGTCTGCCTCAAAACAAAAAATAAAAAAGGGCTTTTGAGTAGTCTGGTGTGAAGGCATAAAAAGCACCCCAAGGGCTGGAGGAATGGCTCAGTGGTTAAAGCGCTTGAGCAAGCGCTAAGCCAAGCGCTAAGTACCCGAGTTCAATTCCCCAGCACCACATAAGCTGGGCGTGGTGGCGCACGCCTGTAATCCCAGCACTCGGGAGGCTGAGACAGGAGGACTGCCATGAGTCCAAGGCCAGTCTGGGCTCTGATGTGAATTCAGGACCAGCCTGGACCACAGAGTGAGACCCTGTCTCAAAAAAAATAAAAAGCACCCCAAAAGATACCCGAACCCCCCCAACTCAATAAATAGATACAAACCATAAAAAGTAAATAACCTCTACTTACTTTTCCCCCCCTTTTTTGGAGACAGGGTCTTGCTCTGTAGCCCAGGTTTGTTCTGAATTTACTATGTACCCCAGGCTGGCCTTGAACTCATAGCAATTTTCCTGCCTCAGACTCTGGAGTGTTGAGCTTACAGGTGTGTGCCTTTATTTATTACCTTATTTATTTATTTGTTTATATATTTATTTACTGGGGACAGGGTTTTGCTCTGTAGCCCAGATTGGTCCTGAAGTCACCATGTAGCCCAGGCTGTCCCCAAACATACAACAATCCTGTTTCAGCCTCCCAAATGCTAGGATTACAGGCATGCACCACCACGCCCAGCTAGTATGTAGTGCTGGGGAATAGAACTCTGGGCCTTGCACTTGCTAGGCAAATGATTCAAGCACTGAGTTATACCCTCAGCCCCCATTTTTTCTTTTTAAAAAACTAGCTTTATTTAGATATAATTCATATATCATATGATCCATCCATATAGAACACACTATTAATAATACTTTCAGGGCTGTAGGAATAGTGCGGCAGTTAGAACCCTTGCCTAGCAAGAACAAGGCTCTGAGGTTGATTTCCTAGCACCACATAAACCAGGCGTGGTGGTGTATACCTATAATCTTAGCACTGGGAAGCTGAGGCCAGGAGGATGCTGTGAGCTCAAGCCCAGCCTGGTCTACATAGTGAGCTGAGCACCAGCTTGGACTATAGAGCAAGACACTGTCTCACAAAATAAATAAATAAATACATATATACATGCAAATTTCAATTAATGATTTCTTTGCAGTACTGGGGATGGAACCCAGGGCCTTGTGCATGCCAAGCAAGCTCTCTACCACTGAGCTACATCCCTAGCCCTGCTAAAATATTTGAAAAACTAGAATCTATTCCCAAGGGAAAACGGTAGGTGGGTGGTTATTGATCATGTTTTTGGACAAGGGACAAATTAACTGTTTTTTTGAGCAGGAAAAATATCATTGAATTAAAAGCTAGTCTCTGAAAATCTTTTACCAAATATTATCCTCTAAGACAGAATTAGGACTGGCAGACTACATTAAGTTGATTCAAACAAATCATAGATACCAGCAGGGACGAGTAGGTTTCTATTATACGCTAGTTTCCTTCTACATTGTCTTATTTTATCTTCACTGCACCTCTGTGCGGAAGATTATTCACTCTTTGTTTAGAGATGAAAGATAGGGAACAGAGAGGTACGGTGGTCTATTATTGTCTAAGATAACTGGTAGTTGGAGTAAATCAGGAATTTAAAATGTGTTTTAGAGTTTCTGATTCTTTCAGCTCTATCACACTGTCTGTTTCACAGGACCAGAAGTCAGTAGCTGTAAATTACGGTGCCTTGTATACCCTTCTACCCTTATTTCTCAACCTAGTTCACCTCCCCTGAACAGAACCACAAGTACTTCCTGCCTGGAATGCCTGCTTTGATACAAGGGTTAGTAGGATCCCACTCACGTTAGGACACTGGCGGGCATCATCTGGGATTCAGGTGCGGCCTCTATCAATGACTGCCAAGTATTTGTGGAGTTGGGGATCACAAAGCCAAACTCGAAGAACCATTCTGAAGGGAGAAGAAAATCAGGTGAGAAGTTACCCTGCTTAATGTTTAAGGAATCTTTTCTCCCTCCTTTAGAGGAAGCCTCTTACTATCCTGAGTCACCAAAGGAAGCTATCAGAAACTTTCCAGGCCAGAGAGGTAGAAAAGGCCATGGAAGCCTCCTCCAGTTGTCCTCTGAACTGTGCTGGAGATTTGCTTCTTATACTCTGGGGCTTAGAGGAAATGAACAATCAGGCAGGATATTGGCTATGCAGCAGGATTTTCAGGAGGAGGCAGGGTGTGAACGAAAATGAAGGTAGAAGGCCCTTTTACCTGGAACCTTAGCTCTCTAAGGCTTATGTGCCCTTTTATACTTTAGGGTGAGAATTCAATGTGGGGCATGTGGAGAACTGTGCTAGAGACCCTGATCATAGCTGTCTCCTACATGACCACGTCTCGATACAGCATGGCTATCAAACCAGCATCAGACTGTTAGCACTTTATCGTAGCCAGTCTTGTTTTGGTTGTTTTCTCTGGGGTTTCTCTAGCCTTGCGAGTACAGGAATCCTATAAAAAGCTGAGCTGTGAAATGAGTGTTTTCAAAGCAGGCTGTCATCCTAAGCCCTGATTTCAGGCATGCAGGCAACAAAATACCTTCTAAGCATTGCCCTTTGAAGTATACTTTTTGTTCCAGGCGAAATTTTTCCATTTGCTCTGCTGAAGAAAAGTTCAATTCTCGAGACACTGCCTTGCACTTGAGGATTTTCTTGGGAACACGGGCTGACAAGAGAAAAAGTAATGGTGGAACATTCTAAATAAAAATCACATGATTACGGTGCTTCATGTTTCTGGAAACATCTTACAGCTGATTCAGGGAACTCATTATACATATCAAATTTCAGATACTGCCTCAGAAACTGCATGACATTTCTGTTGGAGGCAGAGATCTCCAATGGGTCAAATGTATTTGAAAGATCTTTAAGGAACACTAGACCTGGTGCCTCTAAGGGCCTCACTAGCTACTCTCATAAAGCACAGGGCTCTTTCTACTCTGTTTTCTTAACTTGACTTTTTTCCTTTTTTCAGGGAATAAAACAAATTTTCTTTTGAAAAGTAGTTGAGATCTTAGTTCATATCTCTGGCTAGGTTCTAATGCTGAAATTCCAGTACAAGCTGAGGTTTTAGAAGTGGGAGAAAGAAATGTAAGAAAGGAACGAAAAAAATCAATAATATATAGACCTGTGTTCTATGCCTTAAGGCCTGATGTATCTATTTGATATGCATTAACTTAGCTCCTTGATACCAAAGGCCTGCTCTGGCATTAGTCATAGCTCTGTGTATATAAGAGGCTGGAAAGTACCTTCATGTTCCACCCCAGGGACAGACAAGTCTTCTGTTCCTTGCCAGAGAATCTTCCCTGTCTCAGCATCCCGAAGGTTCATCCAATTTCTGACCAAATGTGATTAAGGAAAAAGAAGGCTCTGAAAGTGACTACTACTTTATACCCCAGAAGTCTTAAATTTGCTCCTAACAAATCCTGTTTATTTTATTTTAGAAGTAATGAAGACTGAACCTGAGGCCCATGCATGCTAGACACTCTACCATGAGTCAGTCTCCAGCCTTTTAAAATTAATTATTTATTCTGTGGTTCAAGTCCAATGCCTTCACACTGAGCTACATCCTCAGTCCGTATCTGATTTTGGTACAGGGTCTTATTAGGTTGCTAAATTACTCAGGCTGAGCTCAAACTTGGTGATCTTCCTATGTCAGCCTCCATTACAGGCCTGTGTCACTGGACATGGCATCTCCAGCTCTTCAAAAAAAATTTTTAATGGGGCTGGGGGCATAGCTTAGTGGTTAAAGCCCTTGCCTTGCAAGCAGAAGGGTCTGTGTTCAATTCACCAACCCCATGTAAGCGAGGCATGGTGGTGTATGCCTATAATCTTAGCACTTGGAAGGCTGAGGCAGGATTTCCGTGAGCTCAAGGTCAGCCTGGGTTATACAATGAGTTAAGGACCAGACTGGCATACTGAGCGAGACCCTGACTCAATTTTTTTTTTTTTGTGTGTGTAGGGTTATGCTTAACTGCTCAGAGTAGTATGGAACTTTTGATACTTTTGCCTCAGCTTCTGAAAGTAGGAGGGATTATCAGCATGTACTGCTATACCCAGTTACCACTTGTTTCAACTTTTGGCAAGTATGCCAAACTGCTAAGTGCTTTGGGAGTTCAAGAAAATTTCCAGGGATACAGGAATATCACAGCAGTTAGAGAACTTGACTACTAAGTGCAAGGACCTGAGTTTGACTCCCCAGTACCACCTAATCCAGGTGTGGTCATGCATGCTTGTAATTCCAGCACTTTGGAGGCTCAGGCAGGAGGACTGCTGAGAGTTTGACGCCAGCCTGCACCACATGGTAAGAAACTGTCTCAAAAAAAAAAAAAAAAAAAATTCCAGGAGCTGGAGGAATGGCTCAGCGGTTAAAGCTCCTGCCTAGCAAGTGCTAAGTATCTGAGTTCCTCAGCACCACATAAGCTGGGCATGGTGGTGCATGCCTATAATCCCAGCACTAGGGGAGGCTGAGACAAGAGGATTGCTGTGAGTCCAAGGCTGGCCTGGGCTCCACAGTGAGCTTAGAACTAGCTTGGGCTACAGAGATCCTGTCTCAAAAAAGGGACCTCCCCCCAAAACAAACAATCCCTCCCAAAACAAACAAACAAACAAACAAACCAACAATCCATACTGGGCTCATAGCACAGTTCAGTGGTTAAAGCACTTGAGCAGCATGTGCAAGGCCCTAGGTTTGAAGCCCCAGGACTACATAAAGATTAGCAGGGTGTGGTATCTCTAAGGGGTTAGGGGTGTAGCTCAGTAGTTCCACGTGCTTGCCTGAATGCTCACAGACCTAGGTTCAATTCCCCAGCACCATATATAAATTAGCTGGGGGCTGGAGGAATAGAATAGCAGTTAGAGTGCTTGCCTAGCAAGTGCAAGACCCTGAGTTGGATTCCCTAGCACCACATACGCTGGGCATGGTGGTGCATGCCTATAATCCCAACAATACTTAAGGGGGCTGACACAGGAGGACTCTGGTGAGTTCAGGGACAGCCTGGGCTACATAGTGAGGTATAGCCTGGGCAATTTTAGTGAATTAGCGAAAAATCTTATCTCAAAAGATAAAAAAAAGAGCTGGGGATGTTGCTCAACGCAAAATCCCAACACGCAGCACAATGTATAGTCCTGGGGTTTAATCCCCAGGAAAAATAAAGGAAGGAAGGAATAATCAGAGACTCATGGGATAATTTTTATCTACACTATGAATATCCAAAGGCTGCACACAGTAAATTGTAAGAAAGGGAAAGAAAAATGTACAGTGAAAAATTTGAAATTTACTAATAGAGTCTGATTAGTCAGTATCACAGGGAAAAGACTCATGTTGCTCTGGTGCTGTACACCTATAATCCCAGCAGTTGGGAGGCTGAGGCAGGAAAATTTTTGTGAATTTGAGGCCAGCCTAAGTTACATAGTGAGTCTGGAGCAAGCTTAGACTACACAGAGACTCTACTCTCAAAAACAAAAATAAAAATGAGTTCCCCTACAGTGACAACTGCAGTCTACAAGCTTCACCCAAAAGCACAGAACTTTCAAACAGCTTTTTATTTATTATTACTATCCGCTGCCATTCCTCCAGCCCCTTTATTATTATTATTATTATTATTATTATTATTATTATTATTATTATTGCAGTGCTGGGGATTAAATCCAGGGCTATCACTCAGAGCTAGATAACCCCGCAGAAGGGTCTCACAGGCTTGCCTTAACTCATGGTACTCCTTCCGCCTTAGCCTCCAGAGTTCTGGGATTACAAGTGTGCATTACCACACCTAGTTCATGTGGTGCTGGAGAATTGAACCCAGGGCCCTGTGCTATTCTTCCACCCCTAATTTTACAAGTAAGGCTCTGAGCTCAGTAGTAGAGTGTTTGCCTAGTGTTTATGAAGAAAGGCCCTGGGGGCTGAGAGCATAGTGGTACCTGTAATTACAGCACTCTGGAGGCTGGAAGGCTGAAGTAGGAGGATTGCTGTTGAATTTGAGGCCAGCCTGGACTACTAAATGAATTTAGGACCAGTCTAGACTATAGAGTGACACTCTGCCTCAAACAAACAAAACAAAAAAATACCATGTTGGCTGGAGGAATAGCACATTGGTTAAAGCACCAAACACAAGGCCCTGGGTTCAATTCCCCAGCACCACATAAATTGGGCATGGTGGAGCACACCTGCAATCCTAGCACTCAAAAGGCTGAGGCAGGAGGATTGCTCTGAGTTAGAGGCCAGCATGGGCTACACAGTAAGCTCAGGACCAGCCTGGACTAGAGTGAAACCATGCCTTAAAAAAAAAAATAAGTTCTCATTTGGCAACAACTTTATTAATCATAAAAATGCAGGGCTGTGGGCATAGCTCAGTAGTTAAAGCGCTTGCCTAGCATGTGCAAGGCTCTGGGTTCAAATGCTCAGTACTACATGAATATTAGCTGAGTGTGGTAGTTTAAACTTGTAATCCCAACACTCTGGAGGCTGTGTCATATGGATTGCTGTGAGTTCAAGACCAGGCTGTGCTACACTGCGAGTTGAGGACTAGCCTGGACTAAAGAGTAAAACTCTACCTCAAGAAAGAAAAAAAAAAAAAAATCAAGGGCTGGAGAAATAGGCCAGCGGTTAAAGCACTTACCTAGGAAGTGCTAAGAATCTTGAGTTCAATTCCCTAGCACCACATAAGCCAGGTGTGGTGACATATACAGGAGGCTGAGGCAGAGGGATTGCTGTGAGTTCAAGACAGTATGACTACACAGTGAGTTCAGAACCAGCCTGGACTACAGAGACCCTGTCTCAAAAAAAAAATCACAAAAATGTAAATCCATATAGCCCACTAATAAAAATCATTAAGGTGTTTGTCTTAAATTAATGAGAATAGCTAGCCCGCAAGAGAGGAAACATTTGGTTAAAAATGTCAGAAATGAAAGGCAAGTTTTGATGACTGGCTGAAAAATCTGTGTGTGTGTGTATTTTTTTTTTTTTTTTTTTTGAGGCAGGGTCTCACTCTGTAGTCCAGGCTGTTCCTGAATTCACTATGTAGCCCAGGCTAGCTTTGGACTTGGCAATCCTCCTGCCTCAGCCTCTGAGAACTGGGATTACAGGTGTGCGCCACTATGCCCAGTTTTTATGTGGTGCTGGGGAATTGAACCCAGGGCCTCGCATTTGCAAGGCAAGCAGCTTTAACCACTGTGCCATTCCTCCAGTCCTGATTTTTTTTTTTTTTTTTTTTGAGACAAAGTCACAAAACGTACACCAAGCTGGCCTCAACCTTGAGATTCACTTGCTTCAGCCTCCCCAGTGCTGGATTACAGGTGAGTTCTGGGATCAGAGGCCTATGCAACTGTACCTAGGTAAAATGTTTTAACAGCTTTTAACTAACCAGATATTTCAGAGAAAAGGAGCCTGAGTTTTAAGTCTCAAAGGTCAAATCACTTCCTATCTTGAGACAGGAGGATTATGTAGAGAAGCTTTAAACAAGGCGGGCAAGAGTACTATTTATAAGTATCACCCTCTGGGTCATCCAGGTCTTTTCTCATTTAAAAGCTCCCTGGTGATTTCGAGTGCAGATGGGTACAGAAGAACACGGCATTATTATGGGAAGCCTCTGGTAGAGAATAGCCATCCCAGAACTGGGCCCTTTTATTTGAAACCAGAAGGAATAAAATAAGCATTTAGTTTGATACATAAAAATAAAAGTATCTTTGAAATAAGCTGCAAAAAAAAGCTTCAGAGCAAAATGACTAGCTTACTAAGAGTTAAGCCTTAGAAAAGGTTAAAAGGAAGTAAATACTCCATAAACGTTACAGAAGAGGGCTGGGCTGAAGCCCAGCAGTTACAGCACTTGCCTAGCAAGCATAAGACCCTAGAATTGATCCTTAGCACCACACACTAGGTGGGCATGGTGGCACCTGTAATCCCAGCACTAGGAAAGCTGAGACAGGAGGCCTGGTGTGTGTCTGAGGCTAGCCTGGGCTACACAGTTCAGGAATGAGACCCTGTCTCCTGCCTGCAATAAATAAATAAATTAAAACAAAACATCACGGAAGAACGGAAGACCCTTGGCTCAACAGGGAAGGTTACGTAAATTCTTGTGGGTTGAAGACCAGATGTGAACTAGTACGATTTAGGTGCAGGAGCTGGTGACAGACATGAAGTATAGAAAGCAGCAAGAGAGGGAGGTGGAACAGAGGAAGTGGGGAGAGAGGGAGGAGGGAGAAAGGGAAGGCTTGGGGATTGAAAGTAATCAGGCAAGGAGGTACTAGGTAAATCTCCCTGAGAGATTTGAATAAAAGTGGGATGAATGAATTTAAAATATTGTGAGTCAATGTGGTGGTACATATCTGAGGGAGGACTGCAAGTCTGAGCGCAGGCTGGGAAACTTAAGTGTCTTACTGAGTGACCTGGTGTCTCAAAATATAAACTTAATTAAAACAGGGGGAGGGCTGGGCATGTACCTCACCGAAAGGACCCTGGGTTCAGTGCCCAGTAATGGCGGGGTGGGGGGTGGGGGAGAAGAAAAAGTAAAATTAATTAGGCTTCCAAAATTCGTAAGTGGTTGTGAACATTTTTTTCTTTTTGCACTACTAGGGCTTGAATCTTGCTAAATTGTTAAGTTTCTCAGACTGGGCTCTGATTTGTGACCCTTCTGCTTCAGCTCCCAGGAATGCTGGTTTTACAGGCATGGGCCACCATGCCCAGGTTATGTGGTGCTGGAGAATTGAACTCGGGTACTTAGCACTTGACTTAGTGCTTCCTACAGCAAGCACTTTAACCACTGAGCCATTCTTCCAGCCCCCTTTCTACCTATCTTTCTCTGAAGACAGAAAAGTGTGTTCCTAATGTTCAGTAGGATTAGGTTGGTGGCGAGAGCAGTGCCATTATAAGATGCTTCCTGTTCATGACAGAGTCTCCTCCTCACTC
Organism: Ctenodactylus gundi; assembly: GCA_004027205.1. NCBI lineage: Eukaryota > Metazoa > Chordata > Mammalia > Rodentia > Ctenodactylidae > Ctenodactylus > Ctenodactylus gundi. Next base: position 215,308 of record PVKB01002930.1, read on the forward strand.
TACCGGGAACTGGAATTTCTCATGTGGCCACCACAGCTGTTTATCTAGCCGGGCCTGGTTTAACTAATTTTATATGGAAATGGTCAACATCAATTTTATGTGATAAACACATCTATTGTACATGCCAGTCCCTCCCTGGCAGCTGAAGCAAGAGTGAAATATATTAAAACAAGGAAAGTAGTATGGAGTATAAGGAAGACAAAGTGGGGGAAAGAAACATGGGGACATACACCCACAGAGAGAGAGAGAGAGACAGAGAGAGAGAGAGAGAGAGAGAGAGAGAGACTCAAGGTAGGGTGTGAGGGGGAGAAAAAGATACATATAGAAATGTCTAAGGGCTAGAGAAATGGCTCAGCAGTTAAAGCGCTTGCCTTGTGGGCTCAAGGCCCTGAGTTCAATTCCCCAGCACCACGTAAAGCTGGGCATGGTGGTGCATGCCTGTAATCCCAGCACTTGGGAGGCTGAGGCAGGAGGATTGCCGCGAGTCCAAGGCCAGCCAGGGCTCCATAGTGAGTTCAGGACCAGCCTGGGCTACAGAGCGAAACTCTGTCTCAAAAAAAAAAAAAAAAAAAAAAAAAAAAAAAAAAAAAAAAAAAAAAAAAAAAAAAAAAAAAAGAAAAGAAAAAAAGAAAGAAAGAAAATAAAAAAAAGAAAAAAATGAAGCAGAGGAAATACTGAAGCTCTTAAGAGGCCTGTAGTCAAGTAGGGAGAAGAAATGAGTTCTAAAGGTCTACAAAAGTGCAAGGAGAGTTGAGAGGAGAGACTAGTGGGGATCAGGCACCAGACAGAGGAAGGAAAGAAATACACTCTGAGGAGAAGCCATTTGCAAGTGGAAGGTGATTTTTAAATGTCAGTTAGTTACAAACTTTGATGTATTACAGAGATTTTCTTGGATTGACCATGCTGGCTTTGCCATGGAGCTGGTACCTCTGGGGCAGTGGTAGCCACCCTTTCAAAAAGTATGAGTTTTTCCCATTTTCATGTCATGATTTTGTCTGTCAGGTTCTTTAAATTAAGAAAAAGTTTCTCCTGTATCTTTTTTTTTTTTTTTTGAGACAAGCTCTCACTCTTTAGTTCAGGCTGGCCTTGAACTTATGGCAATCTTTCTGTCTCAGCCTCCTGAGTACTGGGATTTACAGGACATGGGCCACCATGACCAGCTTTAAATGGAATATTATTATTATAAGTAATTACAACTTACTACGGAGCTCAGGTTGGCCTCAAACTTGTGGCAGTCCTCTTGCCTTAGCCTCCTGAGTGCTCAGATTACACTGCCATGCCTAGCTCATTTTTATGTGGTGTTAGGGAATCAGACTCAAGGCTCTGTGCATGCTAGGCAAATGCTTTCTTTTAAAAATTTTTTATGTTTTTTGAGATAAGGTTTTGCTCTGTAGCTCAGGGTGGCCTTGGACTCATGACAATCCTCCTGCATCAGCCTTCCATGAGCTGGGACTACAGGTTTGCGCCTCTATGCCCAGCTTTCTATGGTGCTGGGGAATCAAAATCAGGGCCTTGCACTTCCAAGGCAAGTGCTCGAACTAGTGTGCCATTCCTCTAGCTCTAGGCAAACGCTTTTACCACTGAACTACATCCATAGACCCAAGAGTTACTAGCTTTTAAAAATTAATGAGTATTTATCTCTTTGCTGGTAATTTGTACACATACCCATTTAATTAGAACTATGTACCAGAGATACTGCAAGATATGTCTTAACTTAAGAGCACAGAGAGAAAGGGAGAAGGCAGACTATGTGGAGAGGGAAAGGGAACATGTGGGGCTAGATGAGGGAGTAAGAGGGGAAAGAGATGCAACATGTAAGTTAAAAAAATATTTTAAAAAAGAACACAGAATATAGTTTCTATACAAATGAATGTAATTTTGGCAATTTAAAATAGTCATGTGAACATATTTTGGTGAATTAAATGATTTTAGATGGTTGTGGTAGTGTATGCTTCTAAGTCCCAATACTCTGGAAGGGTGATGCAAGAGGATCACAAGTTCAAGCTACACGCACGCACACACACACACACACACACACACACACACACACACACACACACAGAGTGCTGGGTGTATTGGCACTTGCCTGTAATTCTAGCACTTGGGAGGCCGAGGCAGGAGGATTGCCTGAATTCGAGGTAAGTGTGGGCTATGTAGTGAGTTCAGGAACTGCCTGGATTACAGAGACACTGTCTCACCAAACAAATAAAACAAACAAAACAATGGGCTGAGGATATAGCTCAGTGCAAAGGATTTGAGTTCAACCTCCAGAACCACCCTCTCCTCTCAACACATAACTAAGATTTTAGAAGGTCTACTGGAACTGACTTTATTAAAGGTAAAACTGTAATCCCAACAACAGGCAGGCTTTTGGGGGACACTCCAGATCCAAACCAAGACACCTCAGGTTGGATTCCCCAGCACCGTATCAGCCAGGAATAATGTCTGTAATCCCAGCACTTGGGAGGCTGAGGGAAGAGGACTGCTTGAGTTTGAGGCCAGCCTGCACTATAGAGCAAGACTCTGCCTCTAAATAAATAAATGAAATAAATGATAGTCAAGTAAGTTGTTTCATTAATTAAATAATATTTTTGTTAATATTAACATTTCAAACCCTAATAAAGGCTGGGGTGTAGCCCAGCAGTACAGTGCTAGCTTAGCGTATGCCATACCCTAGGACTGATTCCTGGTACCCCGGGCAGAATACACAAACTGGGGATAGAGGAGTTGCGCACTGTTAGAGCGCTTGCCAAGCAAGTACGAGGTCTTGAGTTCAATCCCCAGCACCACATAAGCCAGGCACAGTGGCGCGTGCCTACGATCCCAGGCCTTGGGAGGCTCAGGTGGGAGAAGTGCCAGTGAGATCCTAGCTCAAAAAAAAAAAAAAAAAAAAAAGCACAAAACAAAACAAAAATTCTAATTTGAGAATTGGTAAGTGAATTAGTTACTGTGACTTTTTTTGTGTTGTAAGGAGGATGCTTTTATTTTGGAACCAAGGACAGAAGGGTAAAATCTTCTGCTCATCAGAAGGAGGCCCTGAAGGGGTTGCCCCTGAGATTTTTAAAGGTAGGGCACATCTCGCTAGATGTAGTGGCACACACCTGCAATCCCAGAACTCTAGGAGGCTAAGGCAGAAGAATCATAAATTTCAGCCCACATTGGCCAATGTAGTAAGTTTGTGAGACCCTGTCTCAGAAAAAATAAATAAATAAAAAAGGGCTAGGGATGTAGTTCACTGTGAAAGTTCTGGGCTCAATCTCTGATACTTCAAAGGAAAAAAAAAAGAGAAAAAAAAAGAGAGCACATGCTACACAGTATAATGTCTAAAGACTATGTCTCATTTAGAAGTAATACCAGTAATACTATCTCGAGAGAGGAGTGTAGCTCAGTGTAAAGGCCCTGGTTCAATTCCTAGTGCCACAAAAGACAAACAACAAAAAACACAAAATACAAGTGATCATATTTCTGAGATTGAGCATTTTTTAAAAATCAAAATTTAATTTGTTACTCCACTGTAATACACCTTTTCCTACCACACACACACACACTATATATATATATATATATATATATATATATATATATATTTTTTTTTTTTTTTCTTTTTGCAGTGCTGGGTGAAATTCAGGTCCTCTGATACGCTGGGCTCTACAACTGAGTCATGACACCAGCTCTTCTTTCTTTTTTCTTTTTCTTTTATTGAGACAGGGGCTTGCTCTGTAGCCCAGGCTGGTCCTGAACATACTATGGAGCCCAGGCTGACCTTGGATTCATGGCAATTCTCCTGCCTCAGTCTCCTGAGTGCTGGGATTACAGGTGTGCGCCACGGAGCCCAGCCTTATGGGGTGCTAGGGAATTAAACTCAGGGTTTTGTGAACTGCTGTGCCATTCCTCCACCCCCCCACCCCCCCTTTTTGAGACAGGGTCTTGCTCTGTAACTCAGAAAGGTCTTGAACTTGCTATGTAGCCTAAGATGGCCTCAGACTCACAACAATCTTCTTGTCTCAGTCTCCCAAATTATGGGATTATAGGTACGTGCCATCAGGTTCAGTTCAGTTTATGTGGTACTGAGGAACTGAATTCAGGACCTTGTGTTTGCTAGGCAAGAGCTTTAACCACTGATCAATTCAAGTCCAATGTCATCAGCTCTTAATATATTACTAACTCAAGTTGGGTGTGGTACCGTAAAAAAAAATCTCACTTTCTTTTTTAAATATTTCTCCAATATCTTCATAAAGTTATATATTTTTCCTTTTTTAAGCCAAAGACTATGAAATGCATCAGTGTCCTATCAACAGCATATTACAGTAAGCATACACTTCCAATATTGCTTCAAGGCAGCACAAGATCAAATTTATCTGTATCTAAGACAACTTCCAGAGCAGCACAGAGAACTTGCAATTCTATGATAAATTAATTAGTAGCTGGCAAGGGTGGCCTCTGTCCATTTTCTTTTGTCTTAGTGCCTCAGGGAGGACAACAGGGTTTGCTTTTGACTGGTAACAACAGCAAAGGCTGTGGATTCCCTCTCCTGTCTAATCTGGCTCTGCTCCTCCCTGGAAACAGGACAAAACTAGAGACAGAACACACCAAATGGCACAAGTAACCGGCAGTGCCATAAAACTTGTAGGTTACTAGGGAAACATGGAGATAGCTGTAAGACGAACGAACAAAAGGAAATTGTGCAGAGCGGGATTTGGTATATACAAGTCTATTATATTCCTTTGATCCTTTTCTATGCTTGAATTATAACTTTTTGGGTGGGAGCATTAATTTTTTCACCTAAAGGATTTTATTGATATTAATCTCTTTTCAAACTTTTTTAATTTTTGTGGTATGAAGATGAACTCAGGGTCTCATGCATCCTTGGCACATATTCTACCACTGAACCATACCCTAGATGTAAAATCTTTTTGAGTGACATATATTTGCTCACTTTTCTTTTCTTTTCTTTTTTTGAGATAGGGCCTCAGTTGCTATGTGGCCCAGACTGGCCACAAACACGTGGTAATCCTTCTGCCTCAGCCTCCTGAGTGCAGGGATTATATCACCAAACCCAACCAGTCACTATGTGGTGCCTGGGATTTGAACCTTGGGACTTGTGGATGCTATGTAAGCACTTAACCAATGAGCTATGCCCCTGCTCTCACTTTTTCTTTTAATGCACATAACTGAGACTGACTAGAAATAAAATCATTAGAAGCAGCTGGTTCCAGGACTGCTTTGCATGGTTATTCACCAAATGAACTCCCTGGATAATTACACAGCACATGTTACCCAGATACAACAGCAGTTAATGGTGAAAAAGCCATGGCTGGTTTGATGATACACAACCGAGATATTATTATTAAGGAAAGTGGGTGAAGGGTACATGGGAACTCACTGTACTATTTTTACGTCTTCTAACTAGCCTAAAACTATTTCAGAACAAAGCTTAATAAGAAAAAGTAGAGACATGTAACATTTACACTAAACGTTAAAAAATAAAGTCAAATAAAACATTTTAAGATTTTAGGATTGTGCTTTTTTTTTGAGATAGGGTCTCACTCTGTAGACCCAGGCTGGTCCTGAACTCACTATAGAGCCCAAGCTAGCCTTGGACTCATGGCAATCCTCCTGAGTGCTGGGATTACAGACATGTGCCACCATGCCTGGTTTATGTGGTGCTGGGGAACTGAACTCAGGTACTTAGAGCTTGACTTAGCAGTTGCCTAGCAAGCGCTTTAACTGCTGAGCCATTCCTGCAGCTCCAGGATTGTGCTTCTTGCTGGGTGCAGTGGCATATGCTTGCAATCCCAGTACTTTGGGAAGTTGAGGCAGTAGCATTTCAAATCTGAATCCTGCCAGGGTGACTCAGTGTGATCTGCCTCAAAATAAAAAGGGTTAGGGACTGTAGCTAGTGCAAAGGCCTTGGTTTCAATCCCTAGTACCACAAACGCACACATACATGTACTTTTCTTTTTGTTCTTTTATTAAGTTGGGAGGTCTCACTATATTGCTTAGGTTGGACTTCCACTCCTGGCCTCTAGCCATCTTCTACTCTCAGTCTCCCAGGCTATTTGGGCAGCCAGGACTGTGCTTGGTTTCAGGGCTCTGCTACTTTTTTTCTTCCTTTCTTCTTTTCTTGAGGCAGGGTCTCGCGCTGTAGTCTAGGCTAGTCCTGAGCTCATTGTGTGGCCCAGGCCTCAAACTCACAATTCTCCTGCCTCAGCCTCCTGAGTGCTGGGAAACTGAACTCAGGTCCTTATGCTTGCTAGGCAAGTACTTTAACTGCTGAACCTTTCCTCCAGCTTCACTTTCTTTTTCTCCTTCTTTCTTTTTTTGTGGCACTGAGGATCAATCCCAGGGCCTTTACACTGAGCTACATGATCAGTCAATTTTTTATTTTTTGAGACAGGGTCTTGCT
>PVKB01002930.1:221813-238866 GCA_004027205.1 Ctenodactylus gundi
AGTTTAAAAAAGATGGTAACCTGCAACATCAGGCTCTGCTTTTTTTTTTTTTTTTTTTTTTTTTTTTCGTCCAGTACTAGGAATTAAACTCAGGGTTTTTGAACTGAGCTTCAACCTCAGGCTTTTTTAGTCATTCTGAGCTAGAATCTTGCTAGACTGCCCACGCTGGGCTCAACTTTGCGATCTTCCTGACTCAGACTTCCCTATGCCAGTTCCCTGTGCCTTTATTTATATTCTTCATTTTACTAAGATTTAAACATTATATCTCAATTTTTTTTCCCTTTAAGTATATCACAGTAAGAATATCAGTGGGGGCTGGGAGCATAATGCTGTCAAAGAGCTTTAAGGTGCTGAATTATGTATTTATTAGAGACATGGTCTCATTTCATAGTCCAGGCTGGTTCTGAACTCACTATGTAGCTCAGGCTGGCCTAAAACTTGAGGCAATCCTGTCTCAGTCTCCCAAATGCTGGGATTATGGGCCTGTGTCACCATGTCTGGTTTATGTGATGTTGGGGAACTGAATATAGGGCCTTGTATTTGCTAGGCTGGCACTCTAACTGCTGTGCTATTCCTCCAGTTCTTTTTCTTTTTCGAACTGAGTGAGGCCAAGAGGCACAGGACTTTATTTTCTATTATTCATCTATCTTCCACAGGTGTGTCACGTGCCACCATGCCCAGCCTATGCTCTTAACTTTCTCCAGTTGCAACATGTAGCTTTTTATAAATTTCTCCTCCCAACAGTCTCATTCTATAAGACAGGCTGATTCTGAACTCATGGCAATCCTCCAGCCTCCTGAGTGGTGTGATGACAGGCAGGTGCTACCATACCTGGCTTAGGGTGCCACCTTCACCATGACACACACATGAATGTAGTAAACATTACTCTAGTAATATCATAACAGAAATTTCAATAGGGAAATAGGCAAATATGATTAATGAGAAACTGCTGAATGGGGCCAAAAGGAGTTTCTGGGGATCCTGTCTTTTGTCCTTTATCACTGGGGTGCTTATTACCATGAAAATTACAGGTTTTGTGTGGGTGCATATGTAGAAGAGTTTACTGCTGTGGGAAGATGGTGAAGATAAAGGTATAACTGAAGATAAAGGTATTTTATAAAAACTAAGGCTTTCAAAAGAAAACTGGTTTTATTTTGTGGCACAGGGTATTAAACCCAGGGCCTTTACACTGAGCTACATCTCCAGCCCAGTTTTTACTATTTTTGATTGTGTTACAGGGTCTTACCAAGTTGGTAAGCTGCCAGGTTGGGCTTAAACTTGTGATCTTCATGCCTCAGCTTCCCAATGTGTTGGACTCAGAGACTTGTGCTACCTGGCCCAGCTGGTTTTATTTTACAGAGAGAGGGAAAAGTATTTCCTAATAGACAGTCCTTTTAAGAATTTCAAGGATGGGGCTAGAGGAATAGTACAATAGTCAGAGTTTGCCTAGCAAGTGCAAGGCCGAGTTCGACTCGCCGGCACTACGTAAGCCAGGCATGGTGGCGTAGGCCTGTAATCCCAGTGCTTGGGAGGTTGAGGCAGGGGGACTGTCATGTGTTTGAGGACAGTCTGGACTATACAGTGAGTTCAGGACCAGGCTCAATGGCAGAGCAAGATCCTGTCTCAAAAAAAAAAAAAAAAAAAAAAAAGAAATTTAACGATGAAATGGAAAAAAAAGTTAACGTACAGTATGTAGGTAGCAGTAATAGAGATTAAGTATAGTACAATACTATTCAAACTTTAATAATTGTATGGTACTTACGTAAAATGGGCAGATGGATATATTAGAAAGACTAGGTGTGATCTTATGTATCTTTGATATACACTAAATTCCAAGTAAGTGAAGAGACATTTCATTATTTCATTCGATATACTACGATTGGCCTCATGAGTTAGATATAAAAAAAAATAGGGACTGGAATAATAGTGAAGAGGTTAGAGTGTTTGCCTAATAAGCACAAGACTCTGGGTTTGATTCCACAATACCACATAATCCAGGTATGGTGGTGCACACCTGTAATGCTGGCACTGGGGAGGCAAAGGCGGGAGGACTGTTTGAGGCCAGCCAGGGCTACATAGTGAATTTAGGACCAGCCTGGACTATAGAGTGAGACCCTGTCTCAAAAATTAAAAAAAAAAAACCACTAGTGAATATCTTTGTGACCAATGAAAGATAAAGGTGTCTCTAAGCAGAAAAGCGAAAGAAAAAATAGTAAAAGACTAAAGTATACACAATTCCACAGAAAAAGCTGTTTTTTCTGACTAGTTTTAGCAGGATGAGGGAGGCTACAAGAGACTTAATTAAAATTGTTTTAATTTTTTATGAGGAGAATATATCTACACACTGTATAAGTAACTACATTTAAAAAGTAGTTCAGAAAATAAAAACACAAAAAACATTCTGTAACCCAAAATCATGATAAAATTAAATTGAGTAAAAATTGGAAAACTATTTATGATAAATAAGGGACTCTGTGTATATGTTCATAGTACTAGGGATTGAGCCCAGGCTTTTACATTGAGCTACCATTTTTTTAAAACTGTTTTTTTTTTTTTTTGTGTGTGTGTGACGGTGTTGCAAAGTCACTAAGTTGCCTAGGCTAGGCTCAAAATTGCAATCTTGCATCAGTTTCCTGGAGTGCTGGGATTACATGTCAGCATCACTGGCCCAATACAACGTCTTACTACAAGGAGTACCTACCTATGGAAGAAAGAACAAGCTGGGTGTGGTGGTACACATCTATAATCTCAGAAGTCTGGGAAGCTGAGGCAAGAAGATCAGGACCTGAGCAACTTAAGGACCTGGTGACACTCTGTCTCAAAATAAAAGATAAAAAAAATTAGGGATGTAGTTCAATGCAAAGGTCCTGGGTTCAATTCCCAATATAACCAGAAGAAAAAAACCCAGCAAAACAAGGGGGAAACGAAAACTTCTGGTATCCAGCTGTCCCTGTGAACCCTTAGAGAAGGTGAAGGAGAAGGAGCTACCCAGAAGGCCCTGGAGAAGCTGCCTCAAGGGGAAGGGCCAGGTTTCAATGAGGACAGAAAAGCAGGGGGCCTCTGCAAGGGTTTTGACTTACAGTGGAAAGGTAGTGGTTGTGTGGAGAGAAATGGGTACAGTGTAAAGCAAGATGACACTATTAGAAAGGACTGGGGCAGGTCTCCCCCCTCACTTCAAAAAAACATCCGCCCAAGACAAAGACAAATATCCACCCATATATGACAACATGACATCATTTTCATGCTTTTCCCAATCTGAATTCATTTCTTTTTACTCATTCTCATTCCAGTGTTCTTTTAGTTCGGTTCTATTCTCTTCCTTCATGTCAATATATAGTCCAGGAAGGCTGAAAAAGCAGTGTGGAGGGGCTGGAGGAATAGCTCAGCGGTTAAAATGCTTGCCTAGCAAGCGCTAAGTACCTGAGTTCAGTTCCCCAGCACCACATAAACTGAGCGTGGTGATACAGGCCTATAATCCCAGCACTTGGGAGGCTGAGGCAGGAGGATTGCTGTGAGTCCAGTGATAGTCTGGGACCCATAGTGAATTCAGGATCAGCCTGGGCTAGAGAGTGAGACCCTGTCTCATGGGTATAATAGCTCTGCCATTTAGTAGTTTTAAATGACTTTGGCCTAATTTTTTTTAAAAATTTTTTAATATGGTACTAGAGATTGAACCCAAAACCTTTGTACTGAGCTACATCTCAGCTCATTTTATTTTTCATTTTGAGGCAGGGTCTGGCCATATTGCTAAGTTGCATGGGCTGGATTCAAAGTTGCTATCCCTCCTGCCTCAGACTCCCAGAGTATCGGGATTACCAGCATGTATAGCCTAGCTGAAATAGAGTTTAATTTCTTTCTTTTTTTCTTTTTTTGAGACAGGGTCTTGCTCTGTAGCCCAGGCTGGTCCTGAACTCACTATGGAGCCTAGGCTGGCCTTTGACTGGCTATCCTCCTGCCTCAGGCTCCCCGAGTGCTGGGATTATCAGCACGCAATACCATGCCCAGCTCATGCAGTGCAGGGGAATTGAACTCAGGTACTTAGCGCTTGACTTAGCAAGCGCTTTAACTGCTGAGCCATTCTTTTAGCCACGGGCTTAATTTCTTTTCTTTTCTTTCTTTCTTTTTTTTTTTGAGACAGGGTCTCTCTGCAGCCCAGGCTGGTCCTGGACTCATTATGGAGTCCACGCTGGCCTTGAACTCACAGCAATTCTCCTATCTCAGCTTCCCAAGTGCTGGGATTACAGGTGTGCACCACCATGCCCAGTTTATGTGGTGCTGGGGAATCAAACTCAGGTACTAAGTGCTTGACTTAGCGCTTGCTAGGCGAGCACTTTAACCACTGAGCCATTCCTCCAGCCCCAATGGGCTTAATTTCTTAAGGTTTATTTTGCCTCAACATGAATAGAGGTAAAAAGTAAGACTTAATTCAGAATCCCAGCTATGTATCTGATGGATTTATATGATACAAACCTATATGATGTTTGTAAAGACTGAATGAATTCAATGTATGTAAAACCAATGAGTACCTAGAATACAGTAAGCACTCACTAGATTAGTATTATTTTCCAAAGACATCATTTAGTCTGAGCATAAAGTTTTTCCTACTAGCTGGTTTCTACTGCTATTTTTCTCTTACATTGGAATTTTTTTATACCTACGTTATTTCCTCACACTTTATGTATTTCATCTCAATAGGGGAATGCCAATCCCTGTCCTAGGTCCTGACAAACACAAAACCCACTTTGTATTTTTTTGCACCAGGTCTTACTGTGTTGCCCAGGTATGTCTTAAATACATAATCTTCCCACCTCAGTCTCCTAAATAGCTGTGATTCTGAGTTAGGTCTTACTTGTTACCTCTATTCATGTTCTAGGACAGAAAACTAAGTGGTAGAGCTACTAAATTCTTATCTGCTGGGTGTGGTAATCCATGTCAGTAATCCTAATACATGGGAAATGGAGGCAGGAGGATTGCTGTGAGTGTAAGGCCAGCCTGGGCTACATGGTAAGTTCGTGACTGGCCTATACTATAGAGCAGCAAAGACTCTGCCTCAAAGACAGAGAGAGAGAGAAAAGAAAAAACGAAAAGAAAATCTCACGTAGTGCTAGGGGTTAGAGCTCCACAATCCAAGATTAAAGCAAGCAAAAAACCTTGGGTTCAACTCCTCATAATCATAAAAGCTGGGTGTGGCAGTACACAAATGCAATCGTAGCATTTGGGAGGTTGTGGCATGAAGACTGCTGTGAGTTGGAGGCCAGCCTGGGCTATATGAATTCAGAAACAGCCTGGATTAGAGTAAGAACCTGTCTCAAAACACACCCACATGCCCCATACCCACCCACCTTATCTAACATTAAAAAGCCAGGGTTTAGGGTGTAGCTCAGGGGTTCGAGAAATTGCCTACCATGCACAAGATTCTAAGTTGAATTCCCCAGCACCACACAAAAATGAGCTCTACATGGTGGTGCACACCTTTGTTTTCCAGTAATCAGGAGCCTGAGGCATAAGATTGCTATGATTTAGGGTCCAGTCTGGGCTATGTAGCGAGTTTGGGACCAGCCTGTACTACACAGTAATACCCAGTCTTAAAAAAAAAAAAAATGACAACAGGGCAGAAAGAGGGGCAATGGTCAACTCGGAAAGGGGTGAACCTCTGAAAAAGGGGCAGGCAGAGATGCTCATTGATTCCCCAAATCCCGTGTCTTTAAGGTGTCACAGAATTTGGAATCTGGGGCTGGAGGAATGGCTCAGCAGTTAAAGTGCTTGCCTAGCAAGCGCTAAGTCAAGCGCTAAGTACACGAGTTCAATTCCCCAGCACCACATAAGCTGGGTGTGGTGGTACATGCCTGTAATCCCAGCACTTGGGAGGCTGAGGCAGGAGGGCTACTGTGAGCCCAAGGCTAGTCTGGACTCTAGCATGAGTTCAGGACCAGCCTGGGCCACAGAGCCAGACCCTGTCTCAAACAAAACAAAAAACTAGTAACTAGTAAGATGAAAATGCAGATGATACTTGGGATTTATTTATTTTTAAGGTTTACATTTTCCTTGGATTTCTATAAATCATTATTGGGCAGTTCTAATGAGCCAGTTCTTTAGTTTTCCCTTATCAGACTTCCTCGGGGACAACTGACACTGGGGAGAACTCAACACCGTCACTAGCTCTGGCCCCGACCTCACTCCCCAGACAGCCAGAGCCTATGCTTTCCTCCAGGGAGTGCTGTCAGGTTTGACTTGCAGATAAAAGCCTACTGAAAGACTCAGGGTGTTTTTCACAAGGTAAAAAATCACTTCTAGGGTTAGAAATCATGCCATCGAACATCAAGAAAGTTTCTACCGCCTAAAAGCTTCTTTTTATACTCCCTTAGTTTTTTAAGACAAAAAAAAAAAAAAAAAAAAAACCCAGGCTGTTAATAGAAACGGCCAAACCTTCCCCCAAAGTAATATTTATTTATTAAAACAACTTTTCTTTGAGACAGGGTCTTGTTACATAGTCCAGACTGGTCTTGAACTCACTATGTAGGAGGCTAGTCTTGACCTCACAGTGATCCTTCTGTCTTAGCCTCCCAAGTGTAAAAGAGTGAGTCCTAAGATTCAGAAATAAAAAACCTTGAGGGGCAAGGGAAGGACACACACTACTACTATATTCTTTTAGTCTGTTAGGTGAGAATGCAGCTATATATTTAGAAAATTTTTAAAAGAAACAAGCTTAGTCTGATGGTGCCTGTAATCTCACCACAGTGGGAGGTATAGGCAGGAGGACATACAGCTGGGTAATTTAGTAACTTGTTGAGTAATTTAGTAACTTGGAAATAAAAGAATCAAAAATGGGCTGTGGGATATGGCTCAGTTCTATGTTCGATCCCTATTACCATACACACAAACAAAACATAAACCACTATAATGGTACTGTAAATATGTTTGTAAACTGATTTCCAGGGTAATCATCATATTTGAGGCCTCTTTAAGAGTCTGTACATTTTTAGGTATGCCCTTTGGGCTAACCAGCCCCCTTTTTTGAGACAGTCTTACTCTATTGTCCAGACTGGTCCTGAACTCACTACGCAGCCCAGGTTGACCTTGACTCAGGCAATCCTCCTGCTTCAGGCTCCTGTGTGCTGGGGTTACAGGGGAGCCACCACACCCAATTTATGTGGCGCTAGGGAGTGGAACTCGAGGCCTTGTGCTTGCTAAGCAAGTGCTCTAAGTGCTGAGCCATACCCCCAATCCCTGGGCTAAATCTCTTGGAATGTGTTGTTGATTGATGAAATCTAAAGAACTCCTCCAAAGCAGCCAAAGAAAAGAAACCAACAAACTAGGCACATATCTCAGGTTTACAAAAATTAAAAGTTTATGGGTACAAGAGACAAGTTTCACTTATTTAAAAAATCAACAAACATATACCTCTTTGCCCTTGGAACCTGGGATACAGGTCTCAAGGAGTGGAGCACACATCCCCATCAGGAGGGGACCTGACTCACTTTCATGCCTTGGAAGCCTTAGGGCATGGATTCTCTAAGACCAATAGGTAACTCCCTAGTTTGGGAGACTGGAATTGGTGACTAACAGGGGATTAGGGTTCTTCCATATGTCCTTTCACTCATTATAGTCTCCCCAGGGCCCCTACCTGTGGGAGTGCAAAAACTTAAAAGTCATATAAAAGGGGCAACCCTGCTCCAGTTGGAAACCCCAGATAATGACAGATACTTCACTCTTTTGCTCTTTGTTTCTAAATAAAGACCTATTCTACACCTTGAAAAAAGAGTTATATAAAAACCAAAAGGTTCAGAAATATCAATCTTTATTTTTATTTTATATTTTGTTTTTTGACACAGGGTCTCGATTTGCAGTCCAGGTTGGTCTTGAACTTGCTATGATCTCCAACTCACAGCAATCCTCCTGCCTCAACCTCCTAAGTGCTGGAAATACAGATGTGCACCACCATGCCTGGTTTTTTTATTTACTGAGACATCTCGCTCTGTAGCCCAGGCTGATCCTGACCTCACTATGGAGCCCAGGTTGGCCTTGGACTCACGGCAATCCTCCTGCCTCAGCCTCCTGAGAGCTGGGTTATAGGTGTGCGCCACAACACCAGGCTTATGTGGTGCTGGAGAATCAAACTCAGGCACTTAGTGCTTGACTTTGCACTTGCTAGGCAAGTGCTTTAACCACTGAGCCATTCCTCCAACCCCTTTTTCTTTTTTTTGATACTGGGTCTCACTCTGCAGTCCAGACTGGTCCTGAATTCACTATGTAGTCCAGGCTCTTTAACTGCTGAGCTACAGTCCCAGCCCCAGCTACTGCCTTTTCGATTGGTAATTTATATTTTTTGGAATTGCTTGCTTGTTGATTAGAATTATCTTCCCATTCAGGTGACTAGTGCTTGATGTGGTGTGCTGAGTCATTCCTCCAGCTCTTATTTTTAATTTTTTTAATACAGGGTCTTGCTCTATAGTCCAGGTTGCTCTTAAATACATGGTAATCCTATTGCCTCATCCTTTGGAGTGGTAGGATTACAGGTGTGCCTTTCCATACCTGGCAAAAATAAAAAATTCTTATGTGAACTTAAGTTCATCAATAAAGCAAGAAGACAATTCATAAAATGAGGGAAATATCTGTAAATCATACATCTGCTAAAAGAATTATATTCAAGATATATTAAAAAACTTCTCAAACTCACCAATAAAAAGAGAATTTAAAAAATAGGCTAAGGGGAAACCCTCTTTTGGGGTCCCCTTCCAGTTAGTGGACGACTTAACCCTTTTGTTCTTGGTTCCAAAATACAACACTCTTCCTGCATCTTGAAAAAAATGGGCAGAGGAACTGGGTGTGGTGGTAGGTGCCTGTAATCCCAACGCTCTGGGAGGCTGAGGCAAGGAAGATTGCAAGTTCATGCCCAGTTTCAGTAACCTGGTGAGGTTCTATCTCTAAACCAAAAATACAAGTGGGCCAGGGATGTAAATGACTGTGAATCAGACCCTCAGCTCAATCCAAAGTACAAAAAGGAAAAAAAAGCTGTCATATATTTTTTTTAAAAAAAGAACTACAGAGATATTAAGACTCTTAAAGTTAATAAAAAAGGTCATCAAATGACCCTATTCCACCTTTCCAGTTTTATTTTCTAGATGACTAGAAAAAGCCACTTTACCCACAGGCTCTAAAGATATATGAAAACCTTAATAGCTATTTTTCATACTCTCACCACCCTCATGTTTTCTAAACGTTCTTTTGTTTGTTTGTTTTTGAGACAGAGTCTCACTCTATAGCCCAGGCTGGTCCTGAACTCCCTGTGGAGCCCAGGTTGGGCTTGACTCACAGCAATCCTCCTGTCTCAGTGGCAGAGTGCTGGGATTATAGGCGAGTGCCATCATGTATGGTTTATGTGGTACTGGGCAGTCAAACTCTTGCTTTAACCACTGAGCCAGTACTCTAGCCCCCTTATTTTGTTTTGAGACAAGGTCTTATTTTGTAATCCAGGCTAGTCCTGAATTCACTATGTAGCCCAGGTGGGCCTCAAATTCAGCAATCCTCTTGCCTCAGCCTCCGGACTGCTAGGATTATAGGTGTCTACCACTACCATACCTGGTCTGTGGTGCTGGGGAACCAAACCCAGGGCCTTATGCTTGCTGGGCAAGTGCTAACCTCTGGCTACTCCTCCAGCCCCTCAATTGCTTATTATTATAATAAGAAATAATAACAATAATAAAGGCCAGTCCCGGTGGTACAGGCCTGTAATCTCAGCACTCCAGGCTAAGGCAGGAGAATTTCAAGTTTAAGCCCAGACCGGGCAATTTAGCAACTTAGTAAGACCTCTCTCAAAATAAAAAATAAGATGTTGGCTGACATGTAGCTCAGTTCAAAAGGTCTAGGCTTGATCCCCAGCACAATAAAAGTAAGTATAAGGGATGGAAAAATAGCATAGCAGTTAAGAGCACTTGCCTAGCAAGTGTAAGGTCCTGGGGTCAACTCCCCAGCACCACATAAACTGGGTATGGTGGGACATATCTTTCATCCTGGAGGCTTAAGTAGGAGGATTGTTGTGTATACAAGACAAGCCTTGGCTACGTAGTGAGTTCAGGACCAGCCTGGACTATAGAATAAGACCCTGCCTCAAAAATAAATTAATAAAGAAAAGGAGGTGAGCTCTAAATCTATTAAAGCCACCCACGAAAACCCTCATTCATTTGTATAGCAGCTAGCACCTTAAAGTTCGTAAATTTCTTTTATATATATTATCTCTTCTGACCATGTAAACAGATATCATCCTTTTTTTTTTTTTTGTACTAGAGATTGAGCTCAGGGTGCCTTCACAGTGAGCCATAACCTGAGTACATTTTTTGAGATAAGGTCTCACTAAATTACTAAGTTCTTAGCCCAGCATGGAATCAAACCTAGAATATGCCTGCCTCAGCCTCCCACAGTGCTGCGATTACAGGCCTGTGCCATTAGGTTTGACCATCACTTCCACTGTAAAAATAAAAAAAACAGCTTTAGAGATATTAATAGCCTTATTCAAGGCCTCACAGCGAGGGAGGCAGAGGTAGAGACGGAGTAGAATCAGGCCTGGGCTTTTCTAAGCCACCTTCCTCACTGTCTTAGTTACTTTTTTGATGCTGGGGCAGAATACTGGACATCCACAACTTTTGGGAGGAATGATGAACTCATTTTTAAAGGAAAGATCTATTTTAGCTCACAGTTTTAGAAGGACATAGTCCGTTCACAAGTGGGTAGCCAAAAATGATGGAAGGGAGCTGAGGCTGGGCCAGAGCTGTAGCCAGAGACAGAACTCTTCCAGGCATGGCAGAACACAGCCAAGTCCTGGAGGAAGACAGGAAGTGGTATATACCCTCTTTCAGGTCCCTGTCCCAGTGATCCACATCTTCAGGGTCAGCCTTATGTTTCACCCCTTCGAGATTAAATCTCCTAACCCACCACATGCCTATAATCTATAATCTACAATACACCTATAATCTACCCTTCAGGCCAGGCCCTCATCTCCTAACAACACATGGTTCCATTGATAATTCATAACATCCAGAGACTTTTGGGGGACATTCTAGATCCAAACCACAATACTGGCTTATAAAATAAACTGCTCTCTTGTGCTAGAGGAATAGCACAGTGGCTACAGTACTTCTTCCCCAGCTAAAAAGCCCTGAGTTTGATTCCCTAGCACCACATAAACTAGGTGTAGTAGTGCACACCTATAATCCTAGCACTCAGAAGGCTGAGGCAGGATGATCACCATGAGTTTGAGGCCAGCTTGTACTACCTAGTTAGGATGAGCCTCAACTACAGATGATCTTTCTCAAAAAAAAAGCTCTCTCTTCTGTGTGTTTGTGTGTGTGCCTATTTTGAGACGGGATCTTACTATGTAGGCCAAGTTGGTTTCGAACTCATAATCCTCCTGCTTTAGGCTTAGCCAGGATTACAAGTGTGTACCACTGGTACTTGGATTAGAAATTGTTCTTTTGAGCTGGGCCTAATGATGCAGGCCTATAATCTCAACACTGGGAGGATGAGGCAGGAGGACTGCAAGTTTGAGCACAGCCTGGGAAATTTAGTGATTTAGCAAGACCCTTTCTCAAAATCAAAACTAAAAAATGGGCAATGATAAATTGGTCTTTTGTACAGAATATTTATTTTAATACAACTTATTTTTGGGTAAATTTTTCTTACACACAGTACCTAAAACTCATTTTTTTAAAAAATAAAAATTACTCAGGATGAACAAGTTTGAGGTTGACAGCCAGATAGTACAGACAATTTTTGACTAATAGTGAAGAAATCAAAATAGTGCATTAATTTAGGGCAGCAAGTCTGCTGGGTATCCTCAAATTTAATTTACCTAACATTTTGGGTAATCAGAGAAATATTCTTTCCTTAATTTATATTTTCTTATTGGTAGGCCCACTGGTGAAGGCCTGTAATCCCAGTACTTGGGGATGTTGAGGTAGGAGGGTTGCAAGTTTGAGCCTAGCCTGGACAACTCAGCAAGACCCCGTTTCAAAAGAAAAAAATAAAAAGGGCTGGAGCTGTAGCTTAGAGCAAAGGCCCTGGGCCAAATCACCAGTACCTCTTAAAAAAAAAAGAAGAAAAATAAAGAACAAAGAAATTATATCTTACATATCAAAACACTATGACAATAGTTAATACAGTACATATGTATCCTCAAAGCATGGTATTATTTTGAACATGAATAAACTTGAACTAAAAATTTGATTGCCCAAACTTTTACATTTTACAATGAAAATTTCCCCAATAATTATTATTTTTTATTATTACATGCATGTGATATACACTACAATTTGGAAAATTACCTTACTCATTTTTAAACTAAAATTTTATAACTATTTTTCTCCATTTTCCCTCCATTATATCCAGAATATTTATCCACTTTATAGCTGTTAAATCCTACTGGGAGTGGAGATAGAGCTCAGAGGTTAAAGCACTTGCCAAGCAAGTGCAACGTCCTGGGTTCAGTTCTCCAGAACCACACAAACTGGGCATGGTGGCGCATCCTTATAATCCCAGCACTCAGAAGGCTATCGCAGGAAGATCGCTGTGAGTTTGAGGCCAGCCTGGGCTACATAGAAAGTTAAGGACCAGCCCAGACTAAACAGTGAGACCCTGTCACAAACATAAATAAAATAAAATAAATGGTTGGGATTGTAGCTCAAAGGTTTGCTTAGCAAGTGCAAGGCTCTGAGTTCAATTTCTCAGAATCATATAAATAATGGCATGGTTGCACATACCTGTAATTTCAGCTCCTGGTAGCCTGAGGTAGAAAGACTACCATGAGTTTGAGGTCAGCATGGCTTACATAGTGAGCATAGTGAGTTCAGGACCAGCCTGGACTACAGTAAGACCCTGTCTCAAAAACCAAACCAAACCAAACCAAACCAAACCAAACCAAACCAAACCAAACCAAACCAACATTAACTGTCACTGGTATAACATAATGATCAACTAATAATTAGTTCAAAAAGTGAATTTAATCTAGATTTGAACTCAACCAAACAGGTTTTGGTTATAACAAGACTTGAGTGGACATTTCATTTGTCAAACTTTTTTTTTTTTTTTTTTTTTGAGACAGGGTCTTATAGTCCAGGCTGGTCTTGAATTCACTATGTAGCCCAGGCTAGCTTTGGATTCATGGCAATCCTACTGCCTCAACCTCCTGAGTGCTAGGATTATAGGCATGCGCCACTACACCCAGCTTTATGTGGTGTTGGGGAATCAAACCCAGGGCCTTGCACTTTCAAGGCAAGCACTTTGACTGCTGTGCTATTCCTTCAGTTTTTATTTGTCCATTTATTGTGCACTACAAAGCATTCAACTCAGGACAAAGATGTCCTATGATTAATAAGACATGATCCCTGCAATGGTCCCTGGAGTATCTTCCAGGTAGGTAGGCAAAATATGAGGTTAAAAAATAATTACAATGCAATATGAGAAGCACTATCTATAATGGAGGCTTGTACAAAATACCATCCTAGGCTTGCCTGTGATCAAGTCCTGAGATAAGTATCAGTGTCTAAAACATGCCTCCAAGTGGACTATCCACTCACAAACTTGTATCACCTTTCAGTGTTATGCCATACTCAGCTGTCTGTCCTTTCGGATTTGCATACCCAGAAAAGATAGCCAAAGCTGATAAAGCTACAGTCTCAGGTTAAGGCAAACTCAGATCAAACACTCCTCAAAGGAGCTCAGACTCATCACAACTTTATTCACCAGGTACTATTCCTGAAGTCTTATCCTCATGAAGTAGCTTGTAATCTTTCTCTTCGGAAGAAACACCAACTTTAAAAGTTCTGTGAGAACTTCGGCTTTGTGAACAAAATATTAAGCCTATTTCTCTATAATAAAAAACTGTGTACTTCTAAAATTTTCAACACAGATTCTGGTAGAAAAAGGTTAAAGGGGGCAGAAATATTTAAAATCCCAAAAGTTTTTTTCTTCTGGAGCATGCCACTACGCTCTCCACCCCCCTTTCCCCTTCCCAAGTATGGGGGCTGAACACAGGGCCTTTGCAGTGAGTTGTATACCTGGCCTTTTTTGTTTGTTTTGAGATGGAGTCTTGCTAAGTCACCTGGGTTGAGGCCAAAATTGTGATTCTCTGCTTCAGTCTCCCAAAGTACTGAAATTATAGGCACATGCCACTACACCTAGTGCCAACCCCCCCACCCCCCTTTTTGTGATACTGAGGATCAAACCCAGGATCTTCATACAAAACTACATCTCAGCCCATTTTCACTTTTGATTTTGAGACAGGATTTTGCTAAATTGCTAAACTGCCAGCCCGGGCTTGAACTTTCAATCCTTCTGCCTCAGCCTGCAACAGTGCTGGGATTATAGTCCTGCACAACAGGTTGTACATTTTAAAAAGGAGTCCCTAGGAGCTGGGGGCGAAGATCAACAGCGAAACCTCCTTCCTAACAAGCTCAAGGCTCTAGACTTGATTCCCCAGCATCATATAAACTGGGTGTGGTGATACACGCTACTCAGGAGGCTGAGGCAGGAGGACTGCTGTGTGTTTGAGTCCAGCTGGGGCTCCACAGTGAGTTCGGGACATGCCTGGAGTACAGAGTGACATCCTGTTTCAATCACTAGCTGCGGAATGTGTATTTCTTTCTCTGTGACGCAATTGAAATGAGGCAGAAAGAGCACTGTTTTTTTTTCCCCCCCTGTGCTGGAGTTTGAACCTGAGAGCCTTCCTCGTGTAGGCAAGTGTTCTACCACAGAGCCCCACCAGCCTCTGGCTGCCTCCCTGAGGTATGGCATTTCCAGAGGCAACAAAGGATCTATGTGTTTGGTTTAAGGGTTCACTAAAAAAGAAAAAACAATGCCGGCATTTAATTGATCATAGCTGTGAAAGCTTCTAGGAAGGTATGATCTGTCCTTAAAGTATCATTTCCCTTTAAACATCTCATTTTCTAAGGACAAGTACTGTTTCCTAATGGTGTCCAAGAGTTAAGCTATCTCTTCTCTCAAAGACCCTCACATCAGTATGTAAATGATTTTATTTCATTTTTTTGGGAGCTGAGTATTGAACCTGGGCCTTGATCATGCTAGGAAAGTGCTCTACTATTGCCCTACATCCTTGTCCCTTTTTATTTCTGAGAAAGGGCCTCACTAAATTGCCCAGGCTGTTCTTGAACCTGTGACCCCTCTCCCTCCGTGTCCCAAGTAATTGTTATTATGGGTATGCTCCACCACTTCTGGCTATGAATTAATTTTTTAAGTTTTTCCTTGTGGTACTGGGGATTGAAACCAGGGCCTTCATATTGAGCTACATTTCCAGCCTTTTTGATTTCTTATTTTTAGACAAGGTCTTGTTAAATTGTCCAGGCTGGCTTTAAACTTGTCATCCTTCTCCTTCAGCCTCCTGAGCTGCTGGCATTAGTCATGTGCCACCACTCTCAGCTGTTAATGAACATTTTAGGACAAAAATCCACTCACCTGGATCAGAAATATATACATTACTTTCTCCTTACTGGGATACAATGTTCAACATCCACGACTTAAGTGAGGAAAGGCTCATTTTAGCTCATAGCTTCAGGGGGCCTCAGTTCATTCATGGGTGGCTGGCAATGGCACTAGGGTCTGGTGGAAAACAGCTGCTCAGGACACCACATGAGGAAGTGTCTACAACTGGGAGAAGCCTGAGCAGGAGTGTATCCTCCTAGGCTATAGCCCATCATCGACAAGGCCCTAGATTTGATTCTACAGCACAACATAAAAATTACCTGTGTATGGTAGCCTATGTCTAAAATTTCAGCACTGAGGCAGGAAGATGTTGAATTCAAAGTCAGCATGGGCTGTGTAATGGGTTCAAATTTCTAAAATTCCGTGGAAAGAAAATGAAGCCCTTGCCCCTAGCACCAGAAAGGTATGGAGAAGCACAAGGGGACCTGCATAAATCTTTCTCTGCAGAAATACACCTAGGTACAAGTACAGCTAATAAATTCAAGTTGGTGCAGATTAACAACCATACTCTAACAACTCTCTCTCTGGGATATAAGAAGAGACCCAGGAGTACAAGTCTCCCTTGGCAGTACCCTGGGAGCTAACAACAAACAATGAGGCATATGACCAATGCTTTTCTTTGTGTACAAAGAGAATATCAAGAAGCTTCAAAATGGGTTCTTTTTGTATTATCCTGGCAACACTCTTTTGTGACCTTCACAGACTTCCAGACCCACTTAGCCACAATTATAACAAAAAAGGGAGGGAGGAGAATATGTCTTCTTTTTTAGTGTATATTTTAGAATGGTAAAATAAATTTATTTATTTATAGTATTGAGGATTGAATCCAGGGCATTTGCATTGAATTAAATCTTAAGCCCTTTTATTTGTTTTGAGATACCACCTTCCCAAGTGGCCCTGTCTGGGCTTGTATTTACTGTCCTCCTGCTTCTGCTTCCCAGAGTGCTGGGATTACAGGCATGCATGCACCACTATGCTCAGCTCAGAATATTTAGTATATAAATCACCACCATATTTTTTCCTCCAAAATATTTTTTTGAAAATGCTCTTATTCTTTAATTGAGCCAGGCACTGTGGTGTAGGCTATTATTTTCTATTTATTCATTTATTTTCTGTAAGTTTGTCATGTGCCTCCATGCCCAGTCTATGGGTGCCAGGGAATCAAACTGATGGCCTAATTCCTCCAGCCACCACCCACCCCAGCACATATTTAAGTGCTTACAATGTGCTAATCCCTGAGAAGAGAAATGTAAATAATAGAGCATCAATATAATTTGACTTGCCGTGTACACAGTATACTCTGGTAAGTACTGCAAGGAAGGTATACGCAAGTGGTGGGGGTAGAAGGTGACACTGAAACAAATAGTATACTAGAGAATGGAATAGATGGTAGAGCTTGAACTCAGTGTCTTTCTTTCCAGTAAGCCTTGGTGTGCCATCTTGAGTTCTTGACCCTAAGCTTATATCTGATAGCAATTTGTTAACCTGCTGGCCAGCCTGGGTCTATACAGTGAGTTCTAAGCCAGGGCAGGCCACAGAGCAGGACACTCTCAGAAAAAAAAAA